>CAJINU010000012.1:1147929-1447500 GCA_905178165.1 Amoebophrya sp. A25
TGGTCTCTAACTTGTCGCCCTTGTCAAGTATCACGCAAACTACCTAGCACTGTGGTGTTAGGTAAAGAAACATGATGCACATGAAAGAGCTGAATCTCCTTAAGTATCTGATGGCTCTTGGCCTGAAGATCAACACCGTGATCTTCTTCTTGGTTGGTCCCTCGGACCGTGGTCCTTCACCCTAATGTTTGCGGTTGTTGATCTGGTTGGCTTGATTGATCTAATCAGTTGATTCATAGCGTGAAGAAGGATGATGATCCTGGATGCAGTTGATCTACGACATGATTGAGATGATCTTAAGATGCAATTTGATAGATTGGCACGCTGATCTTATGTTGTTCCAACATTCCCCCCTTCGTTACGTCGGAGCGAATGAGAAACACCACAAGAAACAAGATACCAAGGCTATCCCAAACAAGTAAACAATTACGCTACCACTACACAACAACTTTTTTTTGTCTTACTTAATACGGCTACGGTTTTGGTACGAATGCAAATTTTAGAAACTTGCAACTGTATGAGAGTTAACGCTTATGCAAGATAGAGCTTTTTTTTTTTTTGTAATGGCTTACTTTCGTGGTATTTAACTTGAAGCGTGAAGTTCTATACTTTTACTTTTCAGGGTGCTACAGGAGGAGCTCGACGTAATAATTCACGAAATCTAGATGCTCCTCGCAAAATAAGCCCATCTCTTTTGTTTTCTTCTGCGGAAAATTATGTCTAAAGCTCCTGCGTTTGACGTCTTCGTTAGACCATCAGCTCGCTGAAGATCTGTCGGAACAAATACAATCCTACTACCGTTCTCGATCACCTTCGAATGTCGGATAGCGATGTGTCTTGTCGGCCGTGTTAGCTCGTTCTTGTTCTTCCTTCCGCTTAAAACTGCGCTTCTGTTGTCACACAGAACTGGCCCTTTACTTGCATCTTCTTGGTCTTTTTCCGAACGACCACGCAGAAACTCGAGCAGCAAGTGAGGCCCATCTGCCATTTCTATCGCCTTGGCAGCGGCGACCCACTCGGACTCCATGCTCGAGGTTGCTGTGACGGTTTGCGGCTGACTTTTCCAAGCCACAGGAAAACCGTAGAGATAGATGACAACTCCAGTGATGCTACGCATCTTCTTGTACGTGGAGGCAAAGCTGGCATCTCCGTAGGCTGTGGCCGGGTGCTTCAAAAGCTCAGGATGGATCTTCTTGTTCTCCTCGTGGTCCGCTAGTTTGGCTAAGTCCTCAACGAATTTCTTCTCCGTCTCGGGCGAATACTCAATCCCTTGCTGCTTCGTCCCCGCTAAGTAGCGAAGAACACGTCGTCCGGCATTCTCCATGGCTTTGTTCACCGGAACTGCGGTCGCCCTAGCTAACTTGTTCGTTGCAGCTCCAATGTCCGGTCTTGCCGTGACAGTGAGCCACTGCAGTGCGCCTACAAGCGCTCGAAAGGGAAACGACGACGGATTTGCTTTTTCTTCGTAAAGCGGTGCTTCTTCGAAGTCGGGCGACGGCAAGGTTTTTAAATCCGGCTGCGCCATGTCGAATTTTCGCAAGACCTTGTCTACGTAGTTGGCCATGTTGATCCGAAGCACGCGACTCTTTCGCGAATAAATGCAGTCTGCGCCTAACAGATCAAATTTGACCGCGTCAGGCAGCTCCGACGTGGCTGCTGGAATCATCGGAATAAGAGAGATAGGATGCCTCTCGTGGACTTGTTGGACCAATCGGTCAACCTCAGCTTCGCTTTTGCCCATGACGACACAATCATCAACGTATATCGTCAGAAGCGCCTCTATCTCTCCCTGTTTGTTGACCTTCTTCCAGAGGCCTGGCTCTGCTTCAGCTTCTACCCAGCCGAGTTCTCGCAAGTCCTTGCTAATTTGGTCGCCCCACAGTTTTGGCGACATCGGGAGTCCATATAGTGCCTTCAGAAGCATCCTTTTCCCATCATCTTCACCGGAGGCATCTTGAAACTGTGGCGGAACAGAAACTACAACGCGATGGTGCTGGATGGATGCCCTGATAAATGCATTCCCAATATCAAAGGCTTTTATGTGCCAGCCGTGTTTTGCTGCATGTGCCAAAGCTACTCGATTTCCCAACTGCGACACCACCGAAGCAAACAGCGAAACGTCTTCGTTGCTTTCCGCCTGCCATCGGTTCCCAAGCACAACTAAACGCGCTTTGAACCTACCGCAGCGCTTCCGGCTAAGCAACAAAGCCGTTGGCGTGCACCTTAACTTTCCACTCCTGCAATCTGCATACTCCTCCTCTTGCAGCTTACGCCAACACCGATAAGCCTCAAGTCTCGCCGCTTCAACGCTGGTCGCCTCTATCCACTTAGGTCGATAAGGATTAGCATGGTGAAACGCGCGCGATGGCGTCGTTGTTTGTCCAGGAGGAACTTCAAAGTCACCAGGCTCGCCCCCCTTCGACAGGAAGACCTCCTGATAAACTAGCTCCTCACCCTCTTCAAAGGTTAGGTGTGAATAGAGGGCTTCCGCAAAATCGACCTGCTGCATCTGCGCTTTTGTTCGGCGCTTCCTCGGAGTTTTGTCCTTGGCTCCTCTTGGCCTGCCTCTTGTTCTCGCTGTTGGTATTTCGCGGCGGATTGGTCCATACTTGACGTTGGGTGAGTTGCCGTGGTTGCTCGGCGGAAGCTCAGCCCCAGACGCGTCGGTGCGCGGTGGTGATGCATCGCTGTGCTCAAGGGTCGCTTTGCCTTGCTTGTTCAACTCGATGGTCTCACGAAGCGTGTTTGTTGGCTTATGCTCTACTTCCGGCGTTGCGGATTGCTGCGCGTTAATGCCGCCTACAACCTCCTCCCCCTCGAGATCTACCGTGGGTGGCACCCCAGCGAGCGGAACACCACTCCCAGCGGGCCCAACGGCTGAAACACGAGCGAGCGAAGGCTTCAGCTTGATCAGGATTTGCTCATCGAGATCTGCTGTCTTGTTGTTGCAGAGCTCGCGCACGTTCTGCACGAGTACTTCTTCAAGAAATACCACATTGGCGCACTGATAAACCGCAAAACGATCGCTGTCGTTGTCCGGAAAGCAGCCAATCAGCCAGCAACTGTTCTCATCCGACCAACCTAAGTTGATTCCCCGTAGTGCTCTTGGCGATAGCACTGCGTTTTTCTCTTCCTGTTTGGCTAGTTCCGTTCGACCCGGACGGAAGATAGCCAAGCAACCAAACCGGCGCAAGTATTTCTTCTTGCGCTCAACGTTGACCTTCTGCAGCGGGTTCGATGTCCTCGCATTGACAGCTTCCTGCGGAGCACTAACAGCGCCTGTTTCTTTGTTCTTTCGTGGCATGAGGTTCCAGCATGTGACCACATGGCGTAGAGCATAGTCCCACACCCTGGGATCAACATGCAACATGCATGACCGTAGTGCGTTCTTCAAGCTTTGCACTGTCCGCTCCGCATGCCCATTGGTCCACGGCATATATGGAATACTATACGAATGAGCTACGGCGTAACGTAAACATACAGCGTCCATTTCTGCACTCTTCAGCGTTTCTTCGTTGTCAGACCGAAGCCCTATCGCGACCAGGTCCGTCTTGGTTGCCCCAGTGAGTACATCAGCGCCACACTTATGCCGAATCTCCCGTAGGAAACTCTCAACCGCCTGCGGTGCAAAACTCTTCGCCGGTAAGCTTCTAACCGCTACATACTGCGTTGTGTTGCAGACGAAGAGCATTACCACTTTGTTCCCGCGGTAAGTTTCAGGCTTCACCGGGCCGAAGAAGTCCGTGGAAAAGACGACGAGCGAAGCGTTAGTTTTCTGTGCGTCCGAGCTGCTCACGTCAGCTCCAACTCCCTTGAACTTCGCCTGTAGACAGTCCAAGCATGAGGTTCGCTGCGTGCTGTCATGTAAATGCGCCATGCGCCAATGCTGCAGTAGTTTGTCTGCGCGTGTCCGCACGCTGTCCTTCGGTCCTCTCCGTCTGCGACCTGCAACTTTGACCGCTTTCTTCGCTCGGTGTGGTAGGGTTATCGGAACGCCATCCGCCTGCACATTGTTGCACGATTCTGCCAAAGGCGTAAACTCGTATCCGGATGCTGCTGGCAGACTGTCCTTGTCAAAGAGGTTTTCAACGCTAGGGAGCCCACTCGATGCACTCGAGAACTTGACAAACGCGCCCGTTACCGTGTGTCTTGCATAGTCACCATTTGCCTCAAAAACGATCTGCCAGCCTTCTGCTTTGAGTCGGCGCACCGACACTAACGCCTCGACAGGTAACTTCGGGAACCAGATAGCTTCCACTTTCTTGCCGAAGACGTTCTCGCTCAAGACGCCGAGATGTCCCACGTCTGACCCTGCAACCCCTTTTATCTTTACTTTCTTACTGTGATCGATAGAACTAAAATTTTGCCTATCTCTAACTATATGCGACGTGCTACCTGAATCAATGATATTACTTAGAACACTTCTAGACGTATCAGACGAAATTAAATGCAACCCAACAAATAAATGACTGTGGTCAATTTTTGTGCAAGACGATGACAAATTTGCCAAACTAAAACAAGTAGATAAATTATTCACTGACATACCACTATAACGATCTTTCTGCTGTCTATGCAGCTTTCTCTTTCTTTCCTTTATTACCTGTAAGACCTTTTTGTTCTTTAGTCAATTCTTCCCCTTCTTTCCGCCTCCTTTGCGATTGTCTTTGCCCTTCTGTTTGCCACCATGGGCAGCTTTGAAGCGACATTCTGTCGTGTTGTGCGAACGGAAAGCAGCTGCACGTGATTCGTCCCAGTTGAAGTGCTTCGCGCAAGTAGGGCAGTACTTTGTCGACCAGGTGCTGCTCTCGTTGTTCTTGCCGCCTTTTCCGCCCCCCTTCTTTCCCGCACCCTTGCGCTGTTGGTGGCCATCGTTGCGACCATAGGGAGAAGGGCGGGCGTACTGACTTCCTCCTTTTTGTGCACGAGCGAGAAGTAGTTGCCCATCCTTGTGCTTGAGCTTCGCCTTCAAGCTCTGGATCGTGCGTTCGTCCTCGTTTCCGGTAATGACCTTGTTGACACTCTCCTCGCCCAGGATTCCCTTGGCTTCTTTCTCAGGCTCAACTTCAACGGCGAAGATATCGGCTTGCTTTTCTCCAGCGACTTCCTGGAACATAATGCGGGAGCACTTCTCTGCTAAATCGTCGGCGCTGTAACCGTTTTCACTCGCGGGGTGCTGTTTGAAGTCCCGCAAAATTTGCGCAACAGTCGGGTCTTTCGTAGAAATGTTTGTCATCAGTACGTCTCTGATCAAACGCTCACGCATCGGCCCAGCGGGGAGTTCGGCTCCGCACTTTGCTGCCATCGTTTTCAACTCCGCAACAAAGCCCATGAGGTCCATATTGCTGCGCTTCCAATTGGCATTCTTCAAGGCAGTCATCTCTTTCTCGATCTGGACCCCTTCGAAGTAGTCAGCGAGGCGATGTAGTTCGTTCAAGACCCCCGCCAAGTCATCGACGATCTGACTGTTCTCGATCGCGGTTTCGATGCGCGCTGCCAACGTCTTCCCCAGCGACGCCTTGACGGCTCTGTGCAGCATCAAGCATAGCTGACTGTCCCGTTCGTTGAGCACCGGCGGCGGCGCCACGTTTTGTACCAAAGGCGTTAAGATATCCTGATCAAAGTTCAGGCGTCTCGTGCTTGCTTGTAGGCTTAGGTCCTTATACCATCGGCGGAACTGTGTCGAATCATCCACAGAAGGAAGCTCCAGTAAAGCGATGTCTTTCGGGTTCTGCAGCGCTTGATCGTTAGCCGGGACGACGCCAGGCATTCCAACGGGAGGCGCAGCAGGCGGTGCTGGTTGTGCGCCGGCTGGAGGTCTACCGGGCTCTCCAGGTCCCGGCTGGATGTTTTGGTTCGAATTCCAGATGCGATCCACCAAGACAGTGCGGCTTCCGATGTTGTTCAGACCACATACTTGCGCCCAGTCTTTGATGGCTTGTGCGGTGGCTTGTGCCGCGTTCCTGTCGCCAGAAAGGCTGACATCATGCGCGGCCAAGGCTGCCTGGACGGCGTTGCGTGCGCCCACAGCTGCAACGCCTACAGCTGCTGCCAACAGCCGTAGACAAGGCGTGGAGAATTCGCCAAAGGTGTGCTGTGCCATTTTTGAAGGAAAAGGAGAAGGAGAAAACTCAAGACGAATGCAAGTTTTGAAAACTTGCTAACCTAACGTGTGAGAAGTGAGAGAAGTCGGGATCTGAAACCTTCCGGTTTAAATGTACACGCTACAAATCTCGTACTTTTTCAGATTTAGGCGTTGCATGTAATGCTTTTAATGATGCAAATGTTATTTGTTTTGGAGCTCAATAGACTAGGTAGACTGTTAGAACACACATCCCAATAAGATGGTCTCTAACTTGTCGCCCTTGTCAAGTATCACGCAAACTACCTAGCACTGTGGTGTTAGGTAAAGAAACATGATGCACATGAAAGAGCTGAATCTCCTTAAGTATCTGATGGCTCTTGGCCTGAAGATCAACACCGTGATCTTCTTCTTGGTTGGTCCCTCGGACCGTGGTCCTTCACCCTAATGTTTGCGGTTGTTGATCTGGTTGGCTTGATTGATCTAATCAGTTGATTCATAGCGTGAAGAAGGATGATGATCCTGGATGCAGTTGATCTACGACATGATTGAGATGATCTTAAGATGCAATTTGATAGATTGGCACGCTGATCTTATGTTGTTCCAACATTCTACAACTACTTCTAGTTGTTTTTTTATGAAGATTGATTCAGCTTCGATCTTTGCCACACTCTTTGATTTCATCTCTCTATTAAAAATATACATGAAGACGAGGATGTTGTAAAGTATGAGTTGTATCTTTTGCGTGATAAAGTCGTGAAATAGAATACTAACAGGAGCACAAGAACGTCCAGATTCAGATTCAGGGGGCTCGATCGAGTCAGGTTTTTTTTTTGTATCCCAAGACCGCCGAGAGGATGACCCCAGTTTTAACCAGTTCGCAAACCGGCGGCAGGTGGAGTCCGATTGCCTCCTTATATTACTGCGCACTAATTGCCTACGAACCTGCCAGGTGCACCGACCTCACGAGAATTATAGCGCGGATCTGCTCGACGTCGCAGACCACTTCGGATGACGCAGCTAGGCTAGGAGTCCACTGATTACTCCGGCCTTAAACCTGTCAAGGATTGTACTTGTAGACGAGGACAAGATCTCCCTTAAGGGCGGCTGATGGAACGGTGAAATTGGGAGGTATCGTTGTGCACCTATTCAAATTCAATAGGGGGTGAAGCAGTGTGGGGAGGAAGTTGGACGAGTAACAGAAGCAGCACGTTTTCATCCAGTCAGCAAGACAATCTTTACACCGAAGACGACTTCATCATAGCTTTTTATCCGATTTCTGACCGAATTCTTATTCACCTACTGACACACTTTATGCCGATCCTTCTGATTTGTTATCCTCATGTCCAACTACCAGATTATACCTCGAACACTTCTTATTCTATCTTCTTGCCCCTGCTTATTTCTAGTAACTAGCTATAATAGCTTTCAGATTCTTAGGTCTACTAGCTCTAGAATTCAAATTCATCGCAACGGAAACTGTCTGCTCTCAGAAGCCGCGCGCGCATTAATATGTCACGATACATCCCTTCTTTGCAACGCTCAACAAATCTCATTCATCCGAAGAGCGATGCCTGCATTCATCCGATCAAGGCAGCAGAAAATCCTAGGACATGGTCATGGACATTATAATGTCGACTAACAACAACTACTCGTGACTCGTCGCTCTTAAAAATTCATTTACATTTTCTACTTGCAATGTTGATCATCTCAACTGCGACGTGGGAAAAAACAAATTCAATACAGTGTAGAAACTAAGTGAATTTGTCAGTATGTAACCGTGATTCAGCAGTAAAAGTGTTCATTAAAAATATGCCTACATGATTTTCTCATTATCGAAAGTCGTTGTTTCAAGTGCACCAGTAAGAAACATTCATTGAAGAAAGAGAGAACGAAGACTCATCGCGAAAGTCGGGCAGGTGCTCATTTGCATTTTCAACAAAAATCACTTAAGTAGTTATACATAGCTCTACGTACAAAAATAACTTAACCTTTATTACCTTTCTTTAAAAATACACATTCTAAGAAGACAAAGCTTCTCCGTAAGTGCAAATAACAACATGAGAAACATGCGTACAATTATCATAAAATATTTATAATACCACTTTTACTCAAACCGCATGTAGTAACCTTCTATCATGATTATCCGGTAAATGATCGGTCGTCAAGGTAGTGTTAGCATGTCCCCAACTCGAACAAGGGCCCGGCCAAGAACGCGCTACGACCGGTAAACCATTGTGATGCTGACCCTGGCCAGGTACAACCTTTGAAGCAGACGACGTTCATGCAGTTGAAGAAGGCTGATTTTTACTGTATAATGAATAAGAAGACATATACGACTAGATTGCGTCCCATTGAGGACAAGGATTGATAGCTTTCCCATGATGTTGTGAACAAATCATATTTGGATGTTCAATATGAGACAGATGGTGCACCTCATCAAGATGTAGCTGTTATTCCTTCACTAGACATTGCATCAAATAACAGAAGTACCTCCAGACAGCCTGCTCCCGTTCCTCCAGCAGAGTCCGCCCTTGGTGGCGAGGCGTTGCTCAACTCACTACTCCTCCGAAACCATAGGCCTGGACCTCTTGGCTTTTCGTTTTTCTTCACAAATGTAGGTTCTTGAAGCTGTAGCTGGGCTTGTTGATCGTTGAAGTTTATTTCTCTTCCTCGTGGAACACCAGTAGAAGATGTGTCAAAGTTGCGGTGCGTCAATCCACCAGAGGCACTACAAACAGCAGGATTATTTCTAGAAGAATCCTCTTCCACTAGTATTCTGGTGCTGATAGGCAGGTCTGCAGGAAGATGTTGTAGTTTGTTGTCAACATTCATTTTATGTGGACGAGCAACCACTTCTACAGCGTGAATTAGAACTAAGAGAAATCCATCTTGAGCAGCATCTTGGGTCTCGTTTTCCCTTTAAAAACGGGACCAAGATGCCTGTGAAGATGGATTTCTTGTAGCCTTATGTGAAAAGTCCTCTCGAACAAAGTAGACTCCCCCGGGGGCCCTGGAGGCACTGGTCCTGCTCGTCTAGTACAACTGCCATGATCCTGCTTCACAACAAGTCGAAGATCGTCCTCTTCGACCTCCATTGTTCTCATCCTTTCGTTGAGTGCTTGCATATGTAGTTTCAATTGATACATCCTGGGATCGTTACTTTTAGCGATTTTCGCCTTCAACGCTTCCATCCTCGGATCCCGACAACGCGCAATCTTCAAATCCAATGCTCCCATACTAGCCGGCGCGCACTGAAAATGAGAAGTACCGGAACTAGAAGTACTCCCAAGGAGAGAACCTCCAGGCCATGAAGAGGTGATGCAGCTGGTGTTATTTTTGGAAGATGAAGTTGAAGTTGCAGCTGAAGTTGATGAGCTGCTACTCGTTGCACCAATCGTCGTGGAAAACGATACAGGTGTGTCGCATCCTGCAGATGCCTCTGGTCCCAGAAGCACTACATCGTCTTCATCTGAAGCTCGGCTACAACGGCTCAGCGATGAAAAAATGAAACAAGGCTTCGCTTGAAGATGAGACTGACTTGTAGTTGTAGCAGGTGTAACGCATCAACTGGATGAACATGACGTACTTCAATGTTGATGGTATGCATTGACTTGAATTGCTCCTCGATGTAGATCTAGGTAGCCACCAGACGTAAAAAAATGAGAGTCACAGTGCACATTCATCTAGTAGAGTGAATTTGATTCTACTGGTCCAACATAACAAAAGCATTGCCCCTGCTCGACAACTCCCCATCTTGTTCCTTCTTCTGTTGCGGCGGCGGTGGCGGAGGAGCCCGTTTCCTGACCGGCCGGGGAACCATTGGATGTTCATTCATCCGACTCGTCCAGTCGCAATTATGATTATCTTGTCCTTGTACTATGGGAGCATGCCACCTCTCCTTGTTTTTCCGAAAAAAGTCCTCATCGCACGAGTATGAGTACCACGCTGGATTATGTCCTCCTGGCTGCTGATCATTTCTTGTGGACGTAGCAGTAGATGTGGACGCACCTCCGCATATTGAAGAGGAAACAACCGCGGCACTATTGGACCTCTCCCCAATTCATTCCTGTGGAAATCCCTCAAGGATATGCCTGAGCATTCCCCTTGTATTGGGGTGCAGATGCTTGGGGGATCTAGAGATGGATTGGAGAGATGGATTGGAGGAAGCCTTAACGCCACTTGATGTGTGATACTTTTGTTGTTGTGCTGAAGTTGTTGTACTCCTTGATGTTGAAGTTGTTGTGCAACTTCTCCCATCATGTAGTTGATGATAATTTCTTTCAGCATGTTGATGATATGCTCCTGTGACATTAGTACCAGGAGGTGCGTAATTCTGATGTTCTCCTTCATGGTCTAGTCCCGGCCAGAGTGAACCGGGGTAGCTATGCCTCAAAAAGTCCCATTTTCCTTGTCCTCGTGATTTCGTGTTGTAAGTGGACGAATCATAAGAAGAACCCCAACTTTCGTAGTTGCTCCTCGAGTTGTGCTGCATCTTTGTATTTGTCTGCTACTACTTGTTGCTCAGGCAACTTCTACTTATTTTTCAGAGGAGGACTATTTCTATTGGATATTGAGGCAACTTCTACTTTTTCAGAGGAGGACTAAGACTATTCAATTTTGAGGCAACTTCTACTTTTTCCTTTTCAGAGGAGGAAACTAGCAGTTACTCATTTGGAGGTTTAGACGTTATTATTTTAGACCTTAGTAGACCTTTCTGAGTAACAATTTGGAGGGACGATTTTCGTCAAACAGTCGAACTTGTACTTTTCATCGTAGTTTTTCTTTTTTCAGTACCACTTTGCATACCCGCCCATCCTCGGGACCATCCTCGGTGGGGCTCCCACTTTGATTCTCTGCATCTATGCACTCTTCTCCTGCGTTCTGAGGACTTCCAATACCGATGAAGAAGATCAACTAGAACAAACGAGTTGTGCCTCCACATCACATGAGTTTATATCTCTGGTCCATATAGAGAGAAGATGCAGCTTTCTATTTCTCCTTTCGGAATAATTTCCGTCGTGGAGCCGGATGTCAATCACTGGTCATTAAACGTTATGTGATGTCATGTCTTTTCAAGCTCATCCTCATGTTCATGTTCAAGAACAATAAGAAGTGGCCATTTATTAGTGGAGAGTAGACAAGAACAAGGTGAAATAATTCGGGACGAGTGCAAGGTAAAAAAATTCGGGACGAGTGGTGGGTGGAAGATGAGAGGTATATTAATAATATAGCAAGAACATCCCGCCAATAAACAGGATGCTCCCACAATTATCAAAACGAGTCCCACAGGAAGAAGAACTCATCGTTATCGACGATTTCTTGTTCCTTCGAATTATGATGAAGCTTCAACTTGTAACAAGTTACTTGGTCACAAATCAGTAGCTCCGAAGTTGATGGCTCCATCAACTTGTGCTGTAGTCGCTTTCATTAAGAGGTCAGTTTCCTTCTGCGAAGTATCCTTCAAAGTGAGCTTGTCTCCCTGATCAAAGGCAGGCATGCCGCGGAAGGGACATCCCTCACACCGATAATCGTCACCAAGGTAACAGTTACCGCACTTGGACTCGACCTTTTTTTTGAGTTTTGGTGGATGAAAGGGTGTGAGTCAATACGCCGAGGTAGAACGAAAAAGATTTGAGGAAGAAGAGTGTTCTGATAATTTGAAACAAGGGTGGACAATCAATGATGATCACAATTATATATTAATATCACAGTCATCAACAAGCATTCGAAAAACTGAAATAAGCGACGAGTAACAGACGAGAATAACCGAGATACTGATGAGAAGGAAGAGCAGCCTTGATGTTAAGCTACCTCCCTTATTTCATTCAACAACTCAGTTATTTTGAGTTTTCGAATACATGCATCATGTCGTTTTACCTGTCCACTCTTAAGCATTTCATTTGCTTTTTCTGTTCCGTGTTTTTTCTCTAGATCTGCTCGTCCACAGGAGCAATTTTTGCAGGCTTTCTTCGTATCTCCTGTCTTTGGTGGTGCGCAGACTTTCTTTTCCTTCTTTGCTTGTTGTCGTAAAAACTTTCGTACCTCTGAGCCTCTCCATCGCAAAAGCTCCTCTAAATTTGGCGTTCTTTTGCAGATGAAGGTCTTGTTGAAAGTCGCTTGTCCTACAGCAGTAGTCGTTGAAGTTTCTGGTGCCGCTGCAGATGAAGAAGATGAAGACGCTGCTTGCCCTGCTGGGCCTGATGACGTGCTACTTGTCGCTTGTTTAGTTGACGTTCCACTAAAGCAGTCTTTCAAAGGCTTCGCTGCGACTTCATTTGGTCTACGGAGTGTGAGATGCGTGACGCCCTCGCCAGTATGTCTTGTTACGTTAGCCCACGACTCTGTCACAAACCCAGCAAACAAAGCCTCAGTCTCTAAGCTCCACAGCTCTTCTCTTGATGCGTCGCCACTCGTCTCTATCCGCAATTTTCCATCTGGACGGAGGCCCAAGAACAGGTCCCGCAATAGACCGGAAGCAGCGAGGACAGAGACAGGGGTTGTGTAGAGGTAA
Organism: Amoebophrya sp. A25; assembly: GCA_905178165.1. Classification (NCBI taxonomy): domain Eukaryota; class Dinophyceae; order Syndiniales; family Amoebophryaceae; genus Amoebophrya; species Amoebophrya sp. A25. The sequence goes on from CAJINU010000012.1 coordinate 1,160,523, forward strand.
AGAGAGGCTTCGTTGAGCAAGGACTTGAGCGCACCTGTGGCAAAAAGCTCGGCTTCTCCTGCTTCGCAAAGCAAACAGCGACGTGGGCAAGTGGCGGAATTGTCTGTTGAGGAGTAGAGAAAGCGAGAGGTGCCGGGAAATCGGTTACACGATTTGCGTCGTCCACTTGATGAATGGACGAATAGAAGATTCAAAGATTACTCACCCTCTGAGGATTAGGATTACGTGGTCAACTACATCAACATGATCATCAGAGAATAAAGAATCTTCTAAGTTGTACTTAGTGAAGTACCAAACGATGCTTTTCCACTTGCTTTTCCCGCAGCTTTACGGTCACCTCGGAAATAAACGGCTACTTGCAAGCCACTACTCGACGATGAGGTCGGAAACGGCGAAGCCGAATACGGTAATTCAGTCATGTTGATATCCACCCCGTCGCCGACCACTTGAGCCTGCATCCGCCGCAAGGCGAAATCGAACGAGTCCATGATGGTCACCATGATGTTATTATTTTCTTTTGGAGATCTCGTAAAGGCACAAGAACAAAGAAAGCGAAATGAAGGACCGGTAGCAATAACTGAATTATCTTCACAATGAAATATTTTTACAGCTTGTTCTCCAGACGACAATGCTGCAACGTATCATATATAGACCTATTTATTTACTCCTGCAAATCTTTGCTTTTTTAATAATCTTGTGCAGCCAGCACCTCCTCTATTAGCGATTTCGACGTAGAAAAAATCGATTCCAAGTTTTTACAGCAAAGCTATTTTTCATTTGGGGATCACCCAGAATTGACCCACAGCTCGTTCGACCCTTTTCTGGTTTTGGGTGGGATCATGATTTTCGACGTGGAGTTGGGGAGATTTCTATTCTAGAGTGCTTGCGCGTGCGCGTCTCTCTATGTTTTGTATCGACCATCTCGTCATGTTGATCTCGTTTCTGATCCGACATCGTGGGATTAAAAAATTACAGGGTCGAGGAACTGTGTCTGTGTCGGTGAAGATCCATCATCATGCTGGACCTATTTATTTCTCGTGCAATATAATACAACTAATGATCTCGCACAGGTTTCAGTGCAGACTGCCGCGCGGCGTCAGAGTGTCTCGCTTTCGTCACGATGCTCACTCACGCAGGTTTTGACTAAACGAACAGCGGCACGGAACTGAGGAAAGAAGTGACAACAAACTTACTCAAGCGCTACCTTTAAGCAACAGCTTCGGCCTACTTATCACAAGCACACCTAAGGAACGGCTAAGACAAAGACTCGAGATCTGTTCCGAACAAAAGAATAAAATATATAAGAAGGCGAGCAGCTCGCCTTCTTAGTTTATTCTTTTGAGAGTCTGAACTACTGAGGGCCTTCGGATAAGACCTGGAGCGCTTCCTTATCAACTTGCTTCATCAACTAGCACTAAGTAAGGCAACCTTAAACAAAAAAACCCACAACCTGCTATAGCAGAAGACTCGAATTTTGTAGGAAAATACTAGAAGGTAAACCTGTGTCTGAAGTTATTAAGAAAACTGGGAGTAGTTTTGCGTTTGCGAAGTATGTAAGAAATTTGCAAGGCTTTTGCAAGATAGTCGAAAAAGAAGGACTGCAGCTGATGCTTCACTGTGACGCTGCTGCTTTCTTTAAGTGATTCTGACGACATTAAACAAACGAGCAACCTTGCTAGCCTCCTGGGGTGGCCCTGCTAGTCCTGGCCCCTCCTAAATCGGCCCCCCCTTTCTGTCTCTATCTCCTTCTGCTTTTCAGCCAAAAACCCCAAGGCCCCAGCACACCGCCCCCAGCGGCGCGGCGTCCTTCTCCTCCCTTGCCTTCTTCGCTCTCTCCTGCGCTTCCCTCTGTGCTCGCTCAAGCAGCGGCGCCCGATTGCAGTCTCCCGCTTGGCTAGCCGCATGCGCGTGCTTATGCCTGAAGGCGCAAGCCCCCGAGCAAAAGCCTGCCCTCGCACTTCGCGCACGGACGAGCACCAAGCGCGGCCACCACCTTCCCAGAAGTCGAAGAACTGCCACAGGCGGACCTCACTGCGCAGCGCGGAGTTGATGCCTGGACTTCAGTGCGGCGCGCTCCGATGCCTCACAAAGCAACACAGCTAGGCCAACCTCCGCGAAAAGCGACCAGGCCGCCGGATCTGTCTCCTTTACGAGTAGACGCAGAAGCCCCTCAGCCGGGGAGGCGTTCCCGAGGCACGCACACCGCCGAGGACCACCGCCCCACCCATGGCCTGCCAGGCGGCCCCTTCACCGCAAGCACACAAACTGCCGCACGCTCAACAACCTCGCCCACCTCGGCGCAAATCCCTCACCCAAGAGAAGCTGGCAGGCGTGCGAACTCTGTGGCATCGAACTCAGCAGCAAAAAGAAGACCCCACCGGCGGCCCTGAACTGTGACGCCGCAGCTACGGCACCAGCTACGGCCAGGCGACTGCGCTAGCCTGATGCAGTTGCGCGGACATGCTGCGCCAGCCGGCTGCTTCGCCCCGAGTGGGCCGAGCCATCGCGCCCCCGACTGGCAGGCCGCTGATAACGCTACCCGGTGCCTGTCCATGAAGTGCGCCCGTTGCCACTGCCTCGCCGACGCGAGCTCTTCCACAGTCGCCTTCCCGTCCCCCTCATCTATCATAGCCAGCCACTTTCTGGAAAGGCCTCAACTCCAAGCAGACGGCCCGCCACTTCTCCCGGCCAAGAATAAGCGGCAGCGCCTCCTCATCCGTCCGCGCGCCACCTAAGGCCGCCGATGGATTTTCCTGCAACTGGCCCCACATCGTTCTTAGGAGCCTGCGGCCTCTCTTGGATTGCTGTAGATACTCTACTGCGCCGCCAGGCCTGGAACCTCTCCGAAAGAAGGCGAAGAAGCCGAAAAGTAAGAGCACCCCAAGCCAGGCGGTTCTTCGACGCCCACACCATGCGCCAATGCCTGCACTCAGAAGATGAAAGTAAGAGCGGGCGCAATCTACTCGGTACCGCCGGCGGATCCTCGCGAGTGAGAGGCTACACAAATGCAAAAAGGAGCGAGGCACTCCGCGAGGCATCAGTAGCGCCGTGCCCTCCATTGTCTGACGCGACTGGATGCCCTCCGGCCCCAACGCCTTGCCCCACACGCAAACGCCCCACGCCGCGCACGCACCTGGCCGAGAAGATTAGCACGCAGACCGGTGGCAGTCTCCGCAACACCCGGGACGCCGTTGGGGCGCGCAAGTGCCCCCGCCCCCCTGCGCGCGCGCTGACCAGTGTCCCCCCCCAGCTCCACGACCCGGCTCCCAAGGTGCCTCACTCCTGCCGTCGTACTTGGGTGCTCCGCGAGAATAGGCGCGCCAGCCTTGGGGCTGTAGGGGCCTGTGTGTGCACTCCAAGCGCGGCGCAGGTTCGCCAGCTCCTCAGACCTCAGCTTTATGGCTTGCCGCCGAGTAAGAACCGAGCTGCGCACTCCATTCCCTGAGAAGCTTCCAGCCAGCTCCCTTCCCCTGGCCTTTGCCAGCGGGGGTTCCGTTAGGCATGCCGCTAGTATGAGACATTTCTTCTTAGCCTTCGCCGTTAACAAAAGCGCGAAGACCAATCAAGAGCTACAGCACGTCTCGCGCGCATTCTAAGGCAAGCAACAGCAGACGAAATAAATCCAGCATCTCGCTCAAAAGGTCATCCACATATCTACTCAAAATACTTTGACTAGGTGGTCGACCTCGAACACACATTGCGGCATATTGAAAAAAGTCAGCTGACTATTGCCGTTGGCTCATGCGAAGATGTATGGCCAATTATTTCTTGTTGTTGCCCCCCTTCCCACCTGCTCTATTAATGGTCATTGCCATTCCACCATTTGCTACAGCACCGCGAATCATCTGACAAAGTATATTTCTATCATCTTCTGGATGACTCAAACTTCTTGTTGACTTCATCTGCATGCTCCGGCTCTTGTTCTCTAGTGGTGATGTTCTTGAGTTTCTGAATTCTTCTACGCAAGTCAACGATGACGAAAATGCAACAGAAGAACCGAGATGGCAGCCCCAATTGCCACTTGTGCTTAGAGAGATGAAAATGTCAGAAGCTTCTCTGCGGTAGCTCGTTGTACATCGCACACCAGATGGTGGATGGCATAAACGGTTGTAGATCATACTTATTCCTTTTCTAACGTATAAGTCATTGATTCAATCGAAAAATCAGAATATTGCTCACGACTTCTATAACTTCTTCTACAGGTCGCACAATAGAAGATGCTGTTGGACATAATGATGTTCATGAGTTATACTGTCACTGCCTGAGCAAGCTGTTGCACCTGTAACAGTGTGAACAAATTGAATAAAAAGTGAAAGGATGAAAACAAAGAGATGAGAAGTGCAGATGCGTTCTCAATCACTAGTCATATCGACTGGACGCCAGGTGGCAAGCTCTAAGAATTGGTCAACTTCTATAGTTGTCAACATTAGGTGAAACAGTAACCGCAATTGAGACACGAATTACACAACGGCGGGGCAACATTTGATCAGGTCGCATGTGCCAGCTGCCGTGACTAAAAGGTGGATGCGTGTCTAGAAAGACGCACACATCAACGTCGTCGATTGGAAATGTAGGTACAGCCTGTCTGTGAGGACAGTGAGAATTCTTAGACTTGGACTGTGTTGATTGAACAAATTAGAATAGTTTGCAATCAAAAACTGCGACCATTCCCATGTTGATGATGATGCTAGTCGATTCGGATTGGACCTACGACCATTCACATAATTCCTGTTTTCTTCACTGAATTATACTTCTCCTTCTCCGCACGGGCACGCAAACGTATTCACTAGTGAACTAGTGAACACTGGTTGAAAATTTTCATACAGCTAACTTGTTTATTGCACTGGTACTTGATGATTTAAGGGAAAGATGATGTTCTTGAATCAGACTACACGATCACTTTCCCCTATTTCAGTCAGAAAATCAAATAAATGGGATGTGTTAGAAAAATATTGTTCATCGGGTTCTAAGTGTTAGTACGCAACGACAACGAATCGGCTTGATAAGAAGTATAATCGGTCTCTTCTTTTCGGAAAATTTTAATGGCACATCGTCTTCAGCGAGTAGTTATCGTGAAGAGCGAGTCCCTGTGAGTCATTCTGACAACTACTCTCGTGGAGCCGCCATCAACCCTGCCTTGGAAGAAAAAAAAACATGCTATTAGGAAGTCAAGTAATACTGTATGACTTTGTTTTCATCTTGACGATATATTTCGTCATCTTCATCAGCCTTCTTTGTTTTACATTTACACGAGTAGATCATTTCCGAGAGAAACAGATGTACAAGTACAGGAACTCGTATTGTAGTTTCTGTAGTTCCCATGTGGTCTCCACCCACTTACTTCCAGCATGCGCCGTCACCCCAAAAATGAAGAGGAGTGTGGTGCACGAAGTACCAGATCAATTGGCAGACGAGGCCTCCCTTCTTGGCATCCACGATCGAAGCTTCGGAGATTAGACAGATTCAGCGTTCCCGTTCGTTCCAGATTCTTGTGTCAAAGTAGGACTAGATCATTTCCGACTGAGTATTGGGAGAAGTGTACTTCTGCGATAAGACAAAGTAAGAAAAGCATGAGAAAGCAATGGCTTTGGATTGTCATCAATCATCAAAGTCAAGTCCGGCTTCTCATAGTGTTGCAAGTTTCTAAAACTTGCAACTTCCTGAAGATCAACCTTGACCCAAGATGAATAACTAGTACTGCCGAGGCTTTTAAGGTTTCAGGATCTTACTTACTTAGGATCTTAGTAGTGGAAATTTACCCAAATAACCACTACCGGCAGACTGAGTATTGGGAGAAGTGTACTTCGTTCGTGGATCTTCACCTGATGTTTCCTTCATAACAAGAATTCCTTGAGAATGACGGACATCCATCCCCAGAGGAGGAGCATACCGCTGCCTGGCGTCGAGTTCGCTCCAATCACGAAGCAGGCATCCTTTGGACCGAGACTTGTAGCGAACATACCCGCTCCCCAAGGCCACCAGGTATCCATCAATTTCGAAGGGACGCAGAGAGAGAAGAGACCTAGATATAATACTAGATTGCTCGTTTTGTGAATGTGCTTCGTTTATTCAAAAGACTTACCTTCTTTGGTACTTTGATAATCAATGTTCTTGATGTTGAGTTTCAGTACGACATGTTGCCAAAAAACATCTCACTTCGGAAGCAAACTGAAACATTAGATGTTGTACCTCCCGGGTCACCATGGGCCTGGTAGTCCAAGGATTTTACGTTGACAGCTGCATGATGCGCCTGTTCCTCTCCCGGATAAGAAATCTTCGGGATTGGCGGGATACCTTGATTGAGATCAGATGACGCCGGCAGGTGTTGTGTAGACGAGAAAAGACATAGTATTAGAGAACTGATATTATTAAGACGTGTCATCTACTGGGAATGAGACTATGCGTCTCGTATAATCTTTGTCTTTCTACAAATAACAAACTGCGAAAAAGATCAACTAACAAACTGTAATAAACTGCGAAAAAGATCAACTACCTTTGCCACCCGGTACCCAGTCATTGGGTCCACCGACGCATCCAAAGTTGCAGTCACCGACCGCAAAAACGGTGCCGCTGCCCCATGGCTTTCCATCCTTTGTTGTGACTTGCAACTTCTTGTTCACCAAAATCCAACCACCGCCACCGGGTCCCTGTAGTCATGTGGGTGTGTACTTATGCGTTTGGAAGAGTCTGCGGCCTAGTAGACTTAGTACAGCATCGACAAGACCCATAACACTTCGGTTATACTCGATGTTATAAAGAACGACGGACTTAGTACAGCATCGACAAGACCCATAACACTTCGGTTATACTCGATGTTATAAAGAACGACGGACTTAGTACAGTATCGACAAGACCCATAACACTTCGTTTGTACGATATTAAGCTGTATTTTTCGAAATCCTCGTAGGAGCACAACATCCAAGCTAGTAAACCGAAAACAGCAACGCATCTTGATACAAGTACCTTATCACTCAATGTCTCCTTCGGCATGAAGTAGTTGGAGGCCTTTACGCCCATGCAAATATAGGTCTCATCAGCGCCGTTCGGCAGACCAATCTTCTTCCAGAACTCTGGACTCTGCGGCTCATATTTGACGCCATATACCGTGTTAATACCCTTCGCGCGCATGTACTTGTCGCAGTAGCTGTAGTGATGTTTCATGGAAGTTAGCAGATTTGAGTAGCTATATCCGGACAGGTGACACGTAAGGCTTCGCGGCTCGCATGGCATGGAGTGCATGGATCGCATGGAGCTAAAGGGGGCGCTTCTTGCGTCCCTTATGGATATGCACGCAATCCATGCGACTCCATGCGCGGCCACGCGTGCTATAAACTACTCTGGTATACATAACTTCACTCTCAACAGTTGTAACAGTAGCAGTTAGTGTTAGTCGTTGTCAAAAAAAAACTGAACATGCTGCAACGTAATGAATTTCCTCTTCCTGTTCTATTAATTGTATACAACGATCAACAGACAAAACTTCTCTCAGTATCAAACCCATCCATGTTGGTTTGCAATGTCGTGACACCCTCCTCGTGCACATCGAATACTAGTACAGAATGCTTTCGGTTTCATCCAAGGCATCTAAGAAGATATCCCACTACACTTACATCAACAAGTAGGGGTAGCGAAAAAAAAACTAAAAGAATCAGTACTCTTGCGCATCCTTCGGCAGCGGACCGAGGCAGTTTGGCAAAAAGTCGATAATCGTCAACTGCAGTGTGGGAAAGAAGTATTGGAGCTCTGTCGCCCACTCTACACCGATAAAACCCGCACCGCAGACGAGAATCTTCGCATTTCGGTCCGCAAGGGATTTGATCTGTTGTGGGTGGGTGGAAAGCCATGAGGCTAGGTAGGGTATGAATGTCGTAAAAATAAAAGAAGAAAGATGAAGCATGAAGGTTCGAAATTTATAATGGCTTAAATTGTGGTTAAGAACGACCAATGGAAATCTCAAATTCAAATAAATATGACAACAGGAGGGGTCGACAATGGCTCGAATCCATAATCTTGATTACCTTGTTGTATTCTTCCCAGATGTGTCTTCGTCGGCCTTCGATGGTCCTCTCATCGAGGTGGGACCAGTTGCTGTGGGGGCGGGCGTCCTCGTAGATAGTCGGGAACCACAAACTCTCACCCCATTTGTGGAGGAAGTTGAAGTTACCTAGAATATGATCGATGCATGTATGTAGTTGTTGAGGCATGGGAGTGCTACAGGGTCGAATGGTGAGATGATCTTCTCTCCATGAACGGAAATGTTCATTGTTCTTGTAATGCATAGAGTACTAGTAGCTTCAATTTTCATAATATTATAGAAATACATAGGAGTCAACATCAATAAAACTACGAGACTGAGACAACATCTATGATCACGAGGACGTCTTCATCAAATTCAGATTCAAATTCATAGTACATCCACTGCAGATGATGCAGTAGTCGAATGCGAGCTCTTCGGTGTCTGCCTTCCAGCGGGGCTTGATTTAGAGGTTTCCGAGTTGCATTCTTTAGAACATCCTTGACCTATTTCCACCTTGAAAAGGAGCCAAGGATGGTAGTGAGGCATCATGTAATTCGGAAACCCTTAATTGATAGTGGCTACATTTCCTTCGCCATCAATCTTCTTCACCTCTCCCCAGATAAATTTTACGCCAACTTTTTTCTCAATCACGTCCTGCAACGTGAATGACAATGTGTCAAAATGACTTGGCTTCACGAAGGCACGGAGGATACCTGCAGGAGGTGCACTGCAGAGATGAGGGAGTTTATTCGGGTACAGGGAGTTTCTTCAGGGATAGAAGATGAAGATAGAAAGCTGTAAATAATAAGGTGAAGATAAGGGTGGGCCTACCAGGAAAACTGGCAGACGTGAGCGGGGGCTACTGAAGAGCTAAAACAATTCTACTACCCGGTGTGTATTCGAAGAAGTCTTTTGCATCGACGACTGTGACATCGAAGGCCCACTTCAAGTCTTTAGCCGCCAGGATACCGGAGAAACCTCCACCTACGATCAATACGCGACGTCCACCCATCTTCTTGATCTTGATATGGGTTGTGAGCTGGTTCCTCGGCGATTGTGAAGTGATAGTGAAACAACCTAGTAAAAGTTCTCTTTTATGCTCCACTAGAGGCTATTGTCGCAATAGAAGCTATAGTGAAACAGTTCCGCTAGAAGAATAGTGAAACAACCTTGTGAAAGTGATTCTTTATGTTGAATTTGGTTGTAGTTCCTCGGAGCTGTAATACCGAAGGAAGGGGGTTCCTCAACTCCTAGGTTTAAAGATTTTTTAATATGTTCCTCGGAGCTTTAGTACTTCCTCGTACAACTCCACGACCTTTATTATGACAATGTATTGCCAATGATAAATGCAAAGCCGACGGTACTCTATGTTGAACTTCGTTCAACTAGTTCCTACAATATGAATTTTGATGTTGTTGCAGCTACGCTAGTTAAAGAATGGGATAGCCTGTCACGTGGAGAGAAAAAATCAGCTATGCCAATAGATGCCAGTGGCATGCGATTGGTGCTTAATATGGTACAAAGAAATAGTCAATAGAATTGACCCTGGTGACATTCACGAAAAATAACCAAGACGTCAAAAATTCCCACGAGAATTTCTCTCTTGGGCATTCCCCAAAAATCACTCGTTGACATCACTCGCTAGACAGGAATTCGGTATCTAGAATTGATCTATTCGCAAGAAGCGCAATGATAACTCTCGGTCTTCGTCTGCCTGTTTCTTCCTGATTTACGAACACGTCGCTATACAGCGGATACTGATAAACAAATGCCTCTTCAGAAACTCACTTTTTCTTTGGATTTCAAACACCTTGGGTGTCGTTCTTCATTCACTTTCATTTTTACAGGTCGTGTCGCTTAGAACTGTCGCGGGGTGGATACTAAATTACCTACTCCTGAAAAAAGAGCTTGACGAGCTGGGTCGTTGAGGTAAAAAAGAAATATTAAGAGGAGGATGCTAGGTGGGAGATCTTCTCCGAGGGGTCCCGAAGTGGATTTTTTCTCTTGTTGATAGCACAGCTTCTACGGTATCAGCGTTTTAAACTTTCACCTTGTTACTTGTAGTTGTGTTTTGACTTACAGGGAAATGGTGATTGAAAACCTTCAAATGGTGATTGGGATGACATTTTACCCTTCTATGACGAATGAAAGCATGTAGATACTGCGGAATTAAGAAGTAGGTAGATACTGCGGAACTAAACCACACATCTTCCTAGACCTAGAATTCAGTTTTTATGGAAAAGGAGATACTTTCATGATCGCGTGTGTGACCACTTCTATGAAGGACGATGACGCTCAAAAAATACTGAATTCACAGTAACCCAAAACCATGGATGACCTATAGCAACATCTTTGGCAGCCAATTACACTTCACCTCTAATACTTTCCCTTTTGCTTTTTGTTGAAAGCATTCATCTAGCCATAAAAGGTACTAGAAGTACTACGTACTTTCAATTTCATTGAGTTTCTAAACATGCTGCAACATTTCATCGAAGACTGATGTCTTCCTTTGAAGATGTAGTCTTCGTTCGATTTTGTTTTGTAGGAAGGCTAGACGACCTGGCTACTGCTCTGGCTCTGGTGGAGAAGGTGAGGAACCACTGTTGTCCTTCTTCACCCAGTGGTCTTTCGCGGGCGTTTGTTTCTTCTTCGATTTAGTACCACTACTTTCAGAGTTCTTACTGCCGCTCTTATTGTTGTTGGAGGGTTTCGTGGACGAAGATGCGTTTGGAGATGATGCTTCTTTTCCTTTCGGTGATGCTTTGGTTCTACTGGAGGTGTCTTTGCTGGTCTTATCACCTTTCTTCGGTGCTTTTCCCTTGCCCTTGCCACTCTTTCCTTTACCTCCTGCTCCGTCAGTCGGTTCATCTTCACCATCTACCGCATCAACATCTGCACTGTCCTTCTTCCCACCTTTTTTCTTTCCTTTGCCCTTTCCACCTTCGCTATCACCTCTCGCAACGTCTGCCCACGATGACTTCCCTTTTCCACCACCTTTACTTCCACTACTACTGCTTTTTGTTCTCTTCCTTCCCTTTCCACCTTCGACGTCCTTATCTCCACTGGAGCCTCCTTTTTTACCAGAGAAGTCTCCTTTCATCTTACCTTCTCCCTTTTTTCCACCACCATGCCCCTTTCGCGGTTTTCTACTCTGCGAATTGACCATATTGTCGCCATCGGTGCCATCTAAGGAGAGGAGACCGAAATTCGCTGTTTTGCGAACCACGTCGTCAAATCGAGGGTTGTCCAACACTTCCGGCTTTTCAATTGCCTCTTGCCCAAGTCCAACACACATCTCAGATATTATCGCAAACACTTCGTCTTTTTCGTACCTGGTGTTGGAGATGGAGCAAATGTAAATGATCTTCAATCTTATATATGTCGTTCTTGTAATCTCTTCTACCAGGATGAAGATCATGACCACCGGAAAGAACAAAGTTTTAGCTCGAGCTGAACATCAAGAACAAGCCATCAAGAACTAGAACTCCTGATTATAGATACTAATACAACCTAGAACAAGTCTGAACATGCGAACGCAGTAGTCCAAATAACAAGTGTGTACTTTCTAAATTCATGTGCGTATCCGAAGTGTTGTTGGCTTGCGGCTACAGCGTTTACATCACTGTCGACTTTCCACTGGCCCTTTCCTGTGTTGCCCTTTTTGCCCTTGCCTTTCCTTTTCTGCGCTGACATTTCCGGAAGAGCGGCAGGACTGGCCTGTTTGACAGGATCCACTATGGGCTGTGGAAAGAAGTTCCCATCCTCAGTCATATTGATGGTGCTTTGCGGATACCTGTCCGGGTTTGAGATTAAGTCGATTGAGTTTGAGTGAAGATGATTAAGACCCAGTTTATCATGATCATTTACTTCTTCTTTTATTAATTTGTCTCTTGTCGATTTTCTGATTCTGTCATGCGATTATAGTACCATGATATCCCTCCATCCGGTGTCCAGTACACTAAGCCGGAAACTGGATCGTACATCATAGACGACACTGCATTCTGTGCCTCTGATTGTAGTGCTCCTTGTTCGCCTGTGGGAGGCTTCTCTCCAGCTTCTTCTCCATGCTCACCATCTTCGCCTGCGGTCGCATTTTCTGCCTTGGTGTCAGGAACAGTTGATGTCGAGCCGAGCAAAGCGGCTCCAGCTGCAACACTAGCTGCTGCAGCTGCTGACGTGGGGTCAGCAACTACGGCGCTTCCACCAGGCACGCTGTATCGCATAAGGAAATGGGGATCAAGCATGCTCTCCTCTGCAGGTGCGTTCCAGGTACCATGAGCAGCGTTCTGCATAGGAACCCACGAGCCGTCAGGCATAACAAAGCCCCCATCCTGCCACACTGGCTGCAAAGACAGAGCCACGTAGGGCTCTATCATACTGCCAGTTCCTACGTCACTGTTTGGCTTGAAATCCGACAGGTTCATGTACGGCGTGAAAGATGAACTCGCCTGCGCTTCGGATGCCGCCGCGTCAGAAGCCTGTGGCGGGTGTCGGTGTGCGTATTGGTATTGCAGAAGGGCGGCGATGTAACACTGTTAGTTGTACAATTTACTAAAAGGATTTTAAAACAACAACTAGGAAAAGATCATGAATCATCTTTCAATCATTGTGGTGTACGAAAGAGAAAGTACTATCTCTAGTATTTTCCTGCTCATCGAGTAGAAGCAGGGGCTCGAGACATTCAACCTAACGAATCTAATGGATACCCCGTCCTTTTGTGGCGTCACAGCTGCGTTCCTAGGTCGACCCATAATGGCATCAGCTGTTCCCTCACATGCCGCGTCTCTCAAGGTAAAGTATGGCATTGTAGAGGACCTGATCGGAGAGTAGTAAATCATGATAGATATTTTTACTAGAAAGGGTGATAGATAAAACGTGATATGGAGTAGAAACATGAGACTACCACTGATCGCTTTCACGACATTCCAAGTGGACAACAATAAATTTAGTACCCTGACGCCCCGGCGCTTTGTCCAGCCATGCCCATACTTGGCAGTGCTGAAGGCAATGCTGTTCGGACAGAATCCCTCAACTGTTGAACTGGACTTGCATGTGGTGGCGGACTGGCTTTTCCGTTTTTTTCACCAGCATCCTCTGCTTTCTTGTTCTCTTCTACTTCTTCCACATCATCTCCTGTCTTCGTTGAAATAGTACTCTGCGGCGGCTTGCTCGATGTTGGCAGGTTAGGGGTTGATAATGCCTTGCTACTATTTGGATGGATGTCGTCTGCGTCGCCTGCGCCGTCCTGAGAACAATTGTCGTCCTCTCGTGCGTGCTCATCTCGGGGAATAAATCTCACTTGTGTGGGTCCAGGAATTATGCCTCCACCTTGAAGACTCGCTAATGCCAAAGGCGTGAGGGTGGAAACGGCCTGTAGAAACAACAGGAGTTTGTCATGATCAAGATCACATGATAAGCCAGAACCAGTAAAAAAAGTGGTCATGACCACATAAGCAACAGAAGTAAGCTATATTTTGTATGTAAGTAAGTAAGTAAGTAAGTAAGTAAGTAAGTACCTGTGTCATGGAAGTTGCAGGTTTTTGCTGGGAAAAGAGGGGACTGAAGAAGGCTTGGGTCATTGGGTAAAAAGATCGGACAAGGAGGTCGGACTTTAGGCCGCATTGGATCTTCTTCTCTGGGTTCCATGGTGCTGCCGTCATCCGTAGTCTCATCGCAGCTTCGACTGCTTCCTCGTTTGAAGCGAATTTTAAGTACCTGAGATGAAGTAGAATTTGTGTGGAGGAACTTCACTCAATTTCATCTCTGCTGAAACAACACGAGGACGATTTTCTACTTGATGAATCGACATGATACAGTTACAGTTTTTCATTCATGAGGACAGACACGAGAACAAGATTACAATTGCCTGCTGCGAGAAAAAAAGTTGAAGTACCAAACTCTCGTTTTCGCTGCTTTATTTGATGCTCCCACTGTGAATTTCGGTTCCCCCTTTGACGCTTCTGAGGCCTTTCCTGAGGGACTCGATGGCTCTACGAAAAGCGTCTTGATTTGCTTCAAACTGACAGTAACTGGCACATCCCTAAGCAAAAGCGTGTCCCGCTTCGACTCTAGTCCTCTCTTTAAAGCGATCCTGCCCCCTTCGCTGTCGTAAGACACTAGATTTTCGGTGGAGAGAACAGCTAAGGCGGTCTTCACGGCGTCACTTATGTCTTCTGCATCACTACTACCTTGTATACCTCCAAGACCAGCACCATCTCCAGTCGCCTCCATGTCTACATCCCCACTAGTCGCTTCTAAAGCGTACATATGCTCAGCCACTCCTCGATCCGCTGTGTCCTCCTCTGTCATCGCGTCCGTTGAGCCTTTAGTACTAGAACTCTGTGGACCCGCGGTTGTTCCGTTACCACTGGCTGGTTGGTCACCATCTTCCTTATTGATAGAAGAAGTCCTGCTGTTCATCGAAGCAATCAACTTCGAGGTGGATGAGGTTCTTGTTGTTGCTAGTAATTGGCTTTGCACCCTTTGGTTGATGTAAGTTATGGGTATGCCCAGCATCGGATCTAAGCGAGAAACTAGTTCCTCATCAGAGCTAACGTTGTCGCCGGATAAGAGCAATCGTAGAATATCTTCGACTCTGCGGGACAAAGTAGAAGACTTCTTTTGAAGCTCTTCATCCTCTTCCGTGGTTTTAACGGCTGCTGCCATCGTTCCACTTGTATTAGCTGCGGAAGAAACTGAGATTGCGGGATCTACCATGTCGATCTTTGAACTTGAAATCTTCTAAAATTGAAGACCTTGTGATCCTGATCGTGCGTCGTGACGATCAATATTAGATTTCTTACAACGAACTCTAGTCTAATCTAGTATTCTTCAACTACAACGTCAATGGATATGGAACCAGGTTGGTACTACCGTCTACTTGTTAAACTAGATGATCTACCTCTAAATTTACGGATCATAGGTGTAAATCTGATGTCTCGCAAGTGTCTGGGTCATATCAATTCAGAAAATCAAAATCTTAATTCACCTCATCCTGCTTTTTGATATCAAGTGAGAACAACGAAAAATTGAACTCAGACTTCTCACGATCTTCAATAACTATAACTCACTGGACAAAATACATACGTGCTAGCATGAAAAAGAAGGAGAAAGAAGAGATGAAAGGAAATGAAAGATCTTCATTTTGTTCGTCTCTTAATTTTGGATCTTGCATTTTATGTCTTTTTGCTCTCCATTTGCACATGAACCATCATGCGAGTGATCTTTGCAATTTTTTCTAATCATCATTATCATAGTATGAGAATTAAGACATAGTGTACATCAGGTAAAACCACGATACTTTTTTATTGAACGGTGTTTCACTGTCACGACAGAGGACACAACAAACAAATATTACGACCCTGTCGTGGCCCATCAGCATCATTCTGGGCTCCTGCTTTCGCTTACTTTCTATGCAATTGCATTTTTTGCAGTGAAAGGATGAGAAAAACAAGAACGTCTTTCGTTTCTCTAAACTCGTCGATGATGAAATTATGATGACTTCTCTGGAAGTCGAAGTTAAGAATTGAAAAGAAGATGTCGACTCCAGACACCTTTATTCTCCAAATTCAAAATTTACGCCATCACCATCTTCGTGTATTACATCATCCCCTACCATCTCTCCTGACGAAGATGAGCCTTGATGCTCTTCCAGCTGTTTGATTAGAGGACGAGCATTTTCTAGGTGAAATCCATCACCACCATGTTGTTCTCGTGACTTCTAGATTTTTTTTTTCCAGCCATTCCAAGGATCACAATTCTTATTTCATCTTACAATATAATTATGGTTCCAGCACTAGTACAATGCAGAGCAGCCGCAGGCAGACGGATTTCACTTTCACACAAGCAACATCAACATCCTTTCTTAACTTCAGCAAGTTCTTTGCTTCCTCTCTGTCGCCAGTATCGAGCAGCTGCCTTGCGAAAGCTGCCGCTTCCTCTAGACGATCGTTGCGCATGCAGTACCCCATCAAATATCGCACTGCCTCTAGGGCTTCCGCGCCACCCTGTAGAAGCACTTCCTGGTAATACGTCGCAGCGGCGTCTTCGCCATCAGGGTCTTCGGCTGTGATGATGTTGGAGCAACTTTGGTGTCAGTTCTTTCAACATCTTCACACTAGAATGGATTTTCTAAATCTGGAACAAAAACGACCTTTAGTACTAGTACCATGTAATCTCGCGAGTCTCGGCAATGCTAATCCCTCTGAGTCTCCGTGACTATAAGCACGCTCGAAGCACTTCAGGGCAACGCCTTTCTGGCCCATGCTCTCGTAGCAACCAGCACAAGCGTTCCACATCCTAGCATCGGTCGCTCGCAATGCTAGCGCTTCCCGATAGTAGTAGATAGCATAATGGTAAAGGTTTAGGAGCTCGTACACCTGGTCGATGTGGCGGAAGTGTTAAGAAGTTTTTTAGTTCACGAAAGTAGAAGACATTGATGAGATAGTGAAAATGCTACTAGGGTCGTTAGCAGGGAACTAGTACAGAAGCTATTTAAATATAGTTGATATGTTGATGTTGACAAGATTGATTATTTATATTTCCAGACAATTAAATGACCTGAAGATTACATCACACCGGATATCACAGCCAAGACAAGTTTCCCGTTGTTCTTGATGTACCTGTCCCATTCCGTACCATGCGCGATAATCTCTCTTGTTTATGGACAAGGCACTTCGGTAAGCGTCAACAGCGAGAGCGGAATTTTTCATCTCCATGAACTCGTGTCCCATCAGTATCCAGGCAGGCGTAAACAGCCGATTCAATTGCAAGGCTCGATGGAAGTAACTGATGTCGAGGAGGAGAGGCAAAGGAGTTGTTGGAACAAACAGGAGTTCGATACTTGCGGTCAATCTAGGATCTACTAGGGTCTGGATAGTTGGTTGTGGCGGGACCGACCTGCCGGTGGTAATGAGATTCTCTGCGGCCAAAGTAGGCATTTTCAGCAGCAGGCGCACAGGGTTGCCGGTGGACATGAGATACCACGCATTTAGAAGGAGTCTTGCATTTCCATGATGAGCTGATGTTAATCTTGAACTGCAGAATCAGTAACTCGTCATGTAAGATGTTGCAACACTGATGTTAATGTTGAGCTGCAGTAACTTTTCGATAAACTGAAGTAAGCGAGTAACTACTGAAAATAAGCGAGTAACTACTGACAAGGAAGAGTAGCCCTGTCAGAGCTACCTCCCTTATTTCAGTCAGTAACTCGGTTATTTTCAGGTTTCGAGTAACTCGTCATGTAAAATGCAATATGTTTTTGAAGCAGCAGACAGATTCAGATTTGCCGACAAGGAAGCACTAGACTACATGGTAAGTACCTAACAGCTTTCTCGTTTTCGCCTTTGAGAGAGAAATAGTTTCCGATGATGCAGCACGCTTCTGGCGTGTACTTATCACATCGGACCGCTTTTGCATTAGAGACGGTAGGCACCATACGCATAGGAAACGAGGAGATGAGCGATATTCGCTCGCTCAGACGAGCAGATGAGGAAATAGAACAAGGTAAGTACTTAAGTAGAAAAGTTATAAAGTAGAAGATCTTCATAGGATTAACATTAAGGATCTAGAACAAGAAAAATCGATAAGACAAGAATAACCACTCCTGGTCCTGCCATAAGTTTCGCCAAATGTCCCAGCGCTGGCGCGTTGTCTTGGACGTACAGGATATTGGAATACGTGTCCAGAGATTCCAGTTTGTGAGGATCGAGGGTTCGCATCCGGTGAAAAGTCGCTAGGGATTCTTCATAGTCTTTCCGGTTATACTCCACGACACCGATTTGCGCAAGAATATACGTCGAACTCGGAAACCGGGTCTGCAAATGATGGTAAAGGGTAAGAGCTTCGTCGTTTTGCTGCAGCTCTAAGCATGCCGCTGCTCTAAAAAAGAGGCGCGTCCAGCAGTCTTCGGGTGGAGATTAGAAGAAGGACGTAACGTTTTGTTTGTCCCTGTCAAGTAGTCAGTGTCAACGAAAGAGCGTAAACCTAAACGGTCACGCTTCCCTCTCCCAGTACGAATTGACGAATTCCGGTTCCAAAACAACTAACGACGAGATGCCACGTCCCCTAATCAAATGCAACAACTACAAGTAGACGACTGACGAAGCATAATCACTATTCGGAACTCGGGGATGGTCTAAGACAATTGCGAGGTAGTCCAGCCACGCACTCCAATTCCAGGGAAACAAGCGTAGACTTTCCCCAAACGCATCTCTGGCTTCCAACATGCGGTCTAGACCCTTGAGGACGACGCCTAGGAGGTACAACCCGTGCGCATCGAGAAGCATTTGGCGAAATGTTAGAAGAAGACGAAGTGTCAACTCAGCTACACTTCGCGCCACCCATTGCATGGCCACGAGTTGCACTTAGGTAATTGCAACAAAGAGCGGACTCCTGTCCAAATAAGAGGAAGAGGCTCTTTATTGAATGATTATATATTCCGACAACATGCAACATTACAACTAAACGGAGCCTGAGCGTAACTTCAAACCCGACAAGTGTCTTTCGATTTTCTTTAGTTCGCGGTTACGCACCTGTGGTCGTTGAAGTGCGTCGGCTTCGTTGCTCTCCTGTTCTTTGTGGCTTTCTCCAATTAGATACAAACTGTACCACTTCAAGAACAGCCCTACAGGCCCAAGTGCGTTCTCCGGCACCTTGCATAGCAGTGCGTGTGCTCGCATGTACTGTCTGAGGTCGAAGTGGCTTTTTGCGGCGGTGACAATCCGACGTGCAGCGGCGGAAATCTTCGTCTTTTGGATGTTGATGCGGGCATGAATCTTCCCATTTCTAACTGATGCCGAGGGACCGTCTTCATTGCCACAAAGCGACATTGGATCTCCGTCGCCAACTCCAACGTGCTCGTCTTCAGCATTTATTGCTGCGTCATCTAAACCAACCAGCAACTCCGCCGCCCATTGTGTTGCTCGATACAGTCCTCGTGCCCGCAATTCCTGAGCTGCAGTCTCGAGTTCCCGCGCTAGCTGCTGTGAAGACGGCAAGGGTGGTAGGGAAACATTGCCACCGTTTGATGGGGCTCCACCATGTCCTCCATGTCCACTACCAGGCCCACCTCCAGACACACTGCTACTTCTTCCACCTCCTCCGCCACTTCCTGGCGATGCATTCAGCTGTCCTCTTGTCGCGAACAGAGGCGCACTTCCTCCTTCAGGGCCACCATTTATGCCAGTAGTTCCGTTAAGGCCACCAACTGAGCTAGAAGAAGACGAAGATGCGCCACCTGGAGGTCCAATAAATTGCTGTTGCCCCACTACATCAGGAGACCGAGATGTCGAGGCACGGGCCCCGCCGATTTGTAGACTGCCACCTCGACTTCGACGCTCACGCTCAGCCGCAGTAAGATCTTAGGAGAGGAGCTCAAGACAATTCATTTCTTCCCTTCATTTCTTCGGAACTACAATCCCAAGGAGACAAGAACCGAAGAGAATGGCAGACCCTTAACATGATAAAGGAAAAGTTGTAATATCGAGCCGTAGATATCGATGCCGCCAAATACGGAGGAACGCACTTGTTGATCTGGAGGGTATGGGTCTACCTCCATTGACGTCGAAGATGGTGAGGGACCACCTCCGAAAGTGCCAATATGACTACTCGGATTAACTGGAGGCATAATTCCGAAAGAACTACCATGATGTAGTTGATTTAGTTGACCTCCCTGGCCACGACCAGTCACTGCGCTACCTCTGGCACCTTGCAGCTGTCCTCCACGGCCTCCAGCTGATGACGGCACGCTCCTTGAGGACATCGCTGACACAGAAGCTGAAGAGCCAACAGCTCCGCCAAACATTAGCCCACTCGCTGCACCCGCGGCACCAAGTAAGCGCGCACCGGCGTCACTTTGCTGATTGATCAGACTGCTGTGATTGTCTTCGGAGAGAGAGTGCGAGTTTCCAAAGCTTGGGGATATCATATTGCCATCATCCGGTGGAAACAAAGCGGCGGCACTGTTGATATTATTGGAGAAGGAGCTGGATTGGAATTATACAAACAGCAGACCGTGCGATGTCGTGCACAACTTGCTGCTGATCAAAAAATTAGTAAAGTAAGACTCGAGAAAGAAACATATCTGCTTGTTTTTAAGGTGAATACGGATAGTACTAGAAGACCAGGCAGCATCAGTGAAAAAATCATCCTGAGCAAGTTCTACTAGACGGAATAGCTTTACAGTAAATGCACTAGAAAACCAGCATCAGAAGTGAAAACAATATTACAAGTCCACTGGCGGCGACTCGGCAAAGGACGGACGCGCAGGGCCCATGCATGACGAGGCGGTTGAAAAGCGAGGTCCATCGAGGCTCGTTCGTAGAGAGTTGGGACCTCGAGAGCGTCGAACGTTTAAACGATCCACCATTTTTGTTGTTGTCTTTGTCTGGTTAGAATCTTCAATCACGTTAATCTTTTTAAGGAGGAAGAGAATACACAGGAAGCTTTGCGTCGAAACTAGGTCATCTTTCACGAGTTGTCGCTTCTGCAGCAACTGACGATCATCGTGTCGTAACCCGTACCTCCCTTGATCGTCAAGGGTGAAGGAAGGGGAACAACTAGACGATGCTGGTCCGCATTGGCAGGTGGATCATACCTTCGTACTCCTTGGAACACACATGATCAAACGGCGTCCTGATCTATGAACAGGGGATGAAGATATGTGTGTGTGTGTGGGTCAGTGTCAGTGTCAGTGACAACATAAAAAACTTCTTGGTGCAACATGAACTTGTTTACCCTCGACTGTTCACGTTTTCAAGAAGAATCGATGAAGTTCTTGTTGACTATTACCTAGTACA
Organism: Amoebophrya sp. A25; assembly: GCA_905178165.1. Lineage (NCBI taxonomy): Eukaryota > Dinophyceae > Syndiniales > Amoebophryaceae > Amoebophrya > Amoebophrya sp. A25. The sequence goes on from CAJINU010000012.1 coordinate 1,181,337, forward strand.
CCTAGCCTTCCAAAGTAAGTACATCTTCACTTATCAAAGCCCAAACTTTTACTCCAGAATGCTTCGCCTGAAGTTTCTCATACCCTTTTAAAGCCTTCAGTTCTACAATACATGCGCACTCTACGATTTCCGCGCCTGCTTCGGCTACAAGGTCGCACGCAGCTAGTAAGGTCCCACCCGTTGCAACTAGGTCGTCGATGATCAGGACGCGAGGACGTTTAGACGTAGAGGCCAACTTGCTGTTTTCTACTCCTTGATGAAGATCATCTGGTCCTCCTACTTCTTGTCCTTCTGAAGATGTTGATGTAGCAGTAGCTGCCATATTCCCCTTCTTGTAGAAGAAATCAAAAGCTGTTTTTGGCATACACAGTTCATCTTTCCCTGTTTCTGCATTGTCGACACTTTTGTATTCCTTTCCATACTCTCTACCTGTAACCGCATTCGGCAACTTGCCCTTTTTTCTCAGCATGATAAATGGCTTCTTCAAGGCCAAAGCTATGCTCGGACCCAGTACGAAGCCGCGTGCGTCCAAACCCATGATGCAGTCAATACCAAGATTCTCTGTACTAGCAGCTGCACCACTGCTACCCACCTGCTCCTGATGTAGTTAGAGGTACCGGCAACCCATCTTTTCGAACATCTTTTAGCCTATTCTAAGCAGAAATTGTCTAAAAGATGGTGGAAAAGATGGGCTGATGGTACCCTTAATGTAGATAATGATATCGTTTCACAAATATGTCGATACATAGCTGGAAGGCTTCTGGATCTGCAAGCATCCCACTAATATCGTAAAATCTGGGTACGCCATGAAATGGGTAATACGGGATGACAGAGGCGATACGCTGTGCCTCAGGACCATCTTGTTTGTATTCGGTCATCTTCGTCGTGTGATGTTGTTTTTGTTGTTGTTGTTGTGGAACGTGCTGTTGCTAAAAATGTTGGCGTTCGTTGTAGAAACCCTGTTGCTCGTTGTATGATAGTATCATGATGATAGCACGAACAGTACTCAATCCTCATCACGTAGTCCGCACTCCCTCACACTCTACCGCACAACAGTGTGATGTCCTCGAGTCCTCTGATCCGCACTCCCTCACGAATGCGTCTTCCTCCAGAGCTTTCGTCTTTGGTTGAGGACTCGAGTTCCTTTATTCTGTTCGGATGAAGATTATTTTCTCAGAAATAACCTTTCAGGAAGAACATCCAATGCCCTCCAGGTACTATCGCTTTACTCACACTTAGAAGTACTCGCTAGAGGTGGTCTGCCACCAGTAGTGCCACGGCTATGTTGTGATTGTACTAGTTCCTGATGAATTCTTATGCAGGATCGTCACAACATGTTTTTCTTCTGTTGGGATTTAGGGGGAAAAACAGGAAGATTCAGAAAACGAATCACGTTGATTCATTCAACGTCTGGTGAAAAAATGGTTATCTTGCTAAAAATAGTACAAATACACCTACACCTACCATGTATGATAGCAGTAAGTAGAAGTAAGGTGGAATCAACAACATCGAGTCGGAATTTCTACGAGACATCAAGATGATCAACATCAACCAGCAGCACACGCTATCATCTTCTGCTCAAGCTAGAGCCACAAGGTCACGAAGATGAAAGTGACAGCATGAGCATCTTTTCTTCACACGATCAAAGTAACAAAAGCTGCCACTCCTTCTTCTACTTTGATAGGACCTCATCACGACGTTCACAATGTTGAAGCTAAGTGTGAGCTACAACTCCCTCCACTTATTTGATACAACTACATCTTACGAGACCATCCTACTTTGATACAACTCCTAATTTGAGCTCCTACTCCTCGTACGACCTAGTTTGATACAACTACATCTTCCTTAGCAGCCTCATCCGCAAGCTGTGAGGAGGATGCCCGCTCTCTCGGACGCAATCTTAGAACCACTGCGGTGATATCGTCACAGGATCCACGTGTTACCTCCATGTAAACGTCCCTCGAGAGTTTGATCACTTCCGGAGCGAGATTAGAAGGACAAGCGAGAGTCGAAAAAGTGTTGATCTTCTTGGTAGTAGAAGATCATGTGCAAGAAGAAGAAGTATAAAAATGGGTCGTAGGCATAGTAGAGACAACATGCAAATAGGTAGAAACAACTACAAACCACATGCAAATATTGATCTTGGTAGAAACAACTACAAACCACATGCACATAGTCAGTTCCTGAACCTGAACGACTCAAAGTAATTCACTGTCACTTCTAGCAAGTAATTGAGGGAATCTGCAGAGCAACTCTCTAATTGAGGGAAACAAGCGCTCATCTCTCTTAACAGTCGGTTGTCCTGCGAAGAACTCGAGCTGCGTCTCTTCGTTTACGTAGTCGAAGACGCCGTCCGATGCGACAACCAAGTACTGCAAATCTTCGGCAGAAAACTCGAAAAAATCGGGCTCTGCGGTGTGGCCCAAGACTTGGGCTGTGACGTCGCCAAACCCTCTTGCGAGGTTCAAACCACCCTGCCAATTCGGCCCTGAGCCTGCCACTCGCAACCAGCTCCGAGGCTGTGTGCTTTTCACTGTTAGACCATGTAGGCTTTATTTACCCCGTTCGATATTTATCCCGTTCGTTATTTACCCCGTCCGTTATTTACCCCGTTCGTTATTTACCCCGTTCGATATGCCTTCCCCCTTGTTCAGAAAAACGAAATGAACGCTATGGTATAGCAAGAACACCTTCATTATGAGAATCTCTATAATCACTACTTACAGAAGATCGTTTTCATCAAAATGAAAATATTAAAACCTAGCCTTAACACAATTGTCGCAGTAGCGCCAGGTGTAGCTTTGGGTAGGGTTGTCCGGGTGAGCAAGTTTGCGCTCATCATGGAGCCGAAGTCTGCTAAGGTGCGGACGCCGAAACCAGTTTTGTTATTTTGCATAATGCTGTTGTTGTGAAACAAGTAGCTACTCCCGAAAAAGCCACCGCCACCTCTATAGTTAATATTCCCCGACCCGCCCAAAGCCGACGTCGCGGATGGAAAAAGAGCATCGCGAGAGGCTGTCGCGAGAACATCGCGTCGCAAAGAATGGATCTCTTCGCGGATGGAGGAAACGGAAGAAGATGTCTTCTTGTTCTGGTTTGAGGAAGATGGAGGTGCTTCATGATCGGGAGGAGTGTCAAGAACAGGAGCGACTTCTGTATCAAGTTTGCTTGTTGGGGGGTGCTCCTCAGCAAGGCAGCCCACACCGTTCTCATCTTCAACAACAACGGCAGCTTTTTCTTCGGTCTTCACTTCTGCTTTATCAGTTTGCGGCGGAGCAGGAGGCCGTACATCTCTATCATTATCCGTAGTTTTCACAGGAACCTTGATGTCTCCTCCAACATCATCTCTTTTCACAGGAGCAGCCTTGACGTTGTCCCCTCCCACTCCCACAACACGACCAGCGCCGACAAGTACAGCAGGATCGACGTATCGAAAATAAAGACGCTCCCACCATCGTAAGTCAGCATCGATTTGAAGACTTCTCTGCGGCAAGAAAGATGGCCAATTCCAGGTCATTTGGTGCTGTTTTATGTTGAAAAAGTGGCGCGTTTGCGTAGAAGATGATAGATGAAGTACAGATGAAGAGTTGTTCTTCGCAGAAAGAGAAGATTTTAGATTTAGTAGTTAGAAATTGCACTAGTAAGTTGTGGTTGTATAGGAGCAGGTAGAAGATGATAAATTAATATGATGAAGTGAAACACGAGATGAAACTGAAGAAGAAAGACCAAGACCATCAAGGAGTAATCTAGACAATCATCAATACACTCGCGTAGAATCTTTCCATCGGCATTCGAGGGTTGATAATGCTGTTCCTCGCGTGCATCCTCGCCATATCGCGGTAGTGGTCGATAGAGTGATCCACCGTAACCTTCTGGAGGACTTTTCCAGTATGAGTTACGCTAGGAAGGACTGGCTGAGGACTCGAGGACATGAAACTGTTGTGCGGTAGCATCATTCTGGTATCAACTAGTCTCTTCTGCACCAGAAGGCGCAAGTCTTTTCGATAGTACCACTGACCTATGGTTTCCCCGATATCGTGCCGAATGTCGCCAGCACTGTCAGGTCCGTAGAAACGGAGAAAAGAGGCGGGCTCGCGACGCGCTAGTTTTATCGTTTTTGGAAGATGATTGTTTCCTGTTGTTGATGTGCCCCCTCCTGCTGCTGCAGATCCAGTGGTCGGACCTAAAGCTAAACCCCGCATGTTTGCACGTATATTTTCAAAATCTGGCGTGGTCTGAAGGAAGTGCAATGTGGAAACTCTTTCCTCGTACTCTTCCATGATCTCTGTTGTACTAACGCCGTTCACCCCCTGAAATGGGCCTCCCTTGCCCACTCCACCATCCTCCTCATCCTCACCACATAAGAATCGAATGGCTGGTGGTGGCGGTGGTATTTCCTTCTTCTTCGGGAACTGCTGACCACCACCACCTGGCACACCTAGTTGCCCACCTTTTCGTGGAACGGCTCCGCCTATCCCTCGCGTTTCCTCACTCAAGTCAATATCTGACTCTGAGACGGGACTATCGCACTTCATTTGATGTTCTCCTTGTTGATCGACAGAAGCGTCTGTGACCGTGGAAGCCGTCGAAAAAGCTGTTTTTTTCGAGCTGCTTTCTGATTTTTGTTTCTTAGAAGTGCCTCCTGCACCAGCTCGACCACCCCCAGCGGGTCGCTTTCGTCCTCCGAAAATCACAGACGGCGGAGGCGGTGGTGGCGGCTTCTTACTGTTGCCTTGCTTGTTCGCTTTTGACGCAGTTGTGCTGGCACCACCTCCGCGACCACCAGACGCGGATATTGAAACTGCTGAAGGTGCGGTAGAGCTAGAAGATCCGCCCTGTTGTAGTTGTGGCGCTCCACCAAAAATGCCTATACCTCCATTCGTGGCAGGGGTCGGAAATGTAGTAGTTGTAGTTGTAGTTGACATAGCTGTATTTTCCGATGCTCCTCTCGGACTTTTGGATTTCGCTTTAGCAAATGTAGGTGGCAAGTCTGGATGATGCACATGTGGCTGAGACAGAGGCCCGACCTCTGGGAACGCTTGTTTCGAAGGCTTGTTGAAAAGGTTCCAATTCACGCTCTTCTTAACATCTACAGCCACGACTTGTTCGTGGCTTTCTTTCTCTGAGGAGGTTGATAGTGATGTCGTCGTTGCATTCGTTCCTGCAGCTCCCAAGAATGTTGGTGGAGGTGGAGGCGCTTTTGCTGGTGCTGGAGGCGCCTTGTTGTTGCTATCTGCAATACTAGCAGCAACAGCAGATGCGCAATTCGCTGACGAAGACGGTGTCCCCACGTGCGTCCCACGCAATTTGAAGCCAGGAGCAGGAATTTCTTCGGAGAAAGGCTTGAGCATGGGGTCTGGACCTGGACAAAAAGTCCCGCCAACGTCCATCCACGTGGGACCACACCCGCCCCCAAGGTAGTCACTGGATGATGAGATGGAGTGCTGTGCTGTTGAGCCTCCGTCAAGAACAACAAGCGACGCCTCTACTTCTTGTATCGAAGAGGTCGTGCACGAGGAGGAACCTCCGGTTGTTGTTCTAAGGACTCCTGCTCCAGCTCCTCCAACTAGTTCTTCAGCTACAACTGCTGCCAGTCTACTGGCGACTCGAGGCGGTCGACCGTCTTCGCTTGCTTCTCTACTCTTCACAACACCTCTTTTTTCGAATTTTGCTTCTGGCCCAGCTAGTCCTGCTGGCTCTGAAGAAACAGCACGACCCTGTTGCTGTTCTCCACTACCACGCGCTTTTGCTATTATTTGTTCAGAAGTAGAAGTAGCATCAGCAACAGCACTACCATGGATCATGTGTCGAAACGCCATCGCCTGGGTGATGCTGTCAATCGCGCTTTGTTCGTTTTCGGTTGATGACGTCGGACTTTCCTCCGCTGCACTTGAGGAAGAAGATCGGCCAGGAGCGGGGGCGGGGGCCTTTTTTTGAAATTTTGGTTTCGAGGAGCCGAACAGTAGTTCATGCAATGTCGCAGACATTCTTTTTTCTGCTTTATTTTTGACTGACCGTGAAGTAGAGGTAGAAGTTGTAGTTGTGGCTCCACTACTGCTTGAGGAACTCGAAGAAGATGTTGACGTGCTGGTGCCGGTTAGATTTTTACTGGAGATACTAGACGCAGTCGACGCGGCTGTGGCTGACGTTGAAGTTGAACTCGTGGCTGCAGTACTCGTCGTTGTACTTGTTTCAGTAGCAATAGTCGTATTCGAGGCTTCAGAAGCTGACTCTTGGTCTTTTTTGCCACCACTTGCTGTGGAATTTTCAGGGACAACAGAAACACTGGCTTTTGCATCATCACCAGCTGACATCTTCGCATCGGCTTTCTCTTGATGTTTCTCACTTTCGGATGACGACGCGCTCTGCGGCTCTGTTCCTCCAGCTCGTGCTGCACTATGATCTTTCTTGTCGTTTTTATCAATTCCTCCTGCGTCCTCTGGTGTAGTAGGAGCTGCTGTAGCACTGCTCGTACTGGTAGTACAACCGTCGACGACCTCCATCTGTGTAACAGCACTGGGATCTTCGGACGTACTTGTTTCCTTTGATGAAGATGCTAGTACCTTCATCTCTACTTTATTCGTCTCCGCTCCTTTCTCCTTTGTATTCGCTTTGGCTCCGTGCCCATCCTCAGGTTGTCTTTTTACCTCCGCTACTGGCGGCGCTGCAACATCAGCAGGAGGCACAAGTTGCTCATCCACTCTATCATACTCGGGTCGCGCACTTTTTACTAGCAATAGGCCAGAATCGCCAGAATTCCACACTCGGACTCTACCCCTAGACACGTTCCATGTTCCAAAGCAGAACGTCGCTCCGGAATGCCACGTCTTCTCCTTTAAGCGGCACATCATCCGCACCTCGAGCAGGTAGATGTCGCGCATCTTGTGCAGGTTCTCGCGGCCATGAAAATATGTGAGCAGTTCGTCACGGAGGAATTCCGAGATATCGTGTCCGTATTCGCCGTGTCCATCAAAAACGCCGAATTTGATAAGGTAGTCATTTTAGAACTAATGGAAGACCATCCTCACTGAGGCATCTTGGATCTCCTTTTCCCGTTAATAACGGGACCAAGATCTTCACAGTGAAAATGGGAGATTTCTTGTACCCTTAATCATTGTTTACAACCACGCTGTCCAGAAGAAAGGAGTCCTGGTTGTTCGGTTTATCGACTAGAATCCCCGCTCGAAAAGGATCCCTTTTTAGACCCACCTTCGTCGCGACGTCAGATTCAATCCAGAAATTGTGTAAAATCTGCTTGATGTCATCTTGAGAGCAGTTTTTTCTCGGACCACGCGGAGCGTCGTTTTCTCTCGGACCACGCGGAGTGCCATCGCCTAGAGCTGCAAGACAGTCGTCCACCTGAAGATGATGCTGTGGCGCACGGTCGTTAAGATGGAGCAAGGTTTCATCTCCTCCTGCTGGCCCTGCTCCTGCTGGTGCGGACTTTCCTGCTCCACCAACTCCTATAGACGAAGAAGATGTACTTGTTTTCAGATTTGCATGTGGATAATGCTTTCCGGTTGCGAGATACAGATCGTCCAGCACGCGGCACAATTGACGAGATCGGATGTCACCACCAGGACCCTGGACCTCTCGCAGGTACAATAGAAGCGCACTGGTGTACTTGTGGAACGCCAGGAAAAAGGAATCATCGAAATAAGCCCGGAAAAAACTTTCTTGCACCTCGCTCATGACTGCGAAAGCATCGGTCGCATTAGAGAGACGAGAGAGAGAGAGTAGAAAACTCAGAACAAAAGCAAGGAAACATGATATTATGGTTAACTACCATAACCTGTTGTCAATATTGCTAAGCATAGGTGGAAGAGTATAGAATATATTCTTCAATCATAACCAATGCTCTGACGAAGAGGTCCCTCAGTATGCGACTGGCATCGTCCATGGACTGCACAGCTGCAATAGGCCACGCAATGCAGTTGTACATCAGTTCGGACAGGGAAACTAAATCCTCTTTTTGTGGCAATTCGAGCTGGCTCCGGGCTAAGGCACGGTCGGGGATTAGAAATGCAAAAGATGTTGAGGTGGAGACGCAGAGCAGGACCAGTTTATTATCTGATTTAGTTTTCTTTCTAATTCTATCTGTTCATGATCATCAAGTTCAGACTTCTTCTAGTTCTATGTATTTGGTGTAGGACTAGCTTTGATAGCGAACCGGTCTTCAACTCGACTTCTAGATAAGTAGTTAGAAATAGAGGAGAAAAAATCAAGAAAAATATGCCATAAGTGCATTTGATCTATGATAAGTAGTTAGAAATAGAGGAGAAAAAATCAAGAAAAATATGCCATAAGTGCATTTGATCTATGATAAGTAGTTAGAAATAGAGGACAAAAAATCAAGAAAAATATGCCATAGGTGCATTTGTTCCCAATGAATCCGTGCTCTCGCGACGCCTTCGCTGAGCACAATCGACAACGTTTCACTGCGGCTTCTGTGTTCGTCCGAGCTTGTCCAGAATCCTACAAGTCTTGAAATAACGACTAGAAACTTCCACGCCAATGTACGCCGCCTCGGAGCCGGTCGTAAGATTAGACCTTCCGGGAATCGGAATCCATCTTCAGAGTCATCTTCTTGGACCATTCCCATTTTAAAAGTCAAATCTTGGACCCGTTTCCCCCTTACATCACGGGAGGTCCAAGATGCTTCTGAAGATCATGCAGGATCATTTCCGGAAGTCATAATAAGAGATGGGGCAAGCACAAGTCTTGGAAGAAGACGCGGCCAAGAACAGCACCAAACTCTTTACCTTCGCATTTCAACATACACGGCTTCCGTTGCTTGTTCACTGAAGAGTATGTTTTATGATTATAAGATTATAGATTCTATAATTATAGTGCTGTAACAACAAGAATTAGTGACTATTTATCAGTTAACTAGGTGTAGGTGAAGGTGTTGGTATAGAAAAGCACTGAAGAGTTTGTTCTTCCTATCCTGCTACAACTAGTTGTACCATCATCCAGCGCGATTTTATGCATGTAGCATTCGGCAACTTCCAACAGCAGCTCCTCTGTATGTTCCTGCATTAGCGGAGACTCTTTGATGCACACCAGGAATTTAGTCATTTCTCCAACGTCCACGATCTGTGTTCTAATCACGTCCACTGCAACACGTATCGACTTCGCAAATGGTGCGCTACTAGGGCTTGTGGTGTTTTTTGTGGTGTTTTTCGAAGAAGCTATAATTGATGCTTCGTCAGCTGGCTTTCCATCATTTGCGTCGCTTGTTGAGACACCACTGGTTGATGTTGTTGGGCCATCCTTACTGTTCACCTTGGACGCTGGTGCCAATACTTCATCAACATCAGGCGTTAATGCAAGATGCATTTTTGAGGACTTTTTAGATGCGTTCCTGCCTGTTTCTGCACTTCTATTTAAACCCGAAGATGTGGTCGCGTGACCTTCGACAGCTCCTGCTGCTTGTCGTGTCTGATCGCGTTTTTCTACATCGTTCTTCTCCTTTTGTTGTTGTTGATCTTTAATATTATCGCCCATTTTTGCTTTTGCATCAACATCACCTTCGGGTTTTTCATTTTCTTGGGCTCCTGTACAAGCACCCGAGGCATTGATCTGTTCTTCTTCTTCTAGCACCGTGTCGTGAAGTACTTCCATCATCCGCAGAAAAGTCTGCTCTTGTGGGCTTATCGCTTGCTGAAAATGCACGAAGTTGAATACTTGTCTCCTTTTCGCTCCTGCTGCAGCAAATGGTAGTTTTCCGTCAACAACAGTTCTTGATGAAGTAGATGCTGCACCTCTTTCCACCATCATGTTGATGTTATTCCCCTGGTTACTGTTTGTAAGCTGCTTCTGTCCTCCAGGTCCATTATTTCTTTTTCCATTCCTACTTGCAATTGGAAGATCATCATCGTCATCGCTATCATCCCCAAATAGACTCATTGCCAACCTTGGCCTTGGCTTGATCATCTCTTTTCCATTCTTGTCCAAGCCTAAATCAGTCAAGAGTATGGACGACGATTTTTTCCATCTGGCCAGACCATCGAGGCTCCCCAGTAACCTAAATATCAATTTTGTTCTACTTGAGGCAACTTAATAGTAGACCTAAGTATCTATATTTACAGTTTTAATAAGGGGAAACGAAGGGTCAGCCGCGATGGTTTTGGTCGTAAAAAAGATGGAACAAAGTAGAACACCATCCAGATCCATAAAAAATTCTTCATGTCCGCTATTGAAAAACATCTCCATGGCGTCTTCAATGTCCGCATCTTCGCCATCCGAGTCCAACTCTGGAGAAAACAAATCAGAATCCGAGGATATCATGTCAACATCTAAGGGCGTGTTCTTGTTCTCGTTCATGTTCTTGTTCTCGCTTGAAGATGAAGAATTAGGTAGTTGATGTGGTTGATGGGATTGTGCTTGACGAGAATTTGAGATTGCTCCTGTCGCTGGTCGTGGTAGATTCGTCGATGTAACTGTCCCATTGGCCATTGTCGTTGTTCCGTTTCCACCTGACGATCCTGTTCTCGATGGACCTGCTGAGCCATTTTTCTCTTGTTCTGTGGGAGCAACTAGTACCTCCGCACGTTTCATCTCGACATCTCCTGTTGTCTCAGGTACTCCGCCTGACGTCGAAGCCGGAGGTGCTCCAAGAAAGCCTGGAGTCGCCAAACCTGGCATAATTCCGCTGACGTTTCCTCCAAGGGACGATGAAGTAGAAGAACTCGAAGTAGTCGTGCCAGATCCAGTTGAAGAAGATAACAACAAGCTAGAGCCAGGTGGCGGACGTTGTGGTGAATCGAGGCCCACAAGTGTCCACTTGTCTCTCTTCACTGGAGGTCGTAGACCATGATTATTGCCATTGCCTGACGTCGAAGAACCAGGCAACATGATGATCGCGGCTCCCTGTGGCTCGCCGTCCACAGTTTGACCTGTTTCCTCGGGCGAACGTCCGTAAGGGAATAGAAGATGGACATGCCCCGCCGCCGTGTTCTTGGGAAAGCGATAGAAGTTTTCGTGCGCTTGTTGTGCTGCTCATCATTCAGCTACTAGGTGTCTACGATCTGACTTCATGCATGTGCAGGTATCACGAGGGTGGACAAGAAAAAGTGAAGGAATCGGGAAACTGATGCTCCTTGCACGAGCAACAAGAACTACAACTACAGGACTAGCAGTAAGTCTAAGTAAAACTATCTAAGATACGACGTCGTTTCGTGTACTACACGACTCCTGTATTGAGTATGCACGTTTTTCCAAATCCATCATCCTCTTGCAGTGACTAGCTTCTTATTTAGGAGAAAGGAACACTTTTGAAAACTTCTGTCAAAAATACTTATTCAAAAACAATTGGTGATGACAGACACAGGTATTAGTATTTTTACCGACATCAACGCCACTACACAGCACATTAATATCGCAGGGCATCCTCTTTCTGCTACTGCTTTTACTAGGCATACTAAATTAGTACAACTCTTCCAAGAAGATGAATAAGCAGTTTGAATATCTCTCTGCCTTGCAGAGAGAATTTTGTCATCGGTATGCTCTCAATTATGAGTTGTTGTCTTCAGGCTTCACAGATCTTGAAATTCGTAGTTGTCGATTTGCGTCACGGATGAACACGACTAAGCAGCATTTGATTCTCTTTTTCAGGCTCCAGTCGGCTACTTCATCTACTAGTTGGCTAATTTCTCCGTCTTCAGTAGCTTCAGCTAGCAGTCGCGGTGAAGAGCAAAATACTTTTTTTCATTCTCTCCAAGAAAAAATGTAAATGACTGCAATTGTCCTCTTCACTCCGCGTGTGCTTGCTCTTATGCTTCTACCTTGACAAACCATAACCAGCACGAGGAGAAGAAGAACAAAAAGTCCACAGCTATTTTTCATAGCGTCAATAAACAGCTGGTTGTAATGTTCTTTCTCTGATGAAGCAAAGAACGCTTGAACATCGTATGAGAGAATACTTCTTGAAGAATTGACTCGTCCCAACGAATGTCAAACGTTACACAGGTACAGGACAATGTCGTCAACCCTTGGCTTAGCAGAAGTTGCGGCTACTAAGCGGACTTGTTTGAAGTACCCTTTCAACAAAGCAAGAAACAAAGCCTCACGTCTAGAACGTTTTTGAAAACAGAATAAGATGAATCTTGGACCACGAGCAGGTGGGTGATCGTGATCCACAGCCTTAATATCCTTTTCGATATTATCCTCAGATGATAAATGTATTTCCTCTTCTTCACCATCGAAAAGATCCTCTGCGATCTCAGCGAGATGTTGATCTGTCACATCGGGGTAGAAGTCTTCGTCTATTATATTCAGGCTATTCAAAAAATTTATGTCCTCCATACTAGGCAAAGGCATTGGCATAGAAGCATTTTCAGAACTCTCTCCAGCCACCTCGGCCCCTTCAATCTCCATTTCCTCAATGCTCGTGTTTTTAAAAACAAGTTCCTCTCCATCGTGCTTCTTATTTTTCTCAACCAGCACTACGAAATCTGATAGGCGACGATAGATGTCACGTCTCCATTCTTTCACTGTCCTCTGTGAAGCTTCATCACGTGATGTGGGGGTCGTCGTCAAGTGTAAAAGGGTCGACAATAACGGCAAAAACTGGGCTTCATCGTAGATTAGGTCGGCACACAGGATCAGATCGAAGCCAGATGAACTGGGACCCGTCTTAGCTAGTACAGTATCGCTTTGCACGTCCTCTCCCCAAGATAAAGGCATCACTTCCAAAGCAAGCGACGATGACGAATTCTGGGCCCTCAAATCATCTTCATTCTTTTTCGGAAAGTTCCGTGCTACATTTTTTTCCGCTAAAGCGAGCACACCACCAGTAGAATTTGCAGCTCCACACGACTGGCAATGGTCAGTTAATATAATATCCACATGGTCCTGCTTGGAATTGTGCTGTAGTTGTTCTAGAAGTTTCGCCACCGCAATTCCAAGTACCCCAGTACCGCAACCAAGCTCTAGAATGCGCAGTCGTGCTTTAGCTTTTGTTCCACCGTTCCTGCTATACAAGAATTGTTCAAAGAACGAGTTTTCTTGCAACCACTTTATCACCAAAAGCGAGGAACGCCAGATGGCTTGCCCCGACCTATCCTGAGCATCATCATAATCTGCATCGCCTTCGTTCAGTGTAGAAACGGTCTCGAGCTCGACGACAACACTAGCCGCGGAGGCCGGAGTAGATGAAATCACATTCTGGAGGACATTCGTGGAGGCATTCGTTGTACTGCCAGTAGTTGTCCTATACCTGTGCTGGACGTCCTCGTCGAGAGAGATACTGTATAACCAAGAAGAAGTGTTGCGATTTGAAGATTCATCTGAAATCAAAACCTCCTCCTCCTGGTCTGCTTCCCGAATCTTCCGATCATTCTTACGTCTACAGCGTGGCCTACACGGCTGCAGAACCCGATGCCCAGGCTTCTGCGTCGTCGACTCATTGTTTTGGGAAAGAAAGAAGGAGTCTAACCAGGTTGAGAAAGCATTGGAACTCTCTTCTTGTGCTTTTTCTTCCATCTTGCTCATCTAATGATCCTTCAGTCAATCTCATGTTCATCAAAGCACCACGCCCTCTACTCTAGCTGCACTACCACTAAGTACATACGACAAAATTATAGTTAGAGGAAGTACTTCTGGTACTGCATCAGACTCAGACATTTTAAGTTTAATCAGCACCGTGGTTATTGGACTATATCAAAACCACTACCACGCTACCTGTAGTTGATCTTGATTTTTGTTTAAGCGAGCCTGAAACTTTAAAATCTTGGCAGGTGTCGTGGATTTCGGCGGGGTTAAAGAGGGGGCGGGTCTGATAATAAATCAATTTTCAAACCATGGACCGAGATATTTCGGCCGTGGAGCTCGAAGTATTCATACTCGTCTACTCGCAAAATTCATGATGAAGTACGCGGACCTTGTTCATGAAGACTTTCTTTTCTGAAAAACCAATAGGTGAGAAAGTTTTTGTCTTTAGTACTGACAACGAGATCTGGAACAGCACAAGCGAAATTGATCTCTACAGCATTTCTTCACGCCTCTCTTTGCTCTTCCGTGGTAGTTGCTGCTATTTTTAGTCTGAGAAGCTTTGGCTTTGCCACCAGATGCAGGGGTACTCACCATAGTCATTAGATGTTCTTGAAGACACGCTGTTGTTGTTCCGCCACAACGAGGTATTAATAATGATTTTTGTGGTGGAGCCGACCTAACTAGAAAAAAGAAAGACCAGCAGAGGAAGATAGAAAAGAGAAAAGGGTAACTATCGCCAAGTATCCTCCTATCTGCTAAAGCTGATTATTCGAAAAACTGAAATAAGCCAGTAAGCGCCGGCGCCATCGTCGTCCTGTCAGCTCCTAGGACTTTCCAAGACCGGTATTGCTATGGAGTGAAAATGTAGTGAGGACTTCCATCAAGTCTCTGAGGCGGCGGGCGTCAAACTTCGTGGCTTAGTACCTTCTAAGTGTCGTGAGGTATTTTTAAATCATGATAAGTACATCATGATGTGCTGCTTGCTGTCCACCGCGTCTACCAGTTCTTCGAAGCTGAAGCCATTCTACGTGTTGCCATCGAGCCACGAAAGGATGATGAGGAAGACTGGTCGTGCTCACCTACTTGTTCAATATTCTCACTCCTACAACTAGAAGCGTCGTTCCTGCTATGAGTGCTGGTCGTTGTGGATGAAAATGAAGAAGTTCCGGCAGCGGATGGTCTTGCAGAAGAAGTATCCGGATCGGTTTTGGTATCTTCATTAGCTGTAGTCTTCTCTCGTTCGATTTGATCGAAGGCGTGGATCAGCCGCTTTTGTTCCTCGGTTAACGAGTGCGGCAGCTTTAACCCGAAGTGCAGGATCAAGTTTCCGGAATTACTTGGTTTATTAGAGAGGGTCGGAAGAAGCAATTTTATACATAGGAATAGCAAGATAATAAAAATTGCAGGTATTGGTATTATTTCTATACACGACATTCATATGGTGGGCCTGATCGTGATCGTCCACCTGCTTGATCATCATGTTAATACGCTCCACCTTCAGAGAGAACCAGATAAAAGCACCACTTTTTAGCAAGACATAACTTTCGAATTCGATCCCCCTCCCGAGATCCGAGTCGGGCCTTTCCCACGCAAAATGCGGGTACTACTCGGCTCATTCAATGGCGGAAGGTTCAAATCGACGTCGCCTTCGAGAGTCGGAACTTTCACCTTTCCTCCCAACAACATCGTTCTCAATTTAGAGCTACCGCGTTACCATCTTCCCTGAGAGTCACATCGTCCTTGGCGGGTTCTTTTCTATCTTTCTAGTAGAAAAAGAAGCTGAGGAAGAGGATGAGGAAGAGGATGCAGCTTCTAGCATCAGCGAAGGTAGTTGCCTTAATCAATGAGACGTCAACATCCGCGTGTAGGTCATCATCAATATGCCGAAACTTCGGATGAGACTCGACGTTGACAAGGACAAAGAGATGACCGCGTCGCCCACCGCGGGCTCCCGCATGGCCTTCTTTAGATGAGGAACCAATACATCATACACGCCCATCTTGATCTTCTAGTTGTATCCTTCAAAGCCGCACTATGATTTTTATTTAGCAGCTATTGTTCTCAAACTCAAGGACTATCAGGAAGTACAAGTACTAGAGAGGAACCGCCGGCGAAATAAAGAGGACGTAAAATAACTACAAAGATGTTGAGAAGTCAACACGACGAGCAAGACAGTACGTTGTATCCGTAACTTGTCCGGGCAACCGCAGTTCCATGCCTGGTTTGATCCCTGGGGGAATCTCAACCTCAACTTCTACTTTCCGGGAGACCACACCCTCACCACTACAAGTTTCACATGCATGCTCCAACAAATCGCCAACGCCACCACATTTGGCACAGGGGAGACCCATACTCATGATCCCACGCTCCACACGTCGTACCCCTGTCCCGTTACACATGGGACATTTGCTCCACCCAGAACCGGCCTGTGCGCCAGAGGCTCTGGGATTAGAGCAGGATGTGGACGAACGTGAAGGAGGACTACAAGCATCAAAACAAAGTAGAAGAACATGTGAATGTGATCACGTTGTTCAAGTAAGTACTTTCGAAGTAGAGGATGATGAAATAAAAAGCTCGCAATCGCAGGCCATGCTGATGTAGGAGTAAGTAGATGATAGAAGAGGAGGCCATAACACAATCATTACACGGCAGTTGAAGTTTGAGCTGAATTCGTCTTCTTGCTCCGCGCATGGCTTCGTGAAATGAAACTTTGAGCTCTACGCTAGCATCGTCACCCCGCGCAGGCGCCGGACCGCCGCGTCCTCCACGGCCTGCGCGACTAGCCATTTTTCCGAAAATGTTGGAGAACTCGCTATAGAGCTGTGAGGGATCGACCCATTCTTGTTCGACGCCGATGCCGCTACTGCCACCGAAATCGCCAAATCCGCTGGCTTGCTGTTCTTGCGTGCCTGAAGCTAGGATTAGAAGTAGCAATAGGGGTTCTACTTTCATCGTTTTGTATTTCACATCTTCATCTTAGGGCTTAGGGGGATTGATAGGATAGCAACTGCAACATCTAGGACAGTACACTATGAGTAACGAGAACGACAAGACGGAGACAAGGATGGGCATTTTTAAGATTAATCGCCACTCTTAATTCTTCACTTGCTCCACTCGCAGCCGCACTGTGATCGAATTCGCGACGTCTTTTGGGATCCACGAGGAGTGAGTAGGCGTCAGTTATCCGTGACATCCTAGCAGCACAGGATGGATCATTTTTGTTCAAGTCAGGATGATTCTGCTTTGCCAGTTCCCGATACTTAGTTTTAATCTCCGCCGCAGAGGCAGTGCGATGCAAGCCTAAGACTTTGTAGGGGTCGTTTCGCTGTTGAGACGAACTAGCTGAAGAGCTGCTGGTGCTGAAGGAACGGGAAGAAGGCGCATCGAGGATATAATGGTGAGGCACATGAAGTCTTTGACGTGGGCCCCTTCTTGTTGTAGAAGATGCTGGTAGTTGTATGGACGAGGATGAGGTAGAATTAGAACTAATGGAAATCCATATTCAGCAGCATCTTGGGTCTCCTTTTCCCTTTAAACGGGACCAAGATGACAGTGAAGATGGATTTCTTGTACCCTTAATAGAAGATGTCGAAGATCTACTGCAACTGCTCAAGAGGCACCAGCTGCTCCTGGACGGGGTTGTTGTCCCTGTTAGATTCCGCTTGTCAACTTCTACGACATGGAAGCAAGGGATATGGCTACGATTCAGGTAGCGAACTCTGAAGGCATGAGCGTGAGACGAGGGCGAAAAGACCCCTCGTCCGAGTGGAGCACCAACAGAGGAGCCAGTGAAACCAGTTGCACAGGAGGAAGGGACAATAGAAGCGGAAGGTGTCATTTTTTTCGTTTCTTTTGCTTGGAACTGAAGGCTAGCGTAGCTGGTATACCTGGAGAGGGTGGCGAACTTGAGACCGGTAGTGATCTTCTCAGCATCGCCTTCTTGTTGCTGTCTCTCTAATCTCAACGTTGAGGAATTAAGTATATACGAGAGGCCCCAGCTGGTCGTGCTCCTTTTTCTCGCGGAAGGTGGAGGTGCGTGGTAGAACTAACCCTCTGACAGAAGGTCGAAGAACACAGTGTCGTAAGGATCGGCTTCAATCGCGGAGAATGGCCTAAAAACGGATAATTCACAACTAATGCGCTCAAGGTGGCATCGAGCTGCATTTGATCTTACCTTGTTTTTACAGAAGCATTAATCGCACTGCAGTAGCTCATGGTCATGGTCTACTGGAGCAGTAGCTTAAGATCAACTCTGGATAGCCATACATTGCCATGTTACGATGGTCATGATGTTGTGGAACAGCGGGCTTGGCCTTGGAGTAAGAAATACATTAAGTACTATTGATTCTCTGAGTCTTTTGTTTTCCTTTCAATTATCTTCTTCTATTTGTTCACCTTCAATTATCTTAGACTTCATGAACATTTCAAACAAAATAAACATGAACAATCAACATCTTCTTTCTTTATTCATCTTCACTCATCTTCACTTCTGTTGAAGTTGTAACGTACTCGGATCCAGCAAAGGTTGGTTGAAAGAAGCTTCAGGACTAATGAGACATTTCCCACCTGGCGAGAACCAATCTGCCCAGCCGTTTTCCGGGATGACGCTCTCTCGCAACCAGGTGCATAACAGTTTTTGATCTGTCGTTTCACAGGTTACCGGACGAAGCTCAGACTTGTACCTGGGGACGAGTATGGAGATAGAGATTTTGTTTCACAAGGAAGTCACCGGAGGACGACCAAGCTCAGACTTGTACCTGGGGACGAGTATGGAGTATGGTGGAGATTTTGTTTCACAAGGAAGTCACCGGAGGACCAAGCTCAGACTTGTACCTGGGGACGAGTATGGAGTATGGTGGAGATTTTGTTTCACAAGGAAGTGGAGATAGAGATTTTGTTTCACTGAATGGTTCTGGTATTTTTGGTATAGCCTGAGTTTGATCCTAAGGGAAAACAAGAAGAGAACCCTTAGGATCAAATTCAGGCTATACCAAAAATACCAGAACCATACATTCACAAGGAAGTCACCGGAGGACAACCAAGCTCGGACTTAATATTGTGCCTCGTGCTATAATGTTGATGAAAGGACCACTAGATTGTAGGTCGTACTAAAAAGTAATCTAACCCCTTGTACCTGAGTTTTATTGATTTAATGAATGACACGATCATTGCGACCACCTCTTACTTGTTTCAGCTCATGTATTACACTTTTACTTACTTTTTCTTGTTGAAAGTCGTGAAAGCAAAGAGGGAATTTTAATTTCATCAATACGCTTCATTCGCGCATCCCTGTATGAGCAAGTGTTTTTCATTAGCGTTTTCCACAGGTTTCTTGTCTCCATCTGCACCGCTTCCGGGAGTAGCAGCTCTCCCTTTCTTTTTCCATAGGTCTTGAGCTTTCTGACAACTCTCAGTGTTTGCGTCCACTTCTTCAAGCAGTTGCTTCAGTTTGCTGCAGTAAGCTGCTAGACCATGCTTGCCGAGTACCAGATCCTGCCACACATGCTGGCGTTCGTCGGTCACGGGAGTTAGAAAGAGCAAGAGAAAGTTCATCTAATCAACTTTTGAAGTTGTAGAATTTTTTACTAGAAAAAGTAGATAATTAATCACATGGAATTCGAACTCGATACTACACAAGGAAGTAGACAGAAGGAGAAGTTGCAAGCCATCTAGTAGTAGTGCTCAATGTTAGATCTGGTGGGTACAAAACAACAAGCCTGCTACGCCATAAACTTCTGAGCGCTTCGAAGGTTCGGCTAAAGCTACCTTCGAAAAGCCGCTTAGCTTCGGAGTTCACAGCATCGATCGCACCCTGAGCATCCCCGAAGATATCTTTCATTTGTTCTTCGACTTCGCTTGCACTGATGCTGAAGGACGTTGGTCTTGTTCTGCTTGTTGATGAGGACGCCTTAGAACTGCTTTGAAGATCGACCAAAAGTTGCTGCAACATCACTTCTATATCTATAGTTTTTGAAGATATTGTTATTGACCACGTTTATTGATGGTTGTACTAGTTGTAAGTTAGTAGAAGTACACTTGTTCTCTGCTAGTTGTACTGTGGTTGTCGCAAATGGGAATTCGTTGTAGAGCTCCTTCTTGAGTCCACTCCCTTTGACAGAGATGAAGATGAACGGCAACTGGTGGGGCTTAGAAGGAATCTTCAAACAGTATTTTTCTGAGCCTAGTACGTCCTGAAGGTTACTAAGGAGAGAAGTTTGACGGGAAGCTAAAGAAGGTTGGGCGCATCAATCCACCTAACGACGAGAAGCACGAATAAGCTAGTAGATAATCATGAACCGATCCTGCAGCTACGGAAGCCGAATCATCACGGAAGAAGTAGGGCATCTAAGCTTTCGATGATGTCGCACACGACCGATGTTCTTGGAGTGCCATCGATTCTTCTTGGCAGCTGTAGATGTTTTTACGTGCTTATCAAAATTCTCCACGACCGAGTCGGAGAACACGTATACTTGATATTTCACACCAGATCAACAACGTGTTGTGACTGTGACAGAGTAGATTGAGTTTAAAGCGAAGGCGTCACATCGAACTGCGTTCAACAAGCTTGGCAACTGTTAAAATTAAATGCATCAAAATCCCTCATTTCTTACTGTTTTTTCTATGTATAAATATTAAATGCGTTAGCTGCACAGAATTCTTCAACTCGAAGTTGAAGAGCAGACCTCCGCTCCGGAAAGAAGAAGTAATGAGCTTGAGTTGGATCTTTACATCACTCCGCAATCCCAGAGTTTTATACATAGATGATGGGTATGGCCACTCTCGTTTTCTAAACCGGTCCCGTATAGTCACAACATACATACTTCGCAATCGTGTCGTTGGTAAGCCAGAGACTTTCAGGTGTCTGATTCAAATAGCACCCCGCTTCATTTGGAACGAAGAAGACACTTTTTTGGATTTTCTGGAGGTCTGTTTCTAGTAAAAATGTTTCCCCAGCTGCACTAGAAGAAGTTTCATAGGCGGCGCTATACCTCTGGCCCTGCGCTTCCACGATAGCAGCAAAAGGGTCCCCTGTTTCTATCTTGGTTCCCTCATGTTCAGGACTCTTGGCCCCCTTTGGGCATCCCCGGTAGTTCTGCGGAGGTGCTTTCCCTTCCTTGTTCAAATGATGAAGACCTGCCAATGCCATTTCGTAGCCATCGATATAGCTTCTTACGCTTTTCGAGTATGCAGCGCTCTCTAGAAGTGGGCCACGTCCCGAGGACGCTTCCTCTTCCGTCTTGTTTGAGCCACTCTCTAAAAGTGGACGACAACGTCCCACAGGAACAGACACAGAACTACCTACTTCACCATGACCTTTCTCTTTTTGGCGAGGCGCTGCCCGGCTGATGGACGCTGCATTCAAGTCGGCTCTCAGTACAGTGCTCGCCAACTCGGCGCCAACAAACTGCCGAATACAAGCACGATCAGGCACGATCTGGCACGAGGAATCACGTGCCGACGACGAGCTCTCCGGCGGACCGTAACTCCTCTGGCCTCCACTTGCCGGCTTTGCACTGCCGACAATCTTGCGAGGCAGCACATACCCTCTAGCAAAGACATCTACGATACAGTGGAAACCTTCAGGCGTCTCACGAACGAAGACAGGTGGTGGGCGGAAAGCTTCTCCACCAGCACCGGGATCTAGGTTCCCACCAGATGAATGTAGGTTCCCACCAGGTTTGAAAGCGGCAGCGTTCTCTGTCTTGTCCTTCATTTTCTCAACATCATCCTCAGGCGCCGCCGCATGATCCTCTCCACCATAGTTCTCCTGAAACTCGAAGCCAAACAATTCAAAGGTACCTAACGTGGCGTTCCCCAAAGGCAGCCCACGAAAGGCGCAAGAGCACCTAACAGGTGGACACGGTTCATCCATGCCCGCAAAGAAACAACCACCTTCACCTGAGGACACGCGGGAGCAGCCAGCTGCTCCTGAGGACTGCTCGCGCCCGCCCCTTCTTGTTGCAGTCGTTTCCAGCTTCATCGTGGCTGGATTCATCAAAAGTGCGGCGTCGCGAAATGAATTATTTTGGCGATACAACTCCTGAGAGAAGTCTTCATCTTCTTGACGATAGAAGAAACTGAAAGGGCCCTGGTGCTCCTGCTCTTTCCTGATTTTTTGGTCGTCGTGCTCTTGTTCGTCTACTTGTTGCCCTCTTCTGTTTCTTGGTTCTCGCAAGAGGAGCAGGGGGGCGACGGCTAATGTCTTCCTAGCTGCTCTCTGTTCTCGATCAAAGCGACGCCACAGCTCTTGGTCGTAGAACTGCAACAGGTCAGGCCGTGCGACGCCTTTGAAGCTCAACACATCACGAGCGAAGCTGCCCAACATCTTCCTCGAGGTCTGTAAGGCGCTTGTACAGGTCTTCTTTGGCACCTGTCTTGCGAGAACTGGAACAGATGCCCGACCCGTTGCGCGCATATGCATCTCCCCGGTGTTGTAACCGTGGGGGCCGGCCCGATACGATGCGGAGAACGAGTGTTTTCCAAAATAATGGTAGTCCTCTGTAACAGGCGCCATGCCCGGGAAAGGTTCCGGGAACCAATCCCAACAAGAGGACATGCCCAGAAGCCCGCTATCGAGAACTTCAGGAGATTCATATTCATAATATACACCATCCCGCGGTTCGTACTCTGCATCCTTCAGCTGGAACGCCCACTCGTGGAGTTCCCGCATTGAACTCACATCCCGCGGAAGCCTGAAGAGCTGTGCCCCATTGTACATCCCTTTGAAAGACTCTTCCGTCAGCACGAGCAAGGCAGTCAGGTGCAAGATCTTCACTTCGGGTGTCTTCGTCATGTCTTCCTTCCTCTCTTGACTACCGGATCCGGAGTCCGAGGTGGAGTTCTTGCTCATGCTCACATAATTCATCTTGGAGTCAGACGAGGAAGATGCTGGTGTGGCTACTTGTTCGCTATTCTTTTTTCTCTCTATTTCCGGTGACCACGCTGAGGCCCCTGGTGACCACGCTGAGGTAGAAGTGGCTGAGGTAGAAGTAGCTGCCGCAAACGTGATTGCAGCAGTGAGCCAACATGAAGCTGAATCGAAAATCCTATTTTTCGCTTCCTCCTGCTTCTTCATGAGAAAGGCGGAAGCCTCCTGCTTTCTTTCACGTCTTTTTTGCGTCCGTCGCCGTCCCGTTTTCCTGGATCCCTGTGCAGGAGCAAGCTTGCTGGGCCCACTTTCCTGCTTTAGAACCTCACACTCTTCGCGTGGAAGCTCCATAACCAAACGCTCCGAATTCATACACTTTTCAGAGGCTGCTACGAAAAAATCTCCACCGTATGATGCTGGAGCCGCATTATGTTCTTGGTCCTCGACCTCCCCCACCGCTGAATCTTCATGGTCACCAGCATCACTACGTACTAGACGAACGCAATGTGTGAGACGTGAGGCGGGCAGCAAGTCACGCAGCCTGCAAGGGGTCCCCTGGTCGACTGGCTGGTCGCCTTCTTCCTTGTCAAGCAGCGCTTGCGCACACTCTTTACGGAGATCGCCCAGCTTCATGTCTTTGTGCACTCGGACGCAAATCTCCTCCCCCGTGAACCCAATCGCAACCCGCAAAACAACCGGCAAATGGTGCCTACAATCAAAGAAGTCGCCCGCCATTTCTGCAGCGCTGCAGTCCAGCAGAACTAAGTGGTCCGCTTCTGACATTTCGCTGGAAGAATGAGGAGGAAAAAGGGAGTCTCTCATGTGCTTCCAGTACTCCTCATCCTCAACTGTAAACCCGTCAACTTCTGCAGGTGGTGGCAGCGGGCTTGCGGCGTCAGCATTGACGCAGTGCTCACGTAAAGCTTGTTGAAAATCCGCGCACGCTTTCCGAAGGCCCGCCCGCCGGCGAGGGCCGCGCTTGTCCAAATGGCAGGCAAGTGTTGTGTCGTTTTTACAAAGAACGCCATCTGCTGCTAGAGGACACGGATCTCTTGTATCGTTCTTCAGGCATTCTACTGATAGAGGCCTCTCTGTAGTAAAATCACCCTTGACATCGACGTTTTCTCGAAATAGCCTCCACGGACAAATCCGAGGCAGAACAGGACGCCGCCGCTCGTCGTCCCACCTGCGAGGCGGATAAAGACACGACTCTTCGTCGGATGTCTCATAATCAGATCCGATACCATGGTTATCGCCGGTGCATTGATCACAAGGAAGCATCTCTCGAAAAGTACCCTGAAGAAGGTCGACTCCTGGAAAAACACGCTTTTGTCCGGGACTCAATCGCTTGCGTAGATCTGGCAGCAATCGTTTCAAATGATAATCCTCATCTTCTTCATGTTGAAGATGTTCTGCATCTGGGATATCATCCTCTTCTCCATCACTTGATCCACCGCCAGAATAGTTTCCAAGGTAGTCTCTCCTTTTTTTAGAAGTTCCACAAATCAAGATCGGAATTTTCGACGACTCATCATTTCTAATTTGTGACTCTGACTCTTGATGAATTCTCGGCGACTGCTGATCGTCATTTTCTCGATGAGAACCAACATCCTTTTGATGACCAATTGTTGAGTGTTCTACTTCCCAATCTTCGAGTGCTTTCGCGTTGCGCTTGAAAATTTTCTGGTCGATTACATCTTGATGTTGGAGGGTGCCCCTCACGACTGGGGGTGACATTTGCTCGACGTTTGAGGTTGCTCGTTTGAGTTTGACGTTGTTAATATTTGCTCGGTTGAACCTTGGAGAATCCTGGCGGCTCCTGGAACAAGTCGCGTCTTGACCAGCAGCAGCAGCAGCAGAGGTCTCGTGCTCGTCATCTTCTTCTAGCACTTTCGACGCAAGGACCACCATATCGTGAAATGTCTTCACAGGAGCAGGAGCTTCGCGAGGACTACGGCTGCTCGTCGCGGTGCCGGTGCCCGTCGCGTTGATGTCAAGCGAGAAATTGCAGCAGTCACAGAGCGCTAGAAGAGCTGCGAAGTAGGGGTCAGACGAGTGAAAACCTGAGCGCGGAATCCAATACTCTGTCCCGTTCGTCACAAACGACGCATGTCGAATAGTCCTCTCATCAAACGGCTTCGGATGCTTAGTCCAGTGCTCGAAAAGCATTTGATTGGTTTTTCGGCCTTGATGTCGTGCGCAGGGTTTCCCGTCCCCGATAAGGGTGTCAAAAACCGAAGTGGAACTCCATTCGTCATCCCAGTCAGCAACTCTCACTACTTTCCACCACAGGGGGTCGTTGTCATTGGACAACATCCCCAGTTTCTTCATCTTCGTCTCTTCATTTAGAAATATTTCTTTCCATCTAGTAGGATGCAGCTGCTGATCTTTCCATCTACTAGTACTTGTAGAAAGCTCCTCCTGCTGACGTAAACCTGGAGGATGTTGACCAACATCTTCATGGGGAAGGGACATCCATCGTAGTCGGGCGGCTTCGTTGTACAGCTTTGCCGCGAACGTAGCTGCCCTTCCTCCGTTCGGCAGCACTGATAGCCGACTCAAACCGCAGGCCTTCCGGAAGCAAGCACCAATGTAATCCTCCAGTTCCGATTGTTCTCGTTGTACTGCAACATCCGAAATAAAAGACGCACTTCCAACATTTTCATTAAAAACACTTTGATCGTGATCATGATCAACATGCTGTTGTTTCCACCTTTTGGCGTAGGCCGCACTAGACAAGACCGGCAACAGAAGCTCGCCTGCCATCGTGCTTCGGCCGGTACTAGAAGAAGAGACTGCACGCTGCTGCCCCTCCTGCTGCGTGGAGGTGGAGGAGGTCTCGCCTAAGATATTATTTTCTATACCTACTTGTTGCAGTTCCTGTGCCGGCGTGTCTGCTGAGGTGTTCTTCATATTAGTATTACATTGCAGTTCCCGCGCAGCCTGTGCAAGGTGAAGAACAGCCCGCACTGGCGCCCCCCCAATGGACGAGCCCTCCTCCTGATGTACTTTCTTTGATGGATTACAAGGGCCCTCCTTGTTCTCTGATGGCGTGCAGGAGAGTTGAAGTGGTTCAGGACTCTGATAAAGCAGCTCAGTGCGTAGAAAGATCTTCTCACCGTCAGCAAAGGCACGTCCCTCATGAGCACACGCTTGGTCAAACAGCACGAACGTCCAAGGGTCCTCGATCTCCGCAACGCTGAAGCAGTCATCTTGTTCGACATCATCCACAGCAGCACTATCGTCGGCATCTTTTTCTTTTTCGGGGTGGGCTAAGTCCTTTTCAACAAGCATCTTTTGGAGGTGGTGAGTTAAGGCCTTATCATCAGCATCGTGACGGAGACGGTGAGTTTCAGTTCTCAAGTCCTCCTTCTCATGATGGGCTTGGTCCGCGGCTTGTCGGACAAGCTTCTCAGAGGACATTGGGGTAAGACACACCCGGAGAGTTGAGCGACCTCCCACTGATTAGACCTTGCTACGGTAGATTTGATATTCATCCTGATCATGAGCATCTTGGTAGCTATTTGTATTTCCCCTTACTACAAACTCCTTCCAAGATGCCTATCCAGATGAATTAAGGAAAGCGAAAGCCTTAAAATGATTTGCCTCGTGTCAGATATATCAACAGGGTGTATCGCGAGAAAATCCCCTTGCTTGCGTGCACGAAAGGGGTATCGAAATGCGCTTTGAATTTCTCGCTGCCTTTCGGGAAAATATTCATCCGAAAAACGTGGTTGACACGCAGGAAACGATCACCAGCAACTGGAACTGCATCGCCAAAAAATGGAAGAACGTTGCCATTGATTCTCGCCGCCCCTCCTGCTGGCTCGTCTTCTGGTCGTGAGAGGAGGGGGGAACTATCCGCCGCTGCTCTCATCTTTCGAGTGATAAGGCCAGTCAGATAATCGCTCAGAATCCAGGACATGAAAATCAGTCTCTCGCCGCCCCTTTCAGTCGCATTGTCAGGCTTCGAAAAGAGTGCCCGAGTCGTTGCGATTCTTCTCATCAGGGCCCGGTCTATTGCCATACGCAGCTCCGAACTCCTGTTGTGCCTAGTACTAGCAGACTTCCTTTCATTGCAGCAGTTGTCATCGTATTTGTCAGAGTCCTTCTCTACAACCCTGTGCGGAGTCCCATTTTCGACTACATGGGAAACGCTGCTACTACCTATGCGAAACGCTGCCACTAACCCTCGTTCCTTTCGATCTTCTGTAGTCGTGAATGAGGACGATGATGTGAATTTCGCTCCTGCTACTGCTACAGTGCTGGAATCAAAAACTTCAATTTCTTCCAAGAAAGTAGAACTATCGAAATCGCCTTTCATCATCATGTCCTGCTTCTTCATCATTCCCATTTCTTCCTCGAATATCCAATCAAGCTGTAGGATGTTTTCAAAGTTGCGGAAACTCAATGACGCTGGCGATATGTAAACCACATACAAAAAATTCGGGGACTTGGACTTCTTTTGTAAAAATTCCTGAACTGCTTCAGGTGCACCACCACTAGCAGCAGCTTCTGTGTGCTGGTCCTTTTGAACTGCTTCAGGTGCACCACCACTAGCAGCAGCTTCTGTGTGCTGGTCCTTTTGAACTGCTTCAGGTGCACCACCACTAGCAGCAGCTTCTGTGTGCTGGTCCTTTTGAACTGCTTCAGGTGCACCACCACTAGCAGCAGCTTCTGTGTGCTGGTCCTTCTTGTTCTTTGTAACAGCTGCAGCTTCCGGGTGGTCCTTCATCTTGTTCGCTTCTAGGGCAGGAGCTTCCTTGTCCTCGCCCTCCTCTTTGTTGTCTGTATTGACAACCGGCGGCAGAACAACTCTTTCAAACAACTGCTCCTCCGCAACAGAAAGAAACTTGAAAAATGGGTCATATTGGGAAACGAGGCGTCGCAGCGTCACGTCCAAGTATGGTCCTGGCAAATACTGCCTACCTTCCCTCCTCCACACCGCTAGGAGAGGGGCACTGGACGAGGTCTCGTACTCGTTCTCGACCTTGAACGTCATATTTCCTTTTTCAGTCTCCGAATTATATGAAGAATGATCTAGAGGGGACTCCGAGGACATGAACGTCAGTACTAGATAAACCACACAATGGATATTAATTCCTTTCAAGATTCACTTTCTTCACCACATTCATTGATATAGAAGTTAGAAGAACTCTCTGGTTATTCTACTTGTTGTTGTACTTCGAAAAACGCATCTACATGCATTTGTTTCTACTTCAAGAGCCAAGTGCTGTATATCAGAGCAATTCATGAGGTTTCACAGCTCGCGTGGTGCATGGATCACATGGAGTAGCATGGAGCTAAGGGGGGAGCTTCTTGCGCCCCTTAAAGCTCTGCGCTCCATGCACTCCATGCTACTCCATGCGCCATGCGTGCTATAAACTACTTATCTGGTATATTATACGCCAAGAACATGAACGAAGATGCTCCAAAAAGCTGTTTAGGGACACACGAAACGAACATGGATAGACAGATATTAGTGAATAAAACAATATGCAATTCTACGGTGGTGACCTGACGTTGTGGGGGCGACCACGAGTTGTTCCCGCCGCAAAGTATCTAAATCTAAATTTATCTTCACACCTTGAGCCATACTACACGTCTTGAGGAAGAGCCAAGCGTTCATCTCCTTCCGGTGGTGCTACCTGGTTTATTTCCTTAAAAAGACAGAAGCTTGACGCTCACTCGCGGTCACTCCACTACCAGTAAAAAAACACACACTTGCCAACATTATTTACATTCTGGTGTAAAGTAAGCGCACTCGAATAAGACAGACACTTGCCAACATTCGGGTGAAAAGCGCGCTCGAATAACACAGACACTTGCAAACATTTTGTCACTCCAATACGACGGACACTTTCCGAGGCCATGCTGTAACAAGCAATCCAATAAGACAGACTCTTGTCAACATCCTGTGAAGAGCACTCCAATAACGCGCACTAGATGTAGATCCTCACGTCATCATCATCCCAACTCGTCACTTCTCGGCCAGGACAGGCACTTCCACCTCTTGTCCTCAGCGTCTCATTAATCAAATGTCTAAGAATATCCGTCGTGATAAAGATGTCCTCGGGGAAGGTACAAAACGCGCTGCTCCTGCATGTAGCGCGGTGGCGAATACAACTACTTCTACTACGTCTACGACCTCATCTTTGATATCATGCGCAGACAAGAAAGATTCATCACCTTCAGCGACTACGGCTACGCCTAGTCTTGTCTTTCATCAAATTTCGATGTAGTCTTCCTACGATGATGGGACAATGTCGAATCGGACCAGTCAATACGTGAAGACGAGCTTGCGCAAAAGCTGAGTCTCCAACGTCAGCAGTGTCAAGACGATGTCGAATCAGAGTCGCTACTGGAAGATGAGCTTGTTTTGACCGACACTTCCGCAAGTACGCCTGCCGGTTTTACTGTAGCAGTCATGACTTTCGGTAATGCTTTCGCGAATGATTGCGTTGTAGCCTTAGCTGCTGTGGCTTTTGACATCATCGCCATAGGTTGCCCTTTTGCCTTAGCTGCCGTAGCTTTTGACATCATTGCCATAGGCTTAGGAGCTCCACCTTTACTTTTGTTTTTTGCACCAGAAGAGGAGTCAGAGTCAGAGGAGTTGTCATTGGAGGAATCACTAGAGGACGAAGATGAGCTTGAAGATGAGGAGCTTGATGATGATGACGAGGAACTGGACGAGGACGATGAGCTTTTGCTTCGAAAGCTCTTAGCTTTCGCTTTTGCTTTAGCTTTCGCTTCCTGCTTCTCCCTTCGTCTTTTGGCTCGCTCTTCCTTTTTGACTGCGTCGTCTTTCTCCGCCATATACTGTTCCGGCTCGCGGACCATAATTTCACCCCATCGCGTTCCAGCATCTGCATATTGGCAATAGCCCTGCTTTCTTGCGTAGTCTTTGAGTTCTGGCCCCCTTTTCGTCAGCTCGTCCAGTACTACTTTCGTCACTTTCTGAAGCGTGTCTAAAAAATCGTTTCTACAACGATTCAGCCGTTCTTCGTGTCCCTTCTTTAAGCCTGCGAGTTCCGCACGCACAAGATCCGACTTCCGCACGCGTCCAGCACGGGAGGTCATCAATGCGGCAGGATCCAGCTTTGGGGTATCCCATTGCTTCACCTTCTTGTTCTTCCCTGCTAAGATCATCGACCGCTTCATTGGCCTGGAGTCGCGCTGTCTTATGCCCCCTGTTGGAGCAATAATATGGTGATGGTGTCGGTGATGATGGTGGTCATGATGACGATCACCATGCTCCGATTGCTTATCATGACGATTCTTTTGGTCCTGAGCGACTTTCGTCCCATTATTTTCACCTCTTGTTCTATCCTTTTTTCTGTCCTTGCTTTCTCCATGCCTACTCTTCGAGGAAGGCTTTTGATCATTCTTTTTAGTTTTAGACCTATGTTGAGAAGGAGACGCTGTTTTCTCTTTGTCTTTAGAACCTTGCCGATGTCTATGTTCTCCACTTTTTTGATGCTGTCCTCCACTTCCAGTATGGTGCTCATGGTGCCGATGCCCCTTACCACCTCCTTGTTTCTTCGCATCAGCGTTTGGAAAGTAACCTTGAGGTAGAAAATGCTTTGGTTCTCCAGAAGCTGAAGAACTAACATGTTGATGATGATGATGATGATGTTGATGATGTGCTCCAGATGCTAGCTGCGGCAAAGGCCATTTCCTCAAGAGGGCTGAGTTAGCGTGCGCAAGGCTTTTTGCGTGTTCTCCATGATGGTGATGATGATGGCTATGATGGCCCTCGGCAGTACTAGTATTTGCAGCGCGTTCATCTGCTGAGCTTTCCCTGGTTGTTGGTCCTAGTCCAATTTGAGACTGCATTTGATGATTCGCAAACCTCGTGTGAGTCATGTAATGCGAGGTGTCCACTACAGCCCACTTCCTCACCGTCATCCCCGCCGCTGCCTTGATATAGTCAGCATCGAGTTCGGGTGCTGCAGGACTAGTAGTTCCTTCTTCTTCTCCATCTCCCTGTTGTTCCGTTGTTCCTGCATTCAACACAAGGGGTGACTTGTTTACAGTAGCCAAAACAGCGGGATCAATGAACCTTTGCATCATGGTAGCCGCTACGTCATCGGGGGCTCCTGCGGCTCCTCTCGCTTCTCGTATGGCTTTCTCTTTAGCTTCCCTTGCTATCTCGGCAGCACTTTTAGGCGTCGCCCAATGCCTGACCTTGAAATCCTTTTGTGCTGCGAAGTTCGGCTCATCATCCTCGTTGGCGTTGTCTCCACCACCAACTTCGTTCCCAAAGCGGTCCACAGTAATGGCTCTGCCTTCGCGAAAGACCACTGCTAATCCGTCAGCCGTGTGGACTGGCTTCGCCATTTTGCTTAAAATTTCCTGTTTATGCTTCATCTCTTCATGCTTTAAACGCCATTCTTTAGCCTCAATCATGCTTGGGGAGTCCCTAGTAGTAGCATTCGCATTGTCACCTTCGTCTCCACCTTGCTCCACCACTTGCCCATCACCAACATCCTGATCCTGTTCTGCTTCACCCTCTCCACCTCGTGGCGCACGTCCATGTCGTGCAGCTCGTGCTTGTCGATCTGCATGTCGTGGTCGACGATGCAGCTCTCCATGAGGAGCAGTAGCTTTATGTAGTTCTTGTTGTACTTGTTGTTGGACATACACCGCAGCCCCACCAGTACCGAATTTCTGAAGATATTTGCTATGGCCAGGCAAGACAATCGAAGCAACTCCAACATTCGGCTCAACAACTTCATTCGTAGAAGATGCTGCTGATGAAAAGAGGAAAACTTTGCTGTCGCTCCTCAATGGTGATAATTGCGATGAAGATGATGGTGCTGTAAGACCACTAAGACTATCAAAAGTAGCTTCTTCATCTTCACCATTCTGCACCAGCACCTCCACTCCTGATGTTCTCGCCAGAGCGTGTTCTGCATCTTCCAGCTCCTGCGCGATTTGTTCGAGACCAACAACATCGATGTTATCTTCGACGTTGACGTCAGAAAGAAGACACGCCTCAGTGGCGAGAAGATCGCTTGGATCAGTGCAAGAAGCCGTCATCTTATAATGCATAAGTCGTCTTTACATCAATTTACTATGATGATGATCAATCAACATGTTTAAATACGGCATCTTCTGCATTTTCATCGTAGTTAAACGTCGAAGGACAAAATATCGAACGCTGCTCGAGGAACGCGTTTCTACGTGCATCAAGTAGAAAAAAATGTTAGATTGACTATGACTACATATGAGAGAGGGAACCTGTGAGATGGGGGTTTTGTCTTCAACTTGCAAGCAAGTAGAGGCAGAGGGGAATGACTTACTAGGGGATGTATAGATAGGGGCGCATAGGCAACATTATGAAGTGGCAGGGGATATATTTCTTAGGAGCTGCACATCAAATTCAAAGTTATTTTTTAACATTGTCATCAAGAAGTGTGAGATGATGATACAACACTTACAACTACACTATACATAGCACGGGTGAACGCAAGAATAGATGCTCTCAAACACTCACTCCCCAGGCACCACAGTTGTAGTTCATGTTAAAAAGACACTTCATGTACATTTCTCTCAAGACCGAAACTATTTTTTTTGAATTTGCTCATTGTCACAGACGCGAGAATCTATTTCGGTTTCGGTACTCACTTATTGTACTCAATTTGATGAACGTATTGGACCATTTTTGCTGGAAACGACGAGAACTCACTTGACAGACTCGTCTATGGACAGAAAGCTGATGAATCGGGAAGATCAGTTCGACTCTTGAATTTTTGCTACAGCTGAAACAAACGAACCACTCAAGACCGAAACTGAATGATCCGAAAGGTAAGGGAATCCAGTTAAAGATGAATACATTCAAGATCTCGAAGAGCTTAGGGCTAGTGCTAGAATAAAATCTTCAGTCTCAATACAAACTTTTCCCTAAAAGGAAAAAGCCAAGACGCTTCCGGAATGCGAATCAAGCCTGGTAACAAGAATGAATTCTCTGCATCATCAGGTATTGTTTTGCGGATGATATTCCTGTTCTTGTCATGATGCTACGTACTCATCTTCTACTTAGTACGTTTTGTGTATGTTGACAACACTCTTGATCTTGTCAACATCACCTATTTAGTACATTTCAACAAGGTTATCTCTTCTTCAATCCGCTGGCGTCGTTCGCGTGAGTCCTTAATACGTTGTCTAAGTTCTGAACAGCTTGATTCTATCAAGCTCGTTTCTGCTTCGACGACTTCGACATTTCTTCTAGTACTTGGGTTCTTTAGTGAATGCTTTCACTCATTGAGAGGGTCGATATGGGAATCTCGTTCCCGCCCCTTTGATGCCTTCTTACTCGTTAGGATTAGGAACGACATTCCCCTACAACTATAAATTGAGAACTTCTCAAGGGGAAATGGCACCATCATTGACATAAGTTTGAAGATGGGCCTTCTTGAAGATTGCGGGTAGAAAAGTCTGATGAATTAGACGAAGAAGCGTCCTGCAAGAGAGTCTCGTAGCCGTCTTTGATTTTCGACAGTAATGGTCCAAAGGTTGTGTCGCGTGCGATCAACTCGTCGAACAGATCTGGTGAAGGTTTCGTTGTCATACGCATTCTAGTTCTTGTAATTCGGGCGACTAGGACCACAACTACTACCATATATGATCATAGTGGTCATAGAAGATGATCTTGTATCCTGTAGTTGACGTGTCTCATGATCAAAATCGAGTAGGAGGAATCATCTTCATGAAGCCGTCCTCTAGAGACTAAAATTAGTACCTTGATAAATTTTTAGTTTTTTATCCACCACATATGGTTTCCGTATGTTGGCCGCTGTTTCATCGAGTCTTTTTATCTGTTGTTCTGCTTGCTTTCTTCGTGCTGCAGGCGCGAACTTTCGTGGAGGGAGAGAGTTCGAGGAACGCATTGTTTGTCGTGTGCATTAAGAAGAATCACATCGGTGGAATAGACTCGCGGGCCTTAAGCTCTACGACGCTTGAAGTTGTTAAAACAGTCACGACTTCATCGCTCAATCTTAATGGTCTCAACATGATCTAAGATTTGAAATTGAATGTTGTAAGTAGAATAGTGATCTGAGATTTGAAATTGAGTATTGCTACAACTTCGTAGCATTCCACCAAAGTCAATAAAATCTCGACGTCTCCTCGTCTCCAATTTTTTCCCACAAAAACTACAACTTCATCTCTGATGTGCTGCTTTTATTTTCAGAAGTATGTGCAACATGTTGAGACCCTTACCCTGGAGTCGCTTGTGGTCGTTCGAACACCTCTTGCAAACACAGGCGGACTCGTGGGCTGCACCAGCACCAGTATGTAGGTACGAAACGAGTTTCAGCACCACATCAAAGTTCATTTTAATATGATGTCGAAAAAGACGAGAGGGCGCGGCCACGACGGTGTTTGCGTTATAGTGCACGACAAATATCTCTACGGCGCCTGATCCCCTCCATCGTCACTGCTTTCGTCCTCGTCAACCCCATCTTCAGCGTCCTCCATAACATCGTTAACGTTATCATCAGCTTCTGGCGCTCGTTCCTGGTGGGGCGAGGATTATGTGGTTGGTAAAAGCAGGTATCAGAAATATTCACACGACTTACCCTGAAGAAAACTTGACTGAGTGGATGATACAGCACCAAAATGCAACACAAAGGATAATTGAAGGCTGACCATTATGTGGATGATACAGCACCAAAATGCAACACAAAGAGATAATTGATGCCAGGAGGATAAGAAACAACAAGAACATCTTCAAGTTGTAGCACTGATTAATATAGCAAAAACAAATAAGTAGACCTAGACCCTACCGGTGGTCCTACGTCCTCTTGTGCCCCTTCATCTTCTTGTGACTCTTCATCTTCTTCTCTGTTAATTTGTCGCAGATGCTGGAAGACTTCGCGCATGCGGTCGTCATCGAGATCACCAGTGGCATGAAGTCCTCGCAATCTTCCTAGCACACCTTTCCAACGATTCCACACATATCCAGGATATATTAGAGGTCGCAAAATAAATCCGTCTCATTGAGCATAAAAACCATATTAGACTCTAGTAGTTGTGGTGGAGCCGACCTAACTAGAAAAAAGACAGACCAGAGGAAGATAGAAAAGAGAAAAGGGTAACTATCGACAAGTATCCTGAAGCATCCTGCTAACTGCTAAAACTAATTAAGCGCCGACGCTATCGTCGTCCTGTCAGCCCCATAGGTGGGTCTCACCTTCAAGTAGTTAGATAGCCCCATATTAGACTCTAGTAGTTACAGTTAGATAATGCTAGTTTTTATCTAAATAGAAGGAAGAAACTGGTAAAGATAGAGGTTAGCCGTAAAAATAAAACCCCACTTGCATTTCTATCCGGCAAGTGACGGCCTGCCGCTGAAGGTAAGTCCAAGACGAGTAGATCGTGAAAATATTCCCCGCAGAAGTAGCGAGAACCTCCAAAGAGGAAGATTTGGTTTGTGGGAGGCACGAAAACAGCGGAAAAGTGAGACCGCCAGAGCGCTTGAGTTAGAGCAGAGATCTATGTACTATGTCTGGTGTCGCGCTTGCATCGATCTTCCGCCCTGAAGAGACCATCCATCCTTGGCTTCTAGTTGTACTTCTGTATCTTTTTTAATTCTTGTTCAAGTTCAAGTAGTACTAGAAATAAAAAGATCATGCTTATGTTGCTTTTACAGTAGCCTTAATTGAGTATCACAGCTGACTTCGCAAACGCAAGGCGACCAATTCCTCTCGTGAGCATCAAAGACGAACGCGTCCCGTCCGACGTGGCTATACCAAGAGCGCCAACCAGTCTCCTCACTTTCATCCGTCAGCGCTTGCCAGCGAATGCCACCTGGACCCACTTCTTGAGGTTTGCAACCACCAAAAAGGAGAATCTGGTCGTGTGGCAGGAACAGCAGAAAGTAAATTTAACTCAAATTTTTGCAATCGAAGAAGCAGGAGACACAGGAAGATGCATCTAATCATGATCATCATCATCATCATCATGTACTACCATGTTGTTAGTTGTAACAGTAGCTTGGCATCTGTAGTTATTTGCAGACAAGGTGGAACGTCTAAAGAGTGGTGTGGCGGTGTTCAACGTTTGTGCGTGTACCTCTCGCCCAGTCGCAACTAGGCATCCAGCAGTGACCCATGGAGGAATACTTTGAGTTCTTATCTCCTCCCACCTCCGTTCAGCAAGGTGCAGACAGAACAATTGCCGGAACTGATGGGTTTCTCGTTCGTTTTTTATGAAAGATGAGGGAGTAGTTGTGAGTGTGATGATGTGCTAGGTTGAGAAGATGGTTCTTGCACCTTCTAGAAGTATCGACGCTCGTCTTATACAGACACGCCATCATCATGATGTAGAAGTAGATGATGAAGTACAATAACAATTCTTCTGGGTACTAGAGGTTTAGGTGCAACTACAACTACTTATACTAAGCAAACGCAAGTAGTTTCATAACTTCCGGTTTGTCGAAGTTCCAGCGGCTGCCTGCACAGACCAGCCATCTACCATTTGTACTGTCACAAGATGCATGCCACACACGTGAAGGAGGAACTTGGCCACTAGCTTCTTCTCGCTTCCACAAGGACGCACTAGCACTGCTGGATGACGCGTGCATAGAGGACGCAGAAGTGGTGCCTGTCGTGCTAGAACAAGACCCTGTACCTGTTGTTCTTCTAGTACTAGTTTCACCATATTCTTGCGCTTGCACCAGGTCGAAACTCCACAGGTCATTGCGACAGCCATCATCCTCTTCTTCCTCTTGTCCATCTTCTCTCTGAGCTCTTCTCCTTCTGCCAATGGTGCTCTCACGACCTCCAAAAACGAAAAGGCGATCCTGGAAAACTGTCGCTCTTTGTCCTTGTCGTGGTCTTGGGAAGCTTTCTCCAGGAATGCAATGCCTGTTGCTAGCAGCATGGACAGAAGCCCTGAAAAAGGATTCCCACTGCTTGGTTTCGATGCTGAAACTTGTCACGTCGTTATTGATCTTATTCACGTCTATAGGACTGCCGCCACCGAAGAAAACGACGCGTCTACGCCACACTGCACTCGCAGCACCCATGATCTGCGGATGAGGCTCGCCGTGTGGCCAGCCTTGAGAACCTGGTCGAGGAGAAGAAGCAGAGCCACCTGGACGTGGACCTCCTGTCTGATTAGAGCTCAAGACGATTCATTTCTTCTTCTTCTTCTTCTTCTTACCTGCTTCCTTGTACATTTCATCTCCAAACTTTTCTGAGATGCAGGAACAAGTGAGAAATGGCAATGACGAGTAGAAGATATGAACTCGTCTATTACACCTTAAACTGAGCTGAACGACCTCGTCCTTGTTCTTGTCCTGGACCTGGTGCATCTTCATTTCCATTTTCTCCAACCTCTCTCCTCGCATAATTAATTGTTTCGACGATCCTAGCCGGTGAGGTTGAAACATCGATCTCATAGATGAATGGCAGACTCTTGGGCGTCGCGCCTCCAACGCGGTCTGGATAGTAGTTTCCGGGAAATTAGAACAATAGACGGAGCTAGGTAGTACTAGACAAGAAAAGTCCGTTATAGCATAGTTCCTCGTCATAAGCAAAAGCTAACACTCTTGTGCCCTCGAGCCAGTGCAAGTGACCGGAATGGCCACCGTAGAAATTTCTCGCTGCCCCTGACAAATCGTCAAGTCCAGTTGCTTGGAGGGCTTCCTCGCGGATCCGAATCTTGTTTATTGTAGTACGAGGACGTTTGGTTGGAGGTAAGCCGTTAACCTTACTGCTCGATAACGAGGAGGAAGACGCTGATGCAGCACTACTGAAGTTCTGGTCGCTGCGAGCGGTGTGCATACTGTCACCTC
This sequence comes from Amoebophrya sp. A25, assembly GCA_905178165.1. Taxonomy (NCBI): domain Eukaryota; class Dinophyceae; order Syndiniales; family Amoebophryaceae; genus Amoebophrya; species Amoebophrya sp. A25. The sequence continues at coordinate 1,218,503 of CAJINU010000012.1, forward strand.
CATCTGCATCGTCACTTGCAAGTGGCTGTGCTCGGTCTACACCTACACCAGTAGAAGAACTAGAAGAAGGTACAGTTTCAAGCTGTTGTGGAGGTCGCTCTGCGCTCATGTGCTCTACTTGAAGACGTGGTATATGAGGGGCAACAGCTACATTTGCGCTAGATGATCCGTGTACTCCGTCCCGCTCTGCAGCTTGCCCTTGCTGTTCTTCCGCCGCTCCATGAATTGACGACGAAGGCCCGCCACCTCCAGTCAAAAGCTTAGCATTCGACAGTAAAACCACTTCCCGCCAATCCTGGATCTCGTTCGAGCGCAAGGGGTTCAAATACGTCTGGTACCCACGCGAAAGCGTCGCTTCATTTTGTACTTGCGCCAGCCGCTGCCAAACGAAAGGCTCGTCGCGGAGTAGGTTGAGTTAGAAGAAGTGCGACTGTAGTGGTGACATCATGGACAAAGTCAAAGATAGACGGTTGTAGTTCTTGTGTACTTACATGATCAGCCTGACGATGAACCCGGAGCCACGACATCAACATCAACTACAACTAACGCTATTAGCTTAGTCTTAACGTAGTCTAATCCAGTATGCTATAGCTTAGCACCACACAACTTGTGTGTACATCTAGTAACATCAACTACAACTTGTGTGTACTTACATCTAGTACGGCTACGGTAGATCATGAGGTGAGAATGTCATAAGAATTCAGCGTTTTGCACGTGCAAGCTAAGCGGCCCACCTCATGCAACTCCAGGAATAGGACTATGTATTCTACCCAACTCCAGGAATAGGACTATGTAGTCTAATCCAGTATGCCATAGCTTAGCACCACACAACTTGTGTGTACATCTAGTAACATCAACTACAACTTGTGTGTACTTACATCTAGTACGGCTACGGTAGATCATGAGGTGAGAATGTCATAAGAATTCAGCGTTTTGCACGTGCAAGCTAAGCGGCCCACCTCGTGCAACTCCAGGAATAGGACTATGTATTCTACCCACACAAGGTCGGGGATTACCTCTGCGATGTTGCTTTTAGTCTGCTCGATGGCCGCGTCCGAGGCCGAAGGTCCTCTGTCGAGGGCACCAGAAGACGAGGACGAAGAAGCCGAAGGTCCTCTGTCGAGGGCACCAGATGAAGACGAGGAAGAAGACCCGCCGCCCAACATTTTTCTTGCTTAAATAATAAGAAGAATGATGAAGGCGTTTAGAAAATCGCGTGCTGGGAAGTTGAAGCTCTCAAACTCAAAAAGATTCAAATTACAGATAATTAGCAAGAGAGCGCGTCATTCAAATGAAGCATCAGAGGGCAGATGCCATCGTTTTCTGCTGTGGGTGTATTGTGATCTCGAGTACGGAGGTGGTGGTGGTCTTCGTCGAATCATATCAATTATACTGCTCCTGGTGCGTTTTCTACTTCTGTTACGGGAAAAGAGTAGGGGAAAAATCGAGGATATAGTGAAGGTGAAAATGCTTTCTGTGACAGACTGACGTTGATGACTCTCAATGACGTTTTTAGGAAAGATGGCCACTGGTCATGTCATGTGATGTGTGTCCCTGTCGCGGTTCAACAGAACCACCTAAGCGACATTAAATTACATACAAGTCGTGGAATGCACGTACACCACCTTCTAGATAACGAGGATTAGTCAAGCACCAGCCAGTCACTGGTACTGATACAACTGTATACTTGACTACTGTGTTGGCAATGTTCAGCGGTTTGCTCCAAGTCCAAACTCCTGGTGATGAAGGGGTAATTAGACCGATCTTCTCACAAGTCGAGAATCACGTGGAAATAAGGACAAAGCTTTGCTCGCTTCACGAGAACTAGAACAGTCACTGTGGAGGTAGCTGGCGGGATTTTTTTTCAACACACGACGTCAGACTTAGATGGAAAGTTCGTTAGTGACATATGCACTAAGCAAAGATGGCGTATTAGAATGGAAACAATGTTGTCAATTGAAAACTCTTCTTCATATTGCAATGTGGTTGTTGAAGTGGATGGGAACTGCTGCTGCTGCAGGAAGTGAAGATCCTCAAGATCAAAGAAGACTGCTCCTGCTCTATCTCTAGTACTTTGATCTTCTCTATGCTTCTTCGTGTCGCAGCATCTTTTGCTTTTCGAAGGTGTTCTCGAATGTCGTTCCTGGTTTCGAGTGTGCTTTCCTGTTTTGGTCCTTCCTTTTCTTCGCATCCTTCATGATTTTCTGCTTCGCTGCCATCGTCCTAATCGTCTTCGGCAAGTGCGACTGTTTCGCAATTCTGCTTACTTCCCTCGTCGCACTGTACTTCTCGACTAGCCTTTCTCGGTAGTATCTTGCCTTCGCTTCTCTGTCCGAGGAAACGCCACCTAATTTCTCTGCTGCCCTAGACTTCCAAACGCGAACGTTGTGATCCTCTGAACCAGAGAAGACGAAGCGGCCATCAGTGGAGAATTGGCAAGCCAAGACCCTTTGCATTCGCTTTCCGTGATACGTGTCGCGCGCTTGCTGTCCACTATTCGTATACGAACCTTGTGCACGCAATGACCAGAGCCTAACTGTGCGGTCGTAAGAGGCGGAGACAAATTCTTGACCATTGGGTGCGTAATCGACATCCAAAACTGGCATCACGTGGCCTGCATGAACAGTCACGGCATTGCTCAATTTGCGCATGTCAAAGGTGTACAAGTTTCCGTTCTCGTTGGCGACAGTAAAATACTGAGGCTCTTGGGGGTTCCAGCACAAGGCGTTGGATCGGTTTTTGAGGAGAACCTGTGATGCAGGAGTAGACCCATGTCAAGGATGAACTACGCATGATAAAGTGGAGCAGCAGGAGTTTTTGGTAACACTTGAATAGAAGCAGAAGCTGCGAACACGTAAGAAATTGGAATAACACCATGCTGTTTGTTGCATAAACTTACTCATTTACGCTTTCTTCTAGAATGACAGGAAAAGTACCTTTCTGATCGCTGAGTTTTGTGTTGTTTGCCTCAAGTCGTAGAGTGAGATGCTATTGTCTGCCGCAGTCGCCGCAATAAGACATGGTTCCGCCGGATTGAATTTTGCCACATACACCTGATCGCATCCCCACTCGATGCTGCTAATCGGCTGAGACCTATTTTTAAAGCTCAGCTTTCAATGGTCATCATGACTCTGAACGGAAGGGACCCCCTTCAAAGCTCTCCCCTTTCCCTTCGTTTATTTCCCCTGTTGGTTCTCTCAAGAAGGGGTCGCCTCTTCGATCTCAGTGACCAACCCCAACTATCTCAATGGTGACCATTGAAATGACTGAGCCTTAATATTTCGATCCCACAAATCCACAGTGTCGCCAGTAGAAACTAAGAGAGGTTTGGACCAATGATGGTCCAGACTCGTGATCGCACTCGCTGCACGCCAGGTGTGTCGCGGTGTAATGCTAGTACTATCACAAGATGAAGAAGAACCTGTCGTCGCACCTCCACCAATTGTAGAACTGCTTGCGCCAGCACCACTCGGGCCTCCCAATTGCATAACGTTGCCCTTACTGCTGTTAGCATAGCCAGAGTTTGTTTTTGAGGCCGCGTACTGGTCTTCATCCTGTAAAGCGCTGGTGCCAAGTGAACTCAGGTCCCACCAATGAATGCACTTGTCGTCACCACACGTGAAAAGCGAATTGCTAGTGCTAATGCCAGGCTCCTCTACGATACCCCGCACAAAACCAGTGTGTGCTTTCCATCTGTGATTGGTTTGGTTTTTGTTTGGTGTTTGAGAAATTCGATCTTCTCGTACACTAGGACAGAAGATAAGGAAAATCGCATTTCTTGTTTTTGAATCATCTCAATTGAAAAGTACAGATAGAGGTAGACATCATGTTTACCTCTGCATCTGCTCAATAATTCATTCTAAAGATTGTAGTTATTACCTGGTCTGCACTTTCGAGAATCCCAAATCCCACAATATCACTTCGCCGTCGCATGCTCCAGAGTAGAGTCGCATCGGAGCTGCATTACTTCGCCTCAAAACTCGAATGGCGTCAAAATGACCATCCAATGCCGTCACAAACGGCTTAGCAAACAGCTTCTGTAGTTTCACACCAACCATGGCTCTTTGGTACTCGCGTTCGCGTGCGAAGGGGTGCAAAGCGGGGTCGAGGTTGCGCTGGATCCGCGAAACACCATTTTCAGCGGAAACTGCATCCTTTTTCTGCTGCTCGGCAGCATGGTGCAAAACTTTGATCTTCATTTTCTACTTTTTAGTCCTTAGTGTCTAAATAGTTAGAGGATCATGCAAATTTGTAGTACGAGGAAAATGGAGAAAAGATTGCATAGGTGTCGCAGGGAAATTGGTGAAAAAGGAACGAAGGGAAGGTAAAAATTATGTTTCCGTCAAATACGAGCATCCATAACAAAGCGGCCACTGAATCCTGAACAAGTCATAATGATGTATGCGTGTTGATGTCGTGTCAACAATCTCACAAATCAGAAGCTAAAAAATGCAGATCTTCTATTCGTCCATCAGCCAGCAGGATCTGAACAAGTGTCCATAATATGATCATGATTGGAGCTGTTGCTAGGACAAGATCAACAACATGCATGTGATGCTCCTTTTTTACCGGTTCTTGTGATCAATCAATCAGGGGGCAAGGATATTTCATATACATATTCTGATCTCGTCGAGGATCCATACGCAGGATAGGATAGGATTTGATTCACCGTCCACAGTTTGACCTGCCTCCTCGGGTGAATATGTGCAGCCACATACGCATACTCTAAGTTAGTATGGTGATAATGAAGATCTCTGTAGTTCAGCCTAGCATCGGAAAAGATCATGTTCGAGAACATTACAGCTCATGCTCGAAGATAGCAACCAACGACCAATTTGTTATTGTTTCGTCGGTTTTCAGCAACCTACTGTACGTGTACTGGTTCTGTCTACTCCATCTAGCGACAAGCAGGTTATAAATTTCGATATCTTTTATCAAAAAATCAAGATGGAAGTCAATAAGATATCAAAATGCTCTAGTCAACATGAGAAGCTGAATAATTAGCATGATTACGATTAGCAGACATGAGAATTAATTATGTAGTTGATTATCTAAAGTAGCACATTTGCTTTGCTATGCTGTGAGTACATTTTTCATGTTATAATGTCCGCTGTACAGCTTTACAGATACTAATATCGGTGAAAATTATCAAGAACAGGCGTGAATATCAACATCAAGAAGATGCTTCATCGAGTTGTATTTAAGCAGCACTAACACGTTCTTGTATTCATCAGATGGTTTATCATAAGTAGTTGTCAACATACATTTTCTGGGAAAACGAAAATTTCAACAGCCTGAACAAGGTAGTGCATCACTTCAACAAGATTCAAACTTCAGGATTGTCCAGCCGAAACTCAAAGTCAATGTGTAGCAACGCACTTTGTTGACGCGCTACAGGAGCATTCAGAGGTTCTCGCGAAAGCTGCATCCGCACCGAAAAAGAGCTGTCGCTGGGCCCTCTTCGCATCTGCTCGTTGAAGCGAGGAGATTAGAAGATGTGGATTCTACTTTTCTTGGGAACGAATTACTTCCGTATTTTCAACAACAAGCACAACGTTGGGTAAACACATAGTACGGAAACATGCGAGGGCGAGGAGTGACTCGGTACAATTTCTACTGTCTGTTTCTGCTTGTGCTGGAAGAATTCCATATAAGCATAAAAGAACTCAAGTTCGAAAAAAAGTCCGGTTTGATGATCTTCGTCCGCGAGGAGAAGAACGGTAGCCGTTGGTCGTCTCTCCCTTTTTCCATTACTGACCCAAATCAGCTGGACATTTTTTGATGTCTCCTCCAATTCGTCCGCCTCTATAAAACTGTGCAACACCCTCTGGATATCTTCATCTAAGGCTGTAGAACCCGATGCAAAGCACGAAGATTCGTTGTCCTTTGCGATGGAGTCTTCAGATTCATCGTTGTCCAGGATGCCATCTTCACCGTTCAGGTTTATTCTGCTGGCGCGTCCACACATACTGCATCCTGAGTCATAGAACTTCCGGTAATCTTCAGGTCGTAAGAGCGCGTCACTCAGCAGCATATGCGACACGCAAATTAAGGAGTACTCTCCGAATCCAGGCAAGTGCCTACCAAGCGGTTGGCCGTCGTCATCAAAGGTGAAAGAAGTTGCCAATTCATCTTCATGTTCAGCTTGTAGTTCTTGTTCATGTTTGTCTGTACTGGATGTTGAGTAATACAATTGATGTAGATGATCATCTTGAGTATCATCATGACCGTTCCATCCGGAGGAAGAATACGAAGACCCCTCCGCGATAGCCTTCAACATCATCTGCCTCTTAGCCTCAGCACGCCTTGTTTCCTGTTCATCAGCCGCATCGCCTAATTCTAAAAGAGCACGCTGAAAAAGCCAGAGACCACTTGCCCAATCGATAGTACCTCCATCCTCGTCGTGAGCGTGAGGTGCTCTGTAACCTCCGGCTCCGGCAAAGACTTTACAAAAACACGCATCATCTAGTACTATGCCAGGTTCGCGGTCCCGCCTTCCATGGAGTGCTTCCCAGAACGTGGGTTGTATCCTTCGCCTCGACGAAAGGGTTTCCATCAATGGAGATATTGCTCCTCTACTACTACTTGAATTCCCTGCTCCTGACACCACAGCAGAAGGTGGTGAAGAAGTTGTAATTGGGTTTTCCTTTTCTGTTCTTGATCTTGATGAAGATGAAGGTTCTTGTTCATTAGCTGGATGAACTTCTGAAGCTGGCGTGTAAAGTACATGCAGTCTATGAATTTCTGTCAGCACTCGTCGTGCAATGCCTTTCATCTGCTTCTCAAGCTGAGGTCTGATGTCGCAGTCTTTCGTGGTACTGGCTCGTCGCCAATCGAGACGCCATGGAGCCAGCAAAGAGCGTAGAAAATTTGCTTGTTGTTCTCTTTTCCATGACATGGACTCGAGTGGTCCGAAGACGCCTGTGAGATCAAATGAGCTCAAGAATTCGCTACCTGAGCCACGTTCTGTTCCTAGAACCGACGCCAGGGACCTCCAGCCCAACTCTGGCGCACACTCTCCTTTGAGAACTCGCCGAAGCTTGTCGGGTCCGCCAATGCAGCCAAGCAGCTTGTTTTGGTGGAAGAGTCTCAAGACGAGCGGCATAGCATGATAATTAGCTATTTTTCTTTGATGCTCCGCCTCTTTCTGTATAATATTGCCTGATGTTGAAGAAGACGAAGATGCACCACTTGTCGACGGCTGTGCATGTGTTGGTGACTCTACGTCTGGAGATTTTCCATCTTCTTGTCTCCGTCTTGCTGCTCCTTCTGGGCGTCCTGCAATCCACCACGACGACGTACTTGATGATCCCCGCCCATTGACCGGGCCCAACTCTGAACGACCTACAGATGCTACTGCATCCTCCCCATCGAATCGAATCTCCTTTTCCAGTTTTATGAGTAATTCTGCGATGGTCCAGTTAGGTGAGACTTCCAAAGGCTGCGATAGAAAATCTTCACCAGATAGACGTTTGACGTTTATTCTTATAACAGCCTCTCGTTCTTCTACCTGTTCTTGAACAAGAGACTCCTGTGATCGTGGTTTTGTACTTTCGTCTTGGTCAGAGTCGGTTTGTCTGATTGATGGACTCAAAAAATGCCTCGCTTTGCTGGTAGTGGTAGCGGGTGCAGGTGAAAGTGGTAGCTGTCGAGAATCATCATCATGATCTAGTGTCTGGTGGTCGTGGAAGCAAGAACTTGTCACATGATGATGCTCTACTCCATCTCCTTCCACGTGATGATTCGTTCGGCCCCGTGAGGAATACGAGGACCCAGAGGCAGAGCGTTCTTGAATCGGCGCAGACAGAAATAACCTGAGAAATTTCATTTTTAGGTGGAGCAGCATGTTTTACTTCCATGATGGATCTACACAACTGAGCAGGAGACTTCTTTCTACTGACTACAACATGATAGAATTGAGTAGGTGGCTTCTTCCATAGCCGTTTTGCGTCCTGATGTTCCTGTTTGTGATGTACTGGAGGTGATTCTTTAAATGCAACTCTTGCTTGATCAAGGCGCGACGGCCGTGCTAGATCGTCATATTTCACGAATGTTCTTCTACCGACACGCAACTCCGATTTTCAGTCGTGCGAACAAATAACCCATTTTCAAATCAGGTTCACGGGTGTGTGGGTGTGCACACTCGTCTGTGCAGCTGCCAGTGCCAGCTTATTCAATCTCGTAAGAAATAAGCACAACATTTTGAGCTAGTAATGAAATCCTGTCCGCTCTTAAGTTCAACGTCACCTTCATTATTTAACATCTTCATAACATCCCTAAAAAAATCGAAACCAATTTTGCACATAAAAAAAATGATAGAAATCTTCTTGTTGTTCAACGAGCACCATCGATGAAAATCACATCTTTAATGCGAAACGGATACCAACCATGGTATCGGCTAATAAAAAATATGTAAGTATGTGATGTTGTTGAACTATAAACTAAAAAAAGTCGAAACAGTGACAAAGAAAAAAACCCATCCTCGATCGGTATTTTGCACGGTACCAACCGACGTAATCCAAAAAAATCTCGAAAAAAAATCTACTCCTTCAACATTCATGATTACCAGTGAAGATTGCACTCCTATTATTTTCATTAAGAACTTCCTCTTCTTTTTTGTCTTGTTTCATTATCATTTTCGTCTAAAAATATTGCTACTGTCGCCTGATATTAAGGAACCACGCAGGATTTTCGTTAAGATCAGTTGAAAAACATCCTACATCCTACATGGTGGTCATCAATTCTTTTTCTAGATGATCATGATGACCTTGTTCATTTTCAAGTTGTATCTATTCATCTCTAAGCTTAAGCATGCTATCAATTTCATCTTGTTGTAGTACTAGTACTTGCTTGTTTCCTTCCTTACTTCTTTGTGTTTCATTTTCATGTCGAGCTGCCTCGGTAACATTCTGACGCTAGCAGCAAAAATAGCTTTCCTTTTTGTGGTAGATCATTTAGTTAAATAACTAGCATGTTTTGGTCATGGTCATGTTGAATCCCCACCAGCTGCGAGTGCTGAAAATTCCATCTCAGTCGTCGCAGATGAGTTAAAAATCCTATCAAAGAAGGCATCATAGGCCTTGAAGATTCTTCTAGTTTGTTCTAACAGGACAGTTTCTTGTGACGGTTGTTTACGTGGTGAAGATGTGTGAGCTGCAGACGGATAGATTGCAGCTCTACGAGAACCTCCTGCTTCTGCAACATCACTAGAAGCTGCTGCAATGGCTCTTCTTGCTTGATCGTGTAATCTATCGCGTTCTCTTTCGGCAGCCAGAGCAGCTGTCTGCGCGTCCAGACTCGCGTCAAGCCTAACCCGATTACCACGGACAGTAGCGTTAAAGCGAGGCAATCGGCACACATCACGACTGCGTAAGCGGTAGCGCCAAACTGCATTGGTTGTACGAGAAGATTGATCAACATCACCTCTTTCCCCCATCAAGTTTTCATCCGACAATTCCTGTCCATCCAACCGAAACAACGCGCACCTATCCTTATACTGCATTTCGAAGTAGAGGTCGCGCAATAGACTCTGAAGTTGCAACGCAGTAGCACAGCGGCCCCATTTGACGTGGTATAGAGCCAGAGCCTTGACACTGAAGCGAGTCCACATTCGCCCTAGTCGTTTCTCCTCATCATTCATGTGAGCGGCTGAAGACGGAAGCTTCTCCCTCTCTGACCATTCAGTGTACATCCGCATATACCCCACTAAGGTAGAAGCGAGGTCGCGAGCAGCGTGGACAGAGACAGCACCACTAGGACAAAGGACGACTCGGTCGACTGTGTGTTCAGGAATGCTTGATGAAAATACTGGATTTGAAGACACTGAGAGTCCACTAAAACCGGTCTGGAGGGCCTTAGTAGGGTCTGCTGAGGAACCTCCGAGTCTCCTCATTTCGTCGATAGATGACGCATTACTAGGAGTGTTTAACTGATCAACCGTCTTTCTTGCTAAATCGCTCACGCTGCTGGCTTTCTGTCGTTCTTTGTTGTCTTCAGCTTCCTTTAGACGAATCGCTGTGTGTTCCACAAGATGCGGCAGGGTTTTGTATTCGACGCCATCATTGTCAGAAAAATAATCCTGGTCTGAGACGATCACCAAAGGCCTGTTGTTTGTGGAGCGTTTTTGGCACTGGGGAAGACGGGCACCTGCGAATGAAGACCCGTGGGTCAAAGATCCACTATCTGCGACACGGTGCATCGCTTCAAGTTTGGCCTTTACGACGAAGGTCTTGGTCCTCCTAGATGTTTTTATAGTTGTACTTGTACTTGCGGTAGGAGCGTCTTTTGGCTTACTAGGAACCTCATTCTGCTTTGCAGCTCCTCCTTGCACACCCTTTCTCGCGCCTTGATGCGGTAGTTTCCTCTTTTTACGAACCTGCACTCCTCGACCAGTCTTTGAAACTGTCTCCTGGAACATACGCGCCGTGTGTGAAGTTTCCACCGAGTTATACAGGGCTTTTCTCTGCACTTCAGTGTGAAGTTTTGCGAGATACTCCCTTACTTCTTGCACAGAGCGAAAAACTTTACGTCGTCGCTGTAAAGCAATACTGGAGGATGTTGTAGGAGAGTTCCAGGTCGACTCATCAGCTGCACTAATCATGTCAGCATCTTCATCTTGACCTCCCCCAAGTATATGCTGGCCTCCAGCAGCTTGCTCTGTGGTACTGAGTATGCGCGTATCATGCGTCACTGACCACAGGAGCATCTCATTGCCTTCATCTAAGCCTTCAACGAAGTCCATGGTACAAGTCTCTCCTTCCACAGGCATCGAAAACACCTTGTGATTGCGGAAAATGCGATTCAGCTCCCTGCCTATGACTTGCACAGTGACCCTGCGAACATGTTCCGGCTGTAAGTGTACAGTGGGGTCTCCAGCCATGCCACTGCTTCGAATACCAGCCAGAAGTGCACTTGGGGAATAGAGCATGGCGCGTCGTTCCGGTTCAAAATTCTTAGCCAGATACATTTCGCGGTGTAGATCGGACTCTAGGTTCTTGGCGATGTAGATCGTCACATCACCCTTGATCTCCTCCTTCTGGCGCACACAAGAAAATCGACTTGATGACGACTTGTTAAGTAGATACCTGCGAGGAAGGATCAGGGGGAATGAGAGCAGAAGAGTGACAAGAACGAAGTGCAACTATGTGGAAAAATAGCCCAAAACCAAAAGCATCCTCTACAGTGAGAAGATGAAAAATTTTGTGTCCGAGAAAGGATGAAAAATTAGTGCCCAGAGGACAAGATGAAAAATTATACTCCTAAACAGTTGTGAAACTGAAAATAAAAATCTTAGAAGTACGTGTTCATCGTCCTGGTATTTGCTGCACAATCGAGATGCGTGTCGAATAATGCAGTTACTTCCTCCGTCACGATTTGTTCCACCAAAGGCGTCGCTTGTTCGAACAAATTCAAACTCAAATATTGTCGAGGAACGTATTTGCTGTGTTCCGTCTTCGCTTCTAAAATTTCTCGCAACAAATCGAGGGAACTCAAGCATTCTTGGATTCCAGCTAGCTGCATAGCGTTGCCGTGATGAAGAGGATGCTTGAAAAAATGGTCGAATGGCACCCAACCTTCCAATGCATCCAAAAACGTACGGATTTCCCTGGCTGCATTGCCAAACGTCTCTCGTTCGTCTGCGTTCTCTGCTGGAATAAACAAGTAGGTCAGGTGTGAACGCAAGATCCAAGAAACCGGCAAGAGGACGCCAGTCATGAAAGTGTGAAGCATGTCCACTTTCATGTCCTTATCTCGTTCCATTTCGGCTTGCTCTACTCTGTCAGAAGATCCAGAAGATGCGAGTTTATGCTCCTCTTTGTCGACAAAATAAGCCAAAAGATTTGGGAAGGCGCGCAGCATCCAAGCTAATTGACTGGAGAGTTCGGTCAAAGAGGAGAGGGGGTAAGCGAACTTCCGCAAGAACTTTCGGGCACGGACCGAATCTCGCTGGTTTTGGTTCTCTCTCGCGACGTCGTAGTCAATTTGAATGGCTCGATTCGAAAACGCAGTTGCTGCACGATAGCAATGACCCTTAGCAGCATCCGAAAAAATGCCGGCGACCATACCTGACGAGGGAGACGTTGTTGTTTGATCAAACTTGGAAGAAGTTCGTTGTTTATGTGGTTTTGTTGTTATGAAGTTTGGTAGTATGCTGCTTTTATCATTATATATAATATCTGTAAGAACTTAAACTTACTTCGTCTAAGATGAACAGTGACTTACTTAGGTGAAAAAAGAAGTAAAGCGGGCTTAATACGACGCACTTATCCACAGACTTCTACGACAAACGAACTAAACTACAAGTGCTTCATCTTGGTCGCACAAGCACAAGTACAATAAATTTCAATACCTGCAAACGTGCTGCATCCCGATAAGAAGTTGTTTCCCAATTTCGTCCACCATGCTGCGTCTTTGCGTCCTTGACGATGGGCCGCTTCTCCTGTTTCAGCTCGTGTTTGTGCCGTTGCAGTCATATGAGCTTGTAGTTCCTCTGCTGTCAACAACACCGATTCCCCAGTTCCAAAAATACGGTTGAATTGTGGTCGCAGGAGCACATCCAAAAGCTTTTTCACTTGCCAGAGGTTGTACAGTTTTCTTCTCAAAGACAGCTCAAGAATAGTTGGGATCACATCCTCCACGTTTTTTGTCTTAGAGCTACCGCGCGAGCATCTTTCTTGAGAGCATCAGCATCCTTCCTTGTACCCCTTTTTGTTTTTCCCTTTAAAAACAAAAGAGGCAGCAAGGATGCTGCTGAGCCTGAGGATGCATCTGCGGTAGCTGCCTTAGTTGCTGGGTTAGAGGGATCTTGAAAACTGACACGGTCTCCTTCAACTTGTTCGAAATCCAACTCTTCTTTACTGATCTCTATAATGCGAACTTCTGTGTGCGCCATCCGGTTCTGTTCCTCGCAACGAGACTGTTGAGCCGGGGACTGAAACTGACTTCCAGCAGTTCCAGCAGCAGCACCAGCTCCTCCTTGCGCCGACGGTTCTTCAGGCTCTTCAGCGGACTTAGTCTTAAACAATTGGACTGCGACCTTGAGACCAGTGTAATTCCCTTCAAGCATCATCGAGTACAGTTCTGGTCGGATTACGCCTGATGTTTGAGGGCGGAAGATGGGAGAAGGAGTAGAACTCACCTGCACGAAAAGAAGATCATGGCACATTAATAAATGCCATTTGATTATTACGGGTATCAACTAAATCAAACATGTACATTCATAGTCATGGACGAGATCAACGGGAGGACAACTAGATAGCAGCAAACTGGATTAAGCTGTCACTGTCACAGCCAGAATTATGGTCAATGAACAAGCGATTAGAAGTTGAAGACAAGCAGTTGTACCCAATCCATTTCCAGCCGTATCCCTTGCCTCGTTGTCAAACAGGTCTTGCAGTAAGACTGGATGATATAGATCGAACTCGATTTGCTTCTTCAACAAGAATCGTTCTCTGAAAATCTTCGCGAAGATGACCTCCCATTGCATCACGATGGGCTCCAACTTTCTCCACGTAGCGGACTTCAGTTCCTTCGCCTCCTCATCCGACCTCTCCTCCTGGATGTCGTTTCCCTCTTCGTCTTGCGGTGCGTACTCCTCAATCCAGTCGGACAAGGATAAGGTTTCCGAAGCGTCCAAACGCGATTCTTGATCACGAAGGAAGCTCTGTTGAGTTTTTCAGTCTCACGTTGGAGATAGTGACAGTTGGAAGAATATGAATCTTTAGCTAGTATAACGACCACGACAACTGTACTGATGTAGTATGGAATACTTTGTTTTATCTATGATGGTGGTTTGGTCACGAGGAAGTCGAACTGCAACTTCTTAATGCAGTTCACCAAAAGTTACCTAGTAAACACGAAAAAGATCATTATCAATACCACCGCAAATTCCTGTCCCCTCACTGCGTCGTGTCCGCCTAGAAGAATAGCCATGAAAACATGAAGCGGCGATCTTGGGCCTTTGTCTCTTGCCACGCGAACGTTGGCGTATTCGTTTTCGCAGATGCTGCGGATCGACCTCTGTCTATACAGCGCTTCATGACCACTAGGATTCTTCAAGAATCCGTCCTTCACTTCGTCCTCGGTGGCGCCACGATATGCCTCGTTGTCCCTAGAAAACGCACCCAAATCTTTGTAGGCGTGGACATCGTAGATCAAACCACGCTGCTCCCAGTGGTTTAAGACGTCGCAGACCAATTCTCCCCAAAGTCTATGTTCGGATTGGCGCTGTGTCAGGTAGTGATTCATGTACTCGACTCTCAAAAACTTTTCCGCCAGTTCCGCTTTCACTTTTTCGTCAAATACAGCAACCGTCTGTGGTGAAGGTCCTCCTTCTTGTCCTCCGTTGTTTTTCGTTAATGTCGCTTGATTCATTGCTGACAGACCCAAAATAGACGGAAGAAAAGTGCTCGTATTCTCTGCTTGCGCTTCAGGAGCTGATACACTGCCAGCTTTCGCTTTAGGTGCAACCACAGGAGCAGGAGAAGGAGGAGGAGCATTTCGTGCATCTTGACATTTCGAGTTCTGCCATACTGAATCACAAACTGGTACCTGCTGCATAGCATTCCTTACCCAAAAGTCAGTGCTTCCGCCGACCTCACTCTTCACTCGATCTTGCGTTTTTTTCGGCAAGGATACCCGCAAAACGATTTCCCTAGCAAAGTAGGTTGCTAACCTAGCCTCTGCGTTGACGAAGCCTGTTTCTGAAGCAACTTTGCGCGCAAACTTATCTGCTGCTATCTCCTCTTCAGTTTTCTTTTTTTGCTCAGTCCATTTCACATCCTGATATTCCTTTCTTTCAGCGGCTTTTACGATGCGTTTCACAGCAAGCTCATAGGATTGAGTCACGGTTTGGGCTGAATGGTCTCTCTTTTTACTGTAAGGAGAAGTTGGAGGTCTTGCATCGTCTGCTTTTTGTTTCGGCGGGTTCAAATACGAATTCGAAACGGTTGCAACTAAAGTCTCCATGTTCGTCATTATCTGCGCAGATGAACTACCTTGCCGACTCCGCAGTGCCACCCGAGAAAGCATCTGATGTTTCCATCTCGTTACTAAGGCTCTCTTGCTGGCTGTATAGTCGTCCTCTGAGTCCCTGCCAGCTACAGATCCAGAACCAGATATGCGGATCAACTGTATAGGCGCAAAGGGGCTCCTCACGATGATTCTGTAGGAGCTTCCGACCATTTTTTCCAGGTGCTCACGTCCCTTACGGGTATCGGCCAGTGCAGCATGACGTAGCACAATTTGCAGTGTCTTTTCGTCTTCCTTGGAGGGTCGCAAGTCCAGTCGTTGAGCTCTGTCGTTCAACAAACGGACCTGCACTTGCCCTGGACCTGGAGTTGGAGATGACAGGCGAGGACCCTGTTGTTGAGATGGCCGACTACTACTTCTTCTAGTAGAACCTACTCCCCTTCGTCCGCCGCGGATAGAGAACAGTACTTCCCTTCTGGACCCAGCAGCGCTCGAGGCAAGAAGCACTGGATCCGCTGCATCTTCCGAGTCTTGATTCTTGTGAAACAGACGTTCGGCGTCTTCGTCCCATTGAATCTCTACCAGATCCTGCAAATTTGTTTGCCTTAGAACTAAAGCGTTGCTGTAGTCCCTTAGCATGGCAACCCAGGCGTAGTTCCCGTGAACCTGCATTTCGTTCCACATCTGCAAGCCTTGATCCAGTCTATGCCTGGAATTGCCCTCCTCCAAATTTTTCCCTAGTTTCATTCTACAAACCTGGCACGCTACTTGACACTCGTACTGCGACCAGGGCGCGCCCACAGCGTCACGGAAACCTGTTTCCACGCCGTCCTTGCCAGCAAAAGCAGACTTCCACGAGGCAACTTTAGTTTCGAGTGTGAGGCCACGCTTTTCATCATCGGAGTCTTGTGGTCCAGTATTAAAAACAGGGTCGTTGGCCGCAACTGATCCCTGCAGAGATCGATCGGTCCCAATAGCGAAAGGAGAGGATATATTCAACATCTTATTGTGACAAGCACAGGCCTGCTCGCATTTACCCTTGTTGAACGGTGATCCCCTACCAGGTCTCTGTTCGTGATGTGGCGCTGGAGGTGGAGGAACCTGTTCTTCATTTCCTCCATTCGCATTAGCTTCCTTTTCTTTCTCTGCTGCTTCTCGCTTAGCTTTTTCTTGAGCCCTCCGAAGAGCATTGGGCACCTTGTCCTCGACAAGCCTGTTAAACGCTTGAGCCGCTAATTGTGGATAAGCAGATCCCATATCGGGTTTTAACATAGCATCCAAGGTGTTCTCGCGCACATAGTAGCAGTTTCCGGCGTGACATTTTATGCATCCTCCGTCTCTTCCCATTACAGCTGGTGTCTGTACGCCGTCTCTGGCAGCTTGTTGTGCCTCTTCGCCGTGGCAGAATAGCGCATTCGCTACGCCCTCGGCTGAAATCGCATCTGTTTGTCGGACAGCCGTATCTCGCTGCGAGCCTCCATCTGCGGCTCCGAGCATTCGACCCAGAAGGTTGCTGTTCCTATTTGCATTATAGTCTCCTTCTGTTCGGCTCGTGAAAGCACCTAAAGCTTCTCCATTTCTTGCTAGCTGCGTTAAGTCTCTCACCAATGCCGCACCCTTGTCCTGCGGGTCGTCAGCGTTGACGAAGGCACCAGCGACCACTGTGGGAATATTCACGAACCCTCCAAACTTGATGCTTTCCTCCAACCACATACGCCAAGCTTGAACATTGCGGTACTTGTTGGCGAAAAAATGTTCCAAATAGAGCTCCACATTTCTGCTTCCAGCGATTGCAGGCTCTTCTTGGAAGAAAACTTCACTCCCACCATAGCGGATGCCGCTATCCCCATAGGTGTGTCTGGCATTGTCATCCACGTCACTGCGATTCAGCAACCGCACATTCTCAAACTGAGCAAGGAAAAGGCTGCCAGGATCTAAACGAGCCATTAACGAAGTTGGAGGTCCTCGAGGTGCAGTAGCTGTATCAGCACCAGCACCGCCCGTCATGACTTTCGCTACAGCGCCAAAGACAGATGGATGAAAGCCCTCGAGTCCCATCGCAGCACGAACGCGGTCACGCCTTGCTGAAGGATGTTCTTCGTAGACAAGCTGCCTTGATGTTCCAGAGCTTGATCCTGAAACCATGCCACTATCGGTGAACCAAGTCCTATCTGCTGGAATGTCCACGACGAGTCCAGTAGCATCATCCAATCGTTCAAAACTCAAAGGCGTGCGCTCTCCAGGCTCGTGCAAATACATCGTTTTATCAGCAAGACGTTGCAAAGCATCAGCAGCACGAATGTTGGTGCGCATGCGAGCTTCCACGTGATGCCTTTCATTGCTTTCGCGGGAAGCTTGAGTCATTTTGGATTGACTATGGTTGATGTCTGTGAACGCACGACTATGACGGAAGCGTTCTTTCAATTCGCTTTTTACTTGCGCTTCCTCACTCCGCGACACGTCGCGACGGCGAAAGAGTCTCCGTCTCAAACCCGTTTCGACCAGATGATGGGTATGATCACGACCAACTTCACGACAAATCTCTTGTTGCGCGGTCTCCATGCGCAGATAGGCGCGCACACGTAGCAAAGAGAGAGGATCGACTTTTCGCAAGTTAAACGGTTCATAGTCCTCCACACTATCATCATCAGGCGTTCCACCAGTGACCATAGCGTTGTAGAGTCTTTGCTCACTTGGACCCCATCCGCCTCCAGAAGACCCGGAACCGCGATCCACCGTCGTCAAGAACGGCGCACAAAGGCCATCGTAGATGAAATTGAAAAAGGCGACGTTTTCGTATCGACTACGAGATTGAAGGACCGTGCTGCCTGCTGCATGCCAGAGACTGAGCATGCCACGTAACATCAAAGCGTAATCGACATCGGAATGCTGAGCAGATCCGAGACCATGGAAGTAGGGAATCACACGGTAGAGCTCAGAAGAAGAGCCTCCTCCAATACCATTGGCATTTTCATCATCGCTTGGGTCCGTTTCCGTCAAACGATAAGCCAATCGCTCACTTTCAATTATGATAACCCTATCCGCGAGCCGCATATCAGCAGTGACAACGCGACCTGCCCTAACCTGGTGTCCTGCATTTTGATCGCCAAACTTCACTGAGTCATTGCGCTCTATCTGCAATACTTGATGATGAGACTGCTCCTCAGGATTCATTGCTTGTCCCTGGGCTCCCACACCAGCTCCTTCGCCATTCAGACTACCACCTTCGCCTAACATCATGAGAGAAACCTGCTCTTCAAACGATTCTTGGTAGACACTGCGAGCAGCCGTGATGCTGCCAAAAGGAATTGGCCTAGGTAATGGTGTCATAGCATCACTTCCATGCAGTCGATAAGCAGATGGCCGATGCAAAGCAACGTCCAAGACTTCAAGATACCCCAGGGTTGGTACGGGCGCTGGGATCTGCAAAGAGCTAGTAGTGTGTCCAGTACTAGTAATAGCAGTACTGTGTTCTCGAACTTCATTCTTCAAATGGGCATACAGCGGCACTAGCACCTTGTGTCGCAGCATTTCTTCTGCCTCTGCGATTATGGCTGTGAGCCTTGCCAAGATCTTCTTTCCACGTAGAAGCAAATCAGTCGCTGGGTAGAAACGTTTTAGGTCACGGAATTGTGGATGTTGAGCGATGGGGAACAAGACATTGTTACAATCTTGGGTCTCTAGACTGGAATTAAAAGCAGCGTTGTGCATCTGGCGAATTTTCGATATCTTCGGTTCTTTGGTTTCTTTACTCTTCTCTGCCTTTTTTCCTTCATCTGCTTTTCCTTGTTTAGCAGTAGCACCTCCTTGTTGACCATTCGCACCAATTTTTTCTTTTGCAACATCTTTACCTTTACCTGTTTTGCCAGCCTTTACATAAGAGTCAACTTGAGCGTAAAAAGACTCCATTTTCAGAGATGCGGTTGTAACACCACTAGTACCCATGCCCGGTACAACACTTGCGTTTGCTTCGAAGATTCTGTCGTATTCCACTCTTGCATTTTCCAGCTTCGCTGCACTCTTTGCTCGATGTCGCCACAGGCGAGCCCGTTGCCATTCTCTTTGGAGCCAATCTTCATACTCTTTCGGCGAAAGCAGTCGCTCCGTATCAAAAGAGTCGTCATGCAGCAAAGCGACGAATTCGTTAGAGCTTACCTAAATAATGGCATGCTCAACTTGAGGTAACGATAAATCTACCCTAACCCAACCAAAAGCTACAACAACTCAACAAGAGAAGGCAACGATGATCGAAGGAAAGACAATGACAAGCAAAAGGGTGAAAAAGAAAGTCATCTTTGACACGTTTTCCTCTTGGAAACGTGGCAAAGTAGATTCATCCTCTAGATGAAGAATGACGGGAAGTCTTAAATTCAACAGCGGTCTGCAACGCCTCCCACTCCTCTTCAGATGGTTCCTCTAGGCCGAATCCAGTTTCCGCGATTCTCTCTTCATTTAGCTCCTCGCGGGCCTTCGTGTCTTCCTCCCACTTTTTCTGGCCTTCTGCTATTTGGTTTACCAAGTGTCCTTTCTCTATTCGCTGTTTTACTGCACTAGTGCCCTTCGATTCAAGTCTTTGAATTTCGTCATTCACTTCCTTCAAGCGACTAGACGGCCAGCCGATCATTTCTTTGTGCACAGCATCTCTCCTCCTCTTCGCTAAAAACGCCGCATCTTGCACCGCTTTTGCCCCTACCGCATCGGGTGGTAGATGCTTTTCCAGATTCAATATTAGAGCTCACTACAGTCCATCTTTGCCTCATCTGTGTCCACTTTTCTACTTGAAATCGGCCTACAGATGAGCTTGAAGGTGGATTAAGTGAGGCCTTAACAATAACGACGCACCAGCTCGCAAACATTCGCCTACGGCTACGTGGTCCGTGGCTTGCTTGTGTCGCAGGGCCATCTGGTTTTGAATCGCTGGCGCGTGAAGACGCTTACTGTAGTCAATTTTCCTCTTCGAGGCGTCGCGTTGGGCGTTGCGCTGGAAGTTTACGTAGACGTAACCCCAGATGCCACGATCGGAAAGCGCAGAATCTGGCAAGCCAAGAGTAAGCTCACGACGCTCTTGCTCCGCTCGTTTCTTCATTTCTTCTTTCAAGTCTTTTTCCTGCTGGGCCTGTGCCTCTTCTGCAGAAAGTTGTTGTTGTCCTTGACCTCCGGCTCCTAGTGCAGCACCAACTGGATTGTTCATCATCAAATTCGCAGCTTGCTGTTGTTGGTGAGCTTCCAGCAGCCGCTGTTCTTGATGAGCTTGGTTATTCCTAATGTTAGGATTCATCAAACCAACCTGTTGCAGCGCCGCCCTTGCGCGTGGGATGCCACTCAAGGCCAAAAATCTTGACAAACGACTGAAATTGGAGACTCCACCAGGCATGCGGATTTTTGAAAAAGCTCCTCCGATCCTGTATCGCAACCAAACCCCTCTCTGCGTCATGTATGAGTTCACGGGTTGACCTGGATTCAGGCTTTCTAGACTCTGGCGAATGCGCATTGCGGTCTCTTTCATCTGCGTGCGGACGATCTGTTTGGTCTCGAAACGAGGGGTAACAACCTTTCGCAGTCTCGTTGTGGCTTTTGGGGAACTTAAGGTATAGTTGTCCTGGGGTCGTGCGCTGGTGGGTCCAGGAGTAGAAGTGTCCATAGCATCATCATCATCATTTTCTTCTTCGTCAATTTTTTTCTTCACGCTCCTCCTTCCCGCCACTTTAGAGTAACGGAAGCCCGCTTCTGCGGAGTTTACCCGACTCCAACCCTTAAACGTAGCGTCCGATGACCAAGACCCGCCGACTGAAGGAAATCGGGCAAACAATCCCTGTTCTAGTCCGTCCATTTCTCTCAAGGCTGAGGCATCTACAACCTGCGTCAATCGTTCTCCAGCCGCTAGAGCTTCTATTGACCGCCTTTGACGGTCTTTGTTCTCTTCCACATGGCGTTTCTCGAACGGACGTAAGCCTGCATCGACTTGCGACTCGACGTCGACGGGTACGAGGTCTTCTGGTGCTAGTGTATTTTGACCAGTGAATGCATTCGCGAACGAAGAGACCCCACGCACAACAGCTTGCCCGATCAAGCCTCCTAATGTCGTTGGTCCTGTTTCTGGAGCAAGGCCCACTCTATTGCGTTTGGCCCAAGCGTAGTCGTCTTCCTCATCCTCGTCTTCTAGGGCAGCCTGCGCTTCTAGCAGCCTCAGGACTTCTTGCTCGCCGTCAATGGGACGAGACATGTTCTGTTGAAAACCTCCACCGGGGAGGAAAGGATTTAGTAGACCACCGGGGGGGAGGAAAGGATTTACTAGTAGACTTGCTTGTTGAAGTGATTGAACACCTCCAGCTGCACGTCGTTCTGCCTCTTCCAGTTCCTTTTGCAGCTTCTCGACCTCACCTTCTTCACGTCCGTTTTTGTGACGTTCATCTTCTTGATCAGCAATTTTTTGAGACTGGGCAACTATTTCCTCGTCCTCGTTGGCTTCCGGGGAAGCCACGGTGCGTAGGAACTTCGTGATCGGAATCGTCCTGTGCTGATGGAAACGCCAAGCCCGTCTGGCGTCAATTGGCGACACCCTGTTCGAGACACGCATAAACTGCAGCTGGCGCATACTGAAATACTGCGGAAACTCGTTCATGTCCCGCGCAAGCTCGAACCATCGCTTTGCCTTCTCGATTCCTCCGATTAGCGCATCTGCGGTCTCAAACAAAGCCTCTGTCAAGGATTTTTCAAGATGCAAGGGAGAAGATGTTTTCATCAAGTAAGACGATCCGAGACTGCGAAGGATGTTCCGCGTGTTCAAGACTAGCCTAACTGCTTGAGCAGCTGTTGCATTCGTTGCTTCCGCTAGCTCCATCGCGATGTCAGTCGCGTTTCGACGACCTGCATCGCCTTCAGCCGCGTCGTCAGGATCATCCATACTGTTAGGAGGCGTAGCATTGATTTCCCCACCTCCTTGCGCTTTTGACTCTCGAAGAGACCCACCTTGACCTTGACCTTTGGTCTTCAACGGTCCCAAGTTATGCTTCTTTCTCCTCGCAGGGTCCAAGGGCTGTCCGAACATGGCATCCACACCGCCAGCGCGGTCTAGAAAGTAAGCATTCGACGCTTTTTCGAGTTCCGCCAAAGCAGATTGGCCACGTCTGAAAACCGCATTTTCGAAGTCGCGAGAAGTTGACTCTTCCTCAATCTTCGTGAAAGTTTCCGCCATAGACTGGAAAACACTAGAAACTTCTCCAACAGCTGCACCAGCTTGGTCGAATAGCTCGCGACGTTGCTGCAAGGATTGATATTGTGTTTGACGAGCTGGCCCGCGTCCGCCACGCACTAGATGTAAATCCTGTGCACTGCTGCTCAGAGACCCAAGCTGACCGACACGCTGCAACAAGCGTCGTTGACGCCAAGTCGTTGTTCTTGTAGTTCTATCGCCCGTGGGGCTATCTGTACTCGGAACTGAAAGTGTCAAGCTATCGAATTCACTCTCTTCCACTGCTAACGCCTCGTCAGCTGTGGGGATTACAGGATGATCCTCGTCGCCTTGGACTCCTGTAGATCCAGGAGCAGCTATTAACTGTGGACGAGCTGAAGGTCCAGCTTGGTAAAAGAAACTCGGATGTAGCTTCAGGCTTCGTAATTCCTCCGACATCTCGTTGCGAAGGGCTGCTGGGATGAATGGTGAAGTTGCAACTTCTTCATCGTTTGCAACTCCACCTGCTCCGATTCCACCACCTCCTCGACCTTGCTGTCTGCGCGCTAATATCATCAAGTTTCTCACCTTCTCCTTCAGAAGTTTTGCGTTGGCTATAGCCCATTTAGTGCGGTCTTCTGGGTGTGCATACACTCCATTCCAAGCGATACGGGAGTCGAGCAATACTCCAGAAGTATTTGAAGACGTACGGATTTGCGCAACACAATTTTGCACCAACGTGGCATCGCGTGGAGTCGAAGGTGCGTCGATAACTTGCTGCACGACTTGCGACAGCTGGGCTTCTGCTACAACATCACGCGACACGTCCCCTAATCGGGAATGCACGTTCTGCTTACCAGGGTTTAACACGGCAAATGTGCCAGCTGTATCGACGATGTTTCCATTCTTGCTTGAAGAAGATACACCTCCGAAGCCTCCACCAGCGCCTCCGAGACCAGCATTGTTTTTCGGTTGCAGTGCTACATCCATCCTACGATCGAGTAACCACTGCGCCCTAGTTCGTACTCGTAGGGAATAAAGCTCCCACACCTTTGCGGTTTGGGTTCCAATTGCAGCCAGTTTATGCTTGATAGATGCCAAGAGACCTTCACGTTGTGTTACCATACTTTGCGCTAACAACGCTACAGCCTTACGAATACCACCAAAATGAGGACGGTGATCGGGAGGTGGGAGTGGCGTTTCTCGCTCCTCAGGAACTTCTTCGGGATCTACCTCCATAGGCTGAGGTTCATCTGGTGCACCCTCATCTCCTCTTTCTGCTCCTTGTTGTCCCTCATTCGCCTGCATCGCCATCTGCTGTCTTTGTTGTATTTCTCGTCTAAGTTCCTTCGCTTTTTCCCTACGCCTTTTACTTTCTTCCTTTTTTTCCTTTTCTCTCTCCTCTTCAGCCTGCCTCGCTGCTGTGTCCGCTTCTGCGTCCTCGTCGAAGTCGTTGTGTAGTTGCTTCGCGGCTTTCGCCACCTGATGCGACCATGGGACCAAACCTGATCCTACTGCTGCCAGAAGGTACTTCATAACGAGTTTTTGACGCACTGGGGAAGGATCACGCTTCACATCGTCCTTGCACATCTGACGATACATCGGCAATAATCCTGCTCGGCCTGCTTGCATTTGCGACCTAATGTAGTCACTCATGGTAGAGCCATCTCCCGTTGTGCTTTGTTTAGACCTAGTGCCAGAACTCCACCTTCTTCCTTGGTGAGCATCTTGTTGGTTCTCGTAGTTGAGAAGCAAACGGGAGCAAGATTCAGATTGATGCTTGATGGGAAGATGGGTTCTTTCTTGGATAAGATTATTTAAGAATATATATAAGTAGCCTTAACTAACAGAGCCTTCGCACCGAAGAGTTCGACGACACAGAGATCCCCGTCCACGATCTCGCTCATTAGCAGGTCTTCCATCTGTTCCACGGAATTCGACTCCAGGGTTTTCGCCAAACTACCTCCCAGCAGTGAAACAAGCGAAGCGACGATCGGAACGTGTCTAGAGTTCAACATCCAATCGCGCAAAGCTAAAAACTTCCGCTCGACTTCCTCCGACTGCGACATTACAACTGGTCCTCTGTAGTGGAGGTCTTCCTGCTCAGGAATGGTGTCATAAACTGAAGCCGCGCAACCGGTGCCGATCAATTTCAACTTGCTTCCAGAAGTGCGTCCAGCACTCAGTACCCCATTTTCGTCGACATTTGAAGCGGCTTGATCCACAACGCGAGCCATGCTGGTGACATTGCTGGTAAGCCATTCTAATGCCGTATCTACAGGCGTAGAATGCTTCGAGCCGTCAGCGCTTATCTCACTCGCAGCAAAAAGAGATGCCGCGTTTAGTGATAACGATGGAGCGGAGAGCAACCTCGCCCTAGAGCCTATGGTGATGAAGTTGGGGATGAGAGCCGCGCGGCCTGTTCTTCCTGAAGAGGCAGGCACAATTCTTGTCAATCCACCTTCAGACATTTCTTCTCCAGCGAGCCAACTCATGATTTCACTCGATTGATGAGACCCACGACGAGCCGTAAGAGTTCCCGTTCCCGGACTCAAAAAATCTGGGAACAAGTATTTCAGCATGTAAGCAAGCAAAGCTTCCGCTAGCGTTCTACGTTCGCCCTCGTCGGGAAAGGAAGCCAATCCTTCTGCCAAGAGCACTTCTAGGTTCACCATTTGCAGCATTTGTGGAGGATAGTGGTCGACCAAGCGACCCTGCAATTTCGCCAGAAACTCCAGAGTCGACGTTGCGTAGTTATTGAAAACTCGTTCGTCTTGCTTAAATGCTTCTTCGCTAAGCAACTCGTCTGCTAAGATTTGCATAGAGGCTCCCAAATGCTCTTGACCGTTTTTGCGAATGTGCTGGAACTCGGCTGAAAAAGTGAGCAGATCCTCCTCACTAGAATCACCAGGAGATGAGCCTCCGTTTCCCACTCGTCCTCCTCCTTGATGACCTCCACCAACCACAATCAAACTGCCATTCACCAACTTCGCATACCACTCGTATATCAATGCCTGGACTTCACCGGTAAGAACTTTTTCCGCCTGTTTTGCCAGTGCACTCAACCAGGTGTCTTGGTCAGCGACAGCACTTTCTACTAGTTGAGCCTTCTCCAAAAACCGCTTCCACGGATCGTCTTGGTCTTCACCTTCAGTTCCAGTGCTAGAATCACTGCCAGTACTACCAGTACTGCTCGCCCATGCTTTTTCAGGATCTACCGAAGGAGGACGCTCAGTCCCGACGAGTGCTTCCATCGTTTGCGCTCCGACAAGAGAAAACTGCCATGCAGGTCTTAGAAGACGCTGGATTTGAGCGCCACCCCAGGAACGGATTCCAAACGCGAAGACCTTGTACGCGAAGAGCCTAGCCTCAGCCTGGAGTTCGTGCCCATGCATAGAAAAGTCCACACCAGGATACTCCGGAGCCGACAGGGGGCACACGATAGGGGGCTCTTTTAGCTGACTGGGTTGCTGTCCTTGTCCTTGCTGTACTGTAGCTCCACGACCACTTTTTGATCTTGTTGCCCCCAAGGCAGCTTCAGCGTCTAACTGTTTTTGATATTCGTCTCCACCCTGTATAGCCCAAAGATACACTCTGGTAGGGTAATGTTTGGCTAGAAGTTTTGACACAGCTTCTGCGGAGATGAATTCTGCACCAGCACTGAGTTGAGATAAAGCAACAATGATGGGCAGGCTTCTTAGATGTTGCAGATCATTTTCGGCGGCATCACCAGGGCTGTTGAAGTTGTATTCCTCCACAAACTTGAAAAACTGCCAAAATCTAGCACGGTCTTCGAGTACAGGAGATCTTCCTTGCTTGGAAGCCAATTTCCGAAGTAAGCGTGCGTTACGTGGTAGAAGGATTTTTTGAGATATCTCAGCTGCTCCCGAAACGGTTAGCCATTCTGATGAAGTTGGAACTTGATGTCGTGCACTACTGCTACTACCAGAACCAGTAGTTGCACGAAAGATTCTCCTAGTTTCAGTGAGTGTTCGATCGCAGACGCGTGAACGCATGTCTTCATTGCTGTATCTGGAATGCAGGAAAACAAAGTGGTCTGCCAGCTTATTCGCCAACAACTCCAAAAAGTCTCGCCACAGATCCATGGAGGCTAACAGCAAGGGCGTACCCTTCGCTAAAGGAGCATCTTCTGGATTCGGGTTCTTGTGCGAGGAGAGGACATTGTTGATGGTTCTTCGTCCTACTTTATTTTCAATCGAGAGCCAGGAACGTGCTTGTTGAAGTATGACATCCGCCCCGGAGCTATTGAACTCCAACATTCTAACCTTCTGCTCCAGTGCATCGACTGCGGCTTTCACACTCGCGTGATTCGAGTTATCGTCGTCCTGGTAATCCGGACGAAGTGTCGCCATTAGAATACACCTGTTGATAGTAGCCATTGCTTCACGTGCTCTGGATTTCCTGTCAGAGGTCGTGGCTGTTGCACCAGCCACTTGAACATCAAGTTCCTCGCGGCTAGTACTAGTTGTAGACAAGAAGTAACCTCCCGTGTTCAAGTCTTTCCCTCTTGGTTCTAGAAACTCCTTCTCAATTCTGTGCTTCAAATCTGCCATCGCCTTTGCCACTGGAAAACTAGCGGCGCTCAATTTCTCCTCGTACACTTTTGCACTCCCACCAAAGGCTTGCCCCACCTCGCTAGCAGCACGTCTGAAGGCGGAAACGACACCTTGTGCGTTGGTTACGCTTTGTTCGTCCACTTCCATATTACCTATTCCTCCACCCATGTTGATGTTGAAAGTAGATGTTTGCAGATAATTTGCGACTTCTTCGAGCTCATCCACGTCTTGCACCAAATCTTCAACGGCAAATATGCTCATTTCTGCGTCAAGACGCTGCTTCAAGTCATCGCTGACCAGAGTGCGCAGAAGTTGGGACATCCAGGATAGTGGTCGACCCCGAATCTGAGTCTTAGTTTTTCTTGTCCTAGAAGTTTTTTTGGAAAAATGATCCTTTGTTGAAATGCTGATGTTGTAGATCTTCTCTTCCTCTGCACTAGTACTGGTCGCAGCTGCGTCAGCGTCTTCGTCTGGATAATATTTCCCCACCACTTCGATCGACCCTGACAAGACGTCGTTCACAAACCATGTGGAAACACGAAACCACTCAGCAAAGCGTGCTCGAAGCACCATGGTTAAATTCGCATCCCCGCTGTCTGCCGCACACTTTTCCAAAGTCTGCGATGCTGCGTAACGCGATTTTTCGCGAAAAAACGAAGTCCACCACGTCTCGAGCTCTCGAAAGGCTGCACCTTGTTCCTGCTTCCACGGCATCTCGTCTCCATCGTATTCACTTTCACGACCTCGACCAGCAGTAGTACTAGGTAAAACGTCTCGCAGCGGAAGATCGACAGGAAAAATTTTCTCGTGGTCGGCATGTGAAGAAGGAGCTGCTCCTGTAGCTGAGTGCGCTGGTCGATGTTGTCCTTGTACTTCTTGACCTTCCACTACAACAACGCCTTCCATTGGCTTCTGTTCGCCTAATTCCATGCGTTCTATTCCTGCAGTTATTTCAGCAACTGCATCATCTGCCTTGGCCTTCTTTGTTGCACTACTAGGTTCAGTCTCAACAGCAGGCACTTCTTGCACGTCTACTTTCTCCTCCTGCTGCTGCTGCTCCTCTTCATCCTCATCATTCATTTCTAAGACAGTAATAGGTCTATGCCGATCCGCAAATGCTGCACCCAAGTTCCTACAACGAGCTGCGTGAGCACGATAGAGATATTTAGCATTGCTCAGCAGACCCTCGACCGAGGCATTGATTGCATCGGGTTCGGATTCGCCTGCGCCCGCTGTGAATTGGGCTGTGGTGGTTCGTGCACCCTGGTTTTCGACGAAAACTTGGGTGCCGAGTTGTTTTTCGTTATCCAGATGCTTCCGACTGCACATTCCACCAAAAACTTCGTAGTCTTCTTTTTGCAGCAGGCGACGTAACTCCCTGAATCGCAGCATACCAGACGAAGAAAATGATGCGGCCGATGCAGCACCTGGCTGTTGCGGCAGAGGCAGACGAGGGTTCCAATGGTGAGGTAAATGAGAGGAGCTACCAAGATCTCCTTCATCGTAGGTGCATGGTACTTGTAGTAACTTTTTCAGGTACGAGGCAACCTCAAAGATATTTTTCGCTGCATCACTGCGTTCTACCAGTGCTGTCCAAGCTTTGAGTCCACCTGGAGTTCCGCCATTGATCCATGGCAAGTCCGCTCCTTTCGCAGAAACCGAAGATACCGTCAATCGGGACACATGTTCTGCTACACAGACCACGTAGTTGTGCGTCTGCAACCACTCGCGCAAACGCAGCATCGTTCGACTACGCAGAAATAACGCGGACAGAAGTCGCGTAGCTTGAGTTGGTGTTTGGATCTGCGTGAAGCGGTTGGCATCCTTCTCATTCAATTTCATGTTCGGGTCATCAACATCCTGTGCCATCCTTTTGGCCTTGTCATCCAATGCGACGAACTCACGTGCACGCGCTTCTTCCTGCTCGCGAAGAATGCCGTAAAGGCCCAAATCCTCTTGGTTATTGCCCGAACTCGCACTCGCAAAGAGGCCATGACTCAGCTCATTCGCCTTGTCGGTGATCAGCATTATCAAACGTCTATGATCGGAAATGAAGGTTCCCGCTGACTCAGCAGCCGCCGACCCACTAGGAGCCTGATGCTCTTGAGAAAGAAGATCGCCACGACCTCCACCAGCGCCACCATCAGATGTAAAAGCATCTCTTACAGCTTTTCCTCCTCCTCTAGAAGCAGCTCCAACACTCAGAAAACTGCGTCCAGTGAAATCCAGAGAATGTGTCACTTCATGCAGAGCAGCGGGATTTACGAAAACCTTTGAGAAGAAAGCACGTTCCAAAGCCAGAAATAGACCACCGATTGCAGTTTCTTCTATCACAGGATCGTTCAGAAGAAAGAGATGTTGCATATCAATATCCTCGACGTTCATAGAGGCATCTTGTTGTCCATCCGAAGAAGGTACAGCAACAGCACGATCTTCGAGGCCTCCGCTTACGATTTTTTCCATCCTCTCTGTTTGGAAGAATCTCAGCATACTGGCATAGTCCGATTCGTAGGCAATAGGGAGATCAAAAAGTAGGGCTGTAGAAGTCGTCTTTTTGCCAACAGAAGAGCTAGTATGAAGATGAGGTGGTTGCCGCAACAGTGGAAAAAGAGCAATGTCTGACCAAGCAAGCGCATTGCCGCTCACAGCCGCGCCAGCGTCACCACCGTACAGCGCGAGGGTTGTGCGTGCCTTTAGTTGATCTCTCAACCAAGATTCTCGTTTTTTTGTCATCCTTATCCCTGTCCTGTCCACTGTTGGCTGCTGTCGCGCCTGTCTAAGCGTATCCACCACAGCCGATGCAAGGCCCAAGAGCTCGTAGACAAACTCCAATCCATGGACGAAGGCAACGCGACGGTTCGTGACCCCAAATTTGGCGCGCCAAACAGCTTCGGCTGCCCAACGTTCCGGTCTAGCACGAAGAGCAGCAGCACGTCGACGATCCATCTTTGAATGCTGGTCATGCTGTTCTACCTTCTGTTGTGGAAGAATTACAGCTTTAGACGTGGAATTGGCTTTTGACGGGGATGTCGATGATGCAACTCTTGCTTTTGCTTCAACTTCGATAACCCCCTTAGACAGGAACAGGTTGGGTATTGCAGCCGACGCAGCATTGTCCTCAACTGAGCGCCGTATAGTGTCCTGTTCCCCGAGCAACACCGCACGTTTGTTCAGGTATCGCTCTTTTATACACGCGAAGGCGGATTTCAATCGCAACGCAGTGATATCATGCTTCTCCGCTAGCTTTTCCCGTACCGTGGCCATATGTTGAGGTAGGTGCTCCCACATGTCATTGCGAATACGTTCAGAAAGTACACGACTTGGCACATCCCCACCTCCTTGTGCGGTTATTTGCATCTTTCCATTGTCCGAATAGGCTTTGATCATCTTCTGCAAGTCGCGCGATTCCACGAACCATTCCTGACTCTCCTCCTCCGAAAGACCCAAAGCATCCAAAAAGGAGCTACTACCCGCTCGGACGTGAAACAGCTCGAAGCAAGCTGATTCTTCCGGGTCAAATCCTTCGCCACTGCGTGTCTCGCCAAGACGAGAGAAGAAGCGAGAGGCTAGAGGGCTGAAGATTCCACCACCTAGTGCCGTAGATAACTGCACAACCACAGGGTCATCCACTAACTTCGTGGCCATCACACCTCCTACTCCTTTTGCATGCATTTCAACTTGAGTAGTTCTTGACGAAAAAGATGCACCAGCTTTAGCAGCTGTTGTTGTAGGTTCCCTAGCAGCAGAAGAAACACCAGCAGCGCTAGCGATAGTAGGAGGAGATACACCCTCCATATCCAAAAGTGCCAATGGGTATTCTGCTCGCAGAAAGTAATCGATCTCGCCTACTTGAATAGTCAAATCGGACACCGCATCTTCGCACTTGCCAAATAAACGCCACTGCTCCCGCAGAGTAGACTCCGTTTCATGATGCACAGCGTCACTCTGATCGAAAAAGTCATTACCATTTTTAGCTTCTTCTTGATCGTCAGGAGGAGATGCGTGCGAAGCTGCACCAGCAGAACCTGCACCAGCAGACCCTCTTCGACTTCGTGACAACAGAGAAGCAGGAACAACCCCAACCCGTCTGTAATGCGTAAAAACGGGGATGTATTCGCTACTGCCTACATCTTGCACTTCACTCTGGTCGAGCAAGCCCCCTTCGGCGAGCTGGTGCTGAAAACTGGTCGCATACTCCTCCATCGCCGGTGATACCGCACCCACACGAGTGAGACCAGCAGTGTAGAGTCTAACTAGTTGTGTTCTCCATGCTGAGGCTGACGATGATGTTGACCGTAATTGCTGGTGGGCTTGAGATACAAGTTTTGAAGAAGCTTCAAGGTGGTGTCTCCTAACCTCATCACTTTCCTTCACAAGGAGCACAACACTTCGAAGCATGGGCTCGATCCTCTTGCGGACATGACGATCGAGATTCGCTAGTCCGGTCATGTATTTTCTTCGTTCGTGATAGAGTTGTTGCGTCAGTTCTTCATAGCGGCGGTTCCAGTCTGTCTCGTCGTCTTTGGTCCACGTACTTTTAGAAGTCCCTCGATCTGTACGCAAATTGACGAGCGAAAGTAGACGTCGGTAGAGGCTCTTCAATTCAGCGGAGTTGGCGTACAGGCTTCGAATATGCAACAACGAGCGGCGTAGGCGAGTCCAGTAGTCAACATGCCCCAAAAGTGTCTCGTCGACTGCATTGTCTAATCGGCGGGCTCTGCTGTTGGCAGATGCACTCAATAGCATTTTTTCTGAAGCAGATAATGCTTGAGGTTCCGAATCTGGATGCACTCGTCCACCTACTCCTGCAGTTGTACCAGGTTGCGACATCACGGACGTTCCAGAGGTGGAAAACGGTGGACGCGCCATAGAGGCACTGAAGATGGCGTCAGCAGCTAGCAATGTCGGACGCACAAACAGCATGCAGAACATTTCCGCTTGTCTGATAAACGAATCCAACTCGTCCCCGAATTCAGCGAAGGCAATTACAGGGACATGCTTGATAATTGATGTCCCTGACAGAGAACTAGTGGTAGTGCTTGGCGAAGAAGACCTAGTAGTGCTTGATGATGTTCTGGACAGTGCTTCCCGCATCATGGCCCTTTGCTGTTGCGCAGACGTGAAATCAGCTGCGACGTCGAGTTCCATGTCGTCCCGTGATTCAGGACGAAAGGGAGATAGAAGATCTTCTGACAGTTCTTCGCGTTGACCTGCTACAACGAGAGAGCTTCTGTCCTTGTCCACACCACCAAGAAGAACGTTAGGAAAGAATATAGTGGCAGCCAGCTGAAGAGATTTAGAGTATCCATCGGGCCAGTAGGTCGTTTTTGCTTCGCGAGTACTGTGAGTAGTTTGTAGTTGATGATGTTGGGCTTGTTGATGAGGTTCTTCTTTGAGGATGAGGAAATCGCTTTTCAGCGTAATATTTTGATGCCCTTGTCGTTGAAGGAGTTCGGCAAATAAAGTCTCAATGTTCATCCTCATCGAACCTCCGGTCCTACTACTTCTAGAACTAGTTGTTCTACTTCCAGTAGACCCTTTATTTGTTCCCTTTCCACGACCGCGTAGTAAACATCGCGCACTGTGCTCCCACAACTGTCGCCACAGACGCTGCCTTGCCTGAGCAAATGCTGCGGATCTTAGTGCCCTATACCTGCTGGGAGTAGTACTAGCAGCTGCAGTCGAAGATCCTGAGATTGATGGAATTGAAGCAGACGCTGCTCGAGCTCTCGAGGAGGTTCTAGGCACATTGATAATACGGAGAGTCATGTCCTGCGCCACCTTCTCTGCGACAGCGCGTGCCTGGGCTGCCGTGAAGGAAGGACCCAGAAGAGATACCTGTTGAGCTACCCTTGACCAGTACTGTTGCAAATCGGCTTTTGCTAGCTCTGCTTGCTGCTTTTCTAGCAGCTGTAGTTTTTCTAACTCCTCATCTGTGTCTTTATGTGGTTCTTGTTCTACAGCAGGGGTCGTCGCCATCATCCTTGAGACGAGGATTCGCTCAACCACCAACATGAGGAGCTCACTCACGACGCTCGTCATCTCTAGCTCCTCGTCTGCGACGAGGACGCGTCCTTGTTGACCTACTTGACCGCCAGAAGAAGTGGATGCGAGTTGTAGCATCAATCGATTTAAGACTGTGCTAGCTTCGGATGCAGAAGATTCTTGACCCGCTAGCACCTCATGAAGCAATTTCTCCTTGCCTAGAGTACCATCAACAAGAACAACCTGCGTTAAAAAAGCCTCCCTCGTTGTGTCAGAGGAAACGATCTGTCCAGTACTTCCCCTTCCAGGAAAGAGCGACTTCGCGAGTCTATCGATCACGTTCAAGCCTGCTGCACTTCCTAGTACTTCGTCCGTACTGCCGGGGGACCCGGATGCCTGAGAAATTATTGTACTAGAAGATCCTCCAAAAACGACACTGTAAGCTGCCTCCGCTTGTTCCTGTAGGCGCTTACCCAATTTCTTCCAGATCGCTGATGAAGGCGATTCTTGATCGACCACTTGTAAAAACGGTTGATCATCTTCTACTCCACGACTGATGTCCAGTACTTGAAAGGCTCGCGCGAGCGGCGTGACATCTCCTCCTAGTGCGGTTGCGATGTCCTTCGTCGGCGTCCACCCAAATCGGTGCCACGTGGTGCGGACACTGCGCTCCCACAACGCTCGGTCCAAGCGGCGCCCATGCGCATCCGCTTTGCGGCGTTGCCTTTGCAAGAACTGGCGCAAAATTTGCTTCATATCGAATAGCTGGCGCATCGAGGATCTCCTGGCTCTTAAGGCTAATTCTTGCCGTTTCCGTTTCTTCAGGTCGTTCTCGTTCATCTCGGTTGCCACTTGTTGCGTGGCTGTTTGTTCACTCCTCTGTTCCTGCTCTTGCTCTTTTCGGCTCTGCTGTTGCGCTAGCATTTCCGCTTTGGCAGGCCTTAGAAGACGAAGGTGACAACACTTTTTTTGCATTTCTCAGAGAAGTTCAGACTCAATATTGATGCTCAGGATCGCTGACTCCTTTCATCTTACAACTACGTCTAGGAAACAAGTCAAGAATGGTAGAGATCATGACAGCGTAACGTTTGCAACAGGTACAGAGCAGATCCTTCGTGAAATAGTACTATGTTAGGACTAACTCTAAGTCTAACAGTAGTTGATACAACTAGAACAACAACCAAGTACAACTACAAGTAGAATTAAGTCGGACGGTAATAATTACATACTGCATGTGCATGTTATAACACTAACCCTTAACTGAATATTCGATGCCACCGTCTGCAGTACGACTTCGCGACTTTGTTGCATCTGTTGGTCCCACTGGTCTGCTTTTTTCAAAGCTCTAGCCAGATCGTCCTCAGCGTTCTCACCACGAATCTGCAATACCTTATTCGCCCTAAGCTGCAGCACCTGATTCGCAGCCACGGTTTGGTCAGTTTGTTTGCCAAACTCGAAACTGTGTGTCAACGCGTCAGCGACGTCCTCTGCCGCCTTCCTCGCATCCTGAAATTTGGCGGCTTCTGCGAGAACGTGTGAGGCGACTTGAGCTTGTTTTTGAGCGTCTTTGAGAGCTCTGCGAGAGCGAGCACCTGAAGCGTCGTTTTCAATGATTAGAGCCCAAAACAATTCATTATTTTTCTTGATCTTGCCTGCTGCATTTCTCCGCCCAATCCTAAATAAGAAGGTACTCTACTTAATAGGAAAAAATGCGCAGTGTAGATGAAATGAATGGCTATTGCGCCTTAACATGATCTCCTTGTGCAATTGGTCCAGGTGAGCGTTCTGTTGCTGGACGGCTTTCGCTAAGGCAGCTACGTCGTTTAGCGATTCCGACAGCAGTTCATTCTGGTTCTGCAACGCCAACTGCATCGTGTCCTCTTTCTCTTGGTCGCGCTCTTGCGCCCGATGCCTTTGCTTCTCTAGATCTGCGGCAGCTTGGTGCTGCTTGGCATTCTGCCTCTGCTTTTCGCGCTGCTTGCCCTTCAAATGACGACGAGTTTTCCGCAAACTCTTGTTGAATTCGTTCTTCTCCTGCACGTCGGGATCTCGCGCGTAGGGTCGTGGGCGCCGTGATCGCGACATAAGAGCTACTGGATGGGCGTCTGTTGCCTTCTTTGCCGACCGATCCACAAGCACAGGAGGGGTGCCTTTAGTTAGAGCTACCGCGCTCGCATCCCCGAGAACCTCCCTGGTCCCTTTTTCTCCTTGAAAAATGGGCCAACAAGGATGATGTTGAGGATGGTCCAGCGGTAGCCTTAATTTAGGGTCCCAGGCAGCCTTGCTCATATCCTTATACTCTAGTGATGTTGTAGGGACGCTCGCGGCCGCTTCTGCGTGCTGCGGCTTATCAACGGAAGTATACATCACCAGAGGTGGCCCCTCCGCCATCCGCTCTGTGGCGGGACGAAAAATCCAATCAACGACATCCAAGAGAGGGATCCACGACCACAGCCACAACGGTTTTGACGTGTTTTCGTATACCCCAGTATCTGGGTATTGATTCAGAGGTTCCAGCGCAGCGTTCTCACGGCGCCAGGCATGCCATGCTCCTGTTAATGGCAGGGTTGGCTGAATTACCACGCCGACGAGAGTAGCTACAGCCGCATCCCAGATCCAGGTGTGCCAATCGACCCCGCCAGGCATTGCGATCCAATCCGAAGAATCGCCATCTTCGAGGTCTTTCAGGTTGAATTGAAGTCCTCGATGGTAGCCATACTTCTTGAACATGAACGGCTCGCTCAGTGTGGTTCCGACGTAGTTTGTGAAAAAGCCCTCGTATCCAGGCCCGCTCGAAATCTTTATTGCGTCAAATCCATCGCGCCCGGGGCTGCAGTCTCCACCGCGGCCGTTGAAAATTTCGTCTAGAATGTTGCTCGCTCCTTGCTTGCTTCCAGGACTGTAGCCTGCGTCCAGTGCGTCCCCTCGTCTAGCACTGCCGTCGCTGCTGTTGGCACGGGCAGTGCTTGCGCTCATAGGCCAATAAACCTTGTGTCCGTCCTTGTCCTCAGGCAGCGCTGCAAGATAGGAGCGGCGAGCGACTCCTT
Source organism: Amoebophrya sp. A25 (assembly GCA_905178165.1). Lineage (NCBI taxonomy): Eukaryota > Dinophyceae > Syndiniales > Amoebophryaceae > Amoebophrya > Amoebophrya sp. A25. Next base: position 1,254,253 of record CAJINU010000012.1, read on the forward strand.
TAAGTTCCCATGCATCGGTACCTCCGGCATCTCCAAAGGTTGCACTTTCGCTGTCGCCCTCCCCTTTTCGCACTTCTACGTCAATCACGAAGGAGCCCGCTGCACCCGGCAGGCCTCCCGCGCCCGCATAACCTGCATTTCCACCCCATTCGCCTGCGGCACCGAAACTCCCCTGCGCGATTGAACACGCGTAGTCGATTGCTGTTTTGCCACGTGACCCCGTTTTCCGTAGATGAGGACAATTACACAACCAGTCCGTGTCCATATGCACAAGTGGACCCCCCAAAATTCCACGTACTAGCTTTTGTACAATATACTCTTTGTTGTTTGCGTCTCCTTTCACCCAGTACCTTTCTTAGAGGTTGAAACATTTCATTTTTTAGTAGCAATCTCAACAAGTAGAGAAAGCTTGTAAAAAAAATGAAATGCTTCAACCCTTAACTTTCTATGAATTTCTCGCCGGGTTCCGCTTCCATATCGTTCCGTGCTCCGTTGTCCGCCATCCCGCCAATTTGCCCGCCTGTGCCGCGACCCCCCCGCGTCTCGATCGACAACAGGCGGGACAGTTCCACACTCGGAACTGCCGCTTCCAATATCGCAACGCGCTCTTTCGCTTCACGACTATTCGCTAGTTCCGGTGACAGTAACGAATTTTGCTGGTGCAAACCACCTCCTGCTTGACCTCCAGAATATGGACGAGTCGGAGGTTTGCCATTGCGCCAGCCACGCCCTCCGGCTCGCACGCGAATCGCCCAGTTGCCTGCCTGTTGGCCTGGGAAACCATCGAAACCATGGGCCCCGTTCTTCCCTGAGGGTAGGTGCGGATTTTCAGGATCCCGTAAATCCATTCCGGAGACAGCCCTCACGTGCTGCACAGAATATTGCCACCTAGCTAAATCTGCATCTTGATTTTTGCTTTGCTTTAGACGAGGAGCTCAAAAAATTTTTTCAAATCATCCACTTAGTTGTACGCCCAAAGTCTTTATTTTCATTTTCTCACTCTCAGAGTGAGTTCTTCCAAATAATAAAGTAGCAAGAAAATAACAATATTGAAGACGCAGAGGCGTTGATGTACCAAAGAGTAGTTTCAGTCTTAACTGTGTATATTTAGCCAAGTCTTCCTGTTCTTGTCGCGCGGCTTCCTCGGCGTCGAGTTCGTCTTCTCTGGCCTCTTGTTCCATCTGTTCCATATGCGGCCAATCATACTCGCCTTTCTCCCGGTCGAAGCCACGAATGTCAGCTACGCCGTCCTCGCTTTCTACAAGCTCAGTTTTGCCTACAGCTTCGCGCACGTCCGTCCGGACCTTTCGTAACTTCATTCGTCTTCCTACAATGACATTCTGCTTTGGAGGTCCATCTTCTGCTTGTGTAGCTGTAGTAACACCAGCCTGTTGACCATTTCCATCTTCTCCTGAAGGAGTACTACCCTGACCTTGAGCTGTACTCTTGGAGGCGGGAACTTCAACTTTCATTATAGATGGATCGAGAAGAGCTCTAGTGACGGCGACAGGTGTATCTCCCTCAATCATCACTGGGGCCTCGCGCGGACTATCAATGTAGGGGGAACCAGCAGCCCAACGATTCCCATTTTCCCGCTCCTCGTGCAATTTCGTGGCTGCCTGGGCAAGAGCGCCTGGATCTGCATTTTGCTGAGTCTCATCCCACTCCATCGCTGCATTTTTGCTCCCCTCCGGATCGGTCCAGGAGAATCGCCAAGAGCCCTTCTCGACTTGCCAGAAGATAGGGTGGTAGAGCTTTGTGTTATCTGCATTATTCGGATCAAAACTTTCCGGTTCTGGTGCTTTCACGTGCCGCTGAGTGTACTTGTAGTACTCGTTTTCGTCACGCGGCCTTCGTAGCTTTTCGCCTTCCGTGCTGTCGTCAAGAGCTTCGTTCCGGAGTTGCTTGGCGCGCTCCTTCGCAGGTAGATAGCCTACCATTTCGTCTAAGACATTGTATTGCGTGCTATACATTTGCTTCACCTTGTCGTCCTCGGAAAAGACAATCGTATCAATGTCGCTTTGGAGAGGTGGAGGAAGTCTTTTGGCAGCAGGAGTGCCACCTTCTTTTCCCTCCGCCTGTCCATCTCCTTCGTTCTGCTCTCCGGCTATGTTGATGTCGGGCCCTTGTCTTGCAGCGGCGGCAGGAGATGAAGCTTCTACTGCACCTCCAGCATCAGGAGGAGCGTCCTCTGCAGTCTCGCCGAATAGTGCTGGCTCTGCCCTCTGCCCACGAAGCTTCGGCATAGGGAGCATTCGTGTGTAGTCGTAGCGCCGATACTGGAGATGGTCTACGCGTCGACGACCGGCTGTCGATATGCTCACTGGGAGTAAGCGAAAATACGTCGTTTCTTTACCTTCCCACTGGCTCACGAAGACTCCCTCCGAAAGGTTCGGACGGGTCCTGCCCTTCTCGTCTTTTTCGACGTCCTCAGGAAAGGTATAGCCTTGCTCAAACGCCAGCCGCCAGTAGTCGGAGATGGAGTGGTATGAAAGGAAAAAGTGTACTCAGTCATGTTCAGAAAGTTAGCTACTTAGAATAGAGTCCGATTCAAGGGAACAATATTCATATTTATAAAGAGGTAATTTCTTGAGCAGTATGAGTATACTTTTTCGTGTCATAAGTGGTGATCCGAGCACGGAGCAGGGTCTCCATCACTCCCATCGGCACAGGAATTTCCACCACAGAAGTTGCTGCATACTGCTTTCAGTGCTTTGGCGGCATGAAGAATGCCTATTCCTACAAAGTTCATGTGGTCTGTTTCATCTTCGTCCATCGGGTTTGCGGGTCCGTCATCCGCCTGCTCCTCCAAGCGTTTTTTGATTTCTTCGCTCCACGTGCCGTAATTGTGTCTGGACAGCGTGCCATTGTACGCCAACAGTCGATAGTAAAAATGAGCTCCCGTTGGGGATCCTCGGAAACGGCGAAACGGGTCTCGCACGTCAAACTTCTTGAAGGGTTCATGGCGCAACGTGGTGCCCATTGCGCATTGGCACATGCTGTTCTCGTTGAAGGACGCGCTTTTCTGAAACTGAGGCCAGAAATTCCAGTTTGGATCGTAGTTTCTCTGGCTGGCGACCACGAAAGGGTCATGGTGCATGATGGGAACTTGAGTTAGATCTAGAAGAAATCCATCTTGTAGAGCATCTTGGTGCCCCTTTTCCCTTAGGATAAAGGCGCAGCGTGCTGGAGAAGATGGATTTCTGCAGGCCGTAATTGAGGCTTGAACAACTCAACGGGACTGTTTCGATCATCCACGGTGACGGGCATTCCGATCCGCACACCTGCAACTTGAGCCGCAGTCAATGAGACTCCAGGAATCGAGTCGTCGACATCGAAATACAACAATTCTTAGAAAGAGGAGCGGAAAACCTCCAGTCATTTACATTCCTTGGTGAAGATTTAGTGTGACTCTCATTCTTTCAAAATATCCTAAGAGTGAAGGCGTTACGGTAAAGAAGGACGCGCTCGCGCAAGCTCTTCCCTTTCAGATAAGCCTGGCACTCCAAAATGAAAGAAATTGGAAACGAATTGTGTTCTTGCGTCATAAAATTCCGTATTCTTCAGGTGTACATCTGTAACGAGTTCAGCAACGATATCGTCGAAATCGATCTTCATAGCGGACAATAGTTCGGAGAAATCGAAAGCAGAGAAGCCAGAGGCGGCTTCCACTTTAGCCGTGTGATGTGAGGCATTAGGTTGCTCTGGCAAACGAGCGACAGTGGGGTTGAAGTTCCACAAAATGCGTCCTTTTCTTAGAGTTCGTTGGGTACTACCTTTTCGTCAACAACGTCTTGGTACGATATTCTTTTCGTCTCTTGATGTGTTCTTCTAACTTACTATGTATCTATGGAAACAACAAGAAAAGGATATTACTTCTAGTTGTAGCAAAGACTACTAAGAGATCATGATCATCATCATGCTGACATGAAGTAAAAGAGATAGAGAGTAAAGATGGACACAGTCACAGACACTACTGCTAAATCATGTTGACCACCAGGAGCTGCATAAGTTTCGTTCACAGGAAAAGTAGCGGTGTCCCGTTGCTTTCTTCAGTCCTGAATCAGAGAGCGTCTGCATTTCCGCATCGCCTTTCATCGGCGAACCGGCAATGCTCCATGTTACAGGTCGCTTGATGGTTACGAAAGGAGACAAACCCTGCATCATTGTTGCCACGTCTTAGAAGAAGTCAAAACAATTTATTTCATACATACATGTCTTTCGGGAAAATGAGTCCTAGGAAGAAGAAAGACGAAACTCTCTTCGTCTGACGAAGAAAAAGACCACCGCTGGAACAAAAGGATGGAACTGAATACTTATATGGAGCCTTAAGAGTCAGGATCTTCTAAAATGTGCGCTCCCAACCTGTGCTTCGTTTGAGGGTATTTTCGCATGTAGTTTCGGTCGTACGTGACGGGGTACTCACGAGCGTAGTAGACTTGCACGCGCTCGCGCAGAAGCTCTTGCATCCACATGGGAAAGGACCCAAAGTTGAAGCATTGTCCCAAAGCGTATTGACGCCAGCGAGCCTCATTCGTTGCCTCCAGGTGCCTTGTGGCTTCTGCTGCTGCGTCTTCGGCCTGCCGGTCCTGGCGCTCTTCTTCACGAATAGCCTCGTGAGACCACTTTTCGTCTCGCTTCGCTCGGAAGGCGTTGCGCTCTTCGACACTTGCGCCAGCTGGCGGCTCTGCCATGATTTCGGCCTCTCGCTCCTTGCGAGCGGCTTCGCGTTTTTCCTTCTCCTGTATAGCTGCTGCTGCGTCCTTTTCGGCTTTAGTTTGTGTGCCTTGGAACCAGGAAGCCGCTTTGCCTCTGTACATTGTTGCCATACTTTCGGCGCGCTTTCGAAACGCAGTCGGCTCAGTAGTTCCTTCGCCCCCCACAGGGGAGACGTCATCAAAACGAAGGCGCAGAAAAACACCCTGCGATCCGTCGGCACGACGATGGGCCGGATCGGTAGACGTGACGGCCTCCAGCCACCTTCCACGAATACCGCGCAAGGAGCGATCTAGAGGACCGCCATCACCTCCAGAAGCCGTGTCATCTTGACTCCCACCTCCCTTTACAGCAGATGAGGAGCCAGAACTGTAAATGAATTTCGGTTCCAAAGGATCCTCATCTAGTGGACCCTTGTTCTTGCCACCTTTCGGCAGGACGCCCTCGAAGTCGTTAGGCGCGTGCATCTGCAGTTTATTGCGTGCATAGAGTGGTAGACCAGCACTGCCATCGGCAGCTAAGCTGACAAGACATTTTCGCATTTGCTCGTCAATTTCTTCATCTAGTTTTCGTAGAACGTCCAACCGCACTTTTCCTAGCACATCGGAGAGTCGCTGATGCCTGAACTGTTGCAGTCCTGAGGAAACCGTATCACGTCCAGAGATGTTGATCGTGATCTTCGAATAGAATGCACGCAAGTCAGTTTCGTAGAAGTCTTCTGCCTCTGGATCGCGTTCGGGGACGCTTACATCGTCTTCCTCTGAGGAGCTGAGATCTGCACTACTAGCTAATTCCGGCGCTTCGGTACAAGTGTCTACGCGCCGTCTGCCGTTCTTAGAGCTCAAAACAATTTTTCGTTTCTCGCGTTCATTTCTCCCAATCCTAATATGAAGGAAACAGGGAGAAATAAAGTAAGAGGCAGGGGTAAAAATAAAATGTGAATTGAAAGAATTGTATTTAGAAGAGCCTTAACGTTCGGTCGCTTCTCCTCTGGCTTAGCCTTGCCCCCATCACTAGCTAAAAACTCCGCTCCACCGAGAGCAGAACCAATGCTGGAATAGATGACCTCGTTCTCGTCATAGGAGAAAAATGCATTTCTCAGCACGTCTTTCTCAAACTCTAGACGGGACTGGGCCAGGCGCAGTTGCTGCCCTCTCGTCGGAGGCGGTTGGTTGGCGCGAACCTTCATGATCTTGGCGAGGTCATCATCTAGACGGCCCTCCATATGGCGTCGAGCTTCCTCGTGGTAATTCTTAGCACTTTCCGGTTTGTCCTCGTTCCACCGAGCGTCGTCATCTTCATCTTGTTCCTGCTGTGCACCTCCTGCAGGTTTAGAAGTTGCACTTGATTTACCAGCAGTCTGAGACTTAGTGCTACCTCCTGCTTTCGCCGCAGCGGAATAGATGTGAGCATCGTCTTCCTCTATACGATCCATTTTGCGGCCATACTTTTTTGCTGCCCGTTTTCTGTTTCGTTTCGCTTCAGCTTTACTACGCACATCATCCCAGTCCATGTTTACCATGGCCCAAGCTCGCTCTAATTAGACCTTGCTTATACAACTCATCTCGAAAAGTTGTATCTTTGAAGTAGTGTCAGGTGTCTTCTCCTTAATAATGAAGGATACCAAGATGCTTCTTACGACGAGTCTGGAGGCGCCTCCTAAGTGTCTTTTCATCCCCTTGAAGAGCCCCTTCAGGATGCCTCCGGAGGGAGGCTCAGAAAATGCATACATGGGTGCATAAGGGTACTTACTAATACTAACTAAGAAGATGAATTTTTACTGTAACAAGCCTTAATCTAAGCGCTGTGTGTGACCGAAATATAAACCCATCCAAACAGAAGGTTTATAATCCAAATCCCAGAAGTCATCCGGAACCCAGTCTTCATCTTTCTTCGCACGTTCTTCTGGTGCACCATCTTCCCCGCGAAAGGCTGCACTGAGTGCAGAAGGTTCCTTTGGCTTTGGAGGTTTTACTTTACGACGACCTGCCTTCATCTTAGGTTCTTCAGCTTGACTGTAGTTGAGAGGACTATCGTTCTCAGCATCTTCTACTCCATGATCTTCTTGTTGCCGTTGACCAAACGGATCATCCTCGTCGTAGCCATCTTCTCCTCCTACCACGTTAAAGTCAGTAGTGACTTTCTTCCGCTTTGGAAACGGTGTCGGTGCCTGACCCTGGCTAGTTTTCATTAGAAAGAACCCACTATGCATTTCTATAATCCATTTTTATTTCCCTCGTCATCGATCCATGGATCATGCTGCCCATTTTTCTATCTCAAAACAATTTATCCTAAAAAAACCACAAGAACGAGGCGAAGGACATCAAAGTAATAATGCTGCCCATGATGTTGTTTCTACCTCAGAGCGTATGTGAATGAAGTCCTCCTTCTATCCTAAATAACTACAGCCCATAGAGAGATCGATGAGCTCAATGAACGCATAAACAAGTCTTGGATTATGTGGCGAGACCTTAACTTCAACTTCTTCTCTTGATTGTCCAGAAAAGGCTTCGCCTCGTTTTTCCAGTAGTGTTGGTATCCCCGCAATAGAGCTCGCATAGTTTTCTGCTCTTCATGACCTTGTGCTACATCTACCCTCTCCTTCGCAAGTCGTAAAATGGTGTAAACCATCCTCGGTTCCATGCCTTCGAACAAAGCAAAGGCAGGACGTGGAATCTTCTCTACCTCCGTCTCTGCAGAAGATCCTGGTGCTGCGTCTCCATTCTTGCGGCCTTCTGCTCTAATATTAGTGGCGCCGCCTTTACTACGTTCACGCTCTTTGCGCTTTTTTTCTCGGTCCTGTGCCTCTCGTGCTAAATCATCCAAGTCGTCCCCTTGGTCTTCGTCTACAGTAGAGTTGCCATCATCATCTTCAAGCGTTGGCGGGACTTCATAGCCGTTGTTCCTTTCTTCCCTTTTCCTAGCCGAAATTACGTCGGAAAAGGGGTAAAGAGCTTGCCATCCGTCATCTTCGCCGTAGAGTTCTACACCGCCAGACACGAGGTTCGCGTGGGGAATCAGGGGCATCACGTGCACCAAACGTTGAATGAAAAAATCGAACCAGGTCGTGCTACCCTCCTCAGCAGATGTTCCAAGTGCGCGACTACTGCGTGATAGACCGGATCCCTCACGGTCGGTTTCCAAGTTATGCGTCCTGGCGTGTTCCACCATGTTCTTCTCTCGCATTTTTTCGTCCCTATGCCTTTCTTCATCTGCTTTCTCTGCGGCCAATTTCCTTCGCTCTGCATCTTCACTAAAAAGGTCACCTCCTTGAAGATGTTGTTCTTGTCCTCCCTCTTGTCCGAGAAGAATAGCCGTCCGCTCCATTGCTTCTTGCTGCTTTTTTTCTTCCCGCTCTTTTTCTTTTTCTTTCTTTCTCTTTTGTTGTCGACGCCAGTCTTGGTACTCGCCATTGCTTAAAACTTCATCACGGAATTTTCGCAAAACGGAAAACGTGCCAGCTCCTTCGTAACGGAACAAATTCGTCTCCATCTCCGTCACAAAGCGTTCTGTATTTTAGAGGTTGCGGTTGCCGGTTGCGCCATTTTTGCATTTTTCCTCATATCAAAATCCTTCTTGGCTTCTTTCCAACATTTCCTATGTGGACGAGATGATATTTTTAAGCCAAGAATGATACAACTAGTGTGTGGAATTATCATGCAATGAATGTGGAAGAAACGAATCCTTAAGTATTGTACAGCAATTGCTGCTTCAAGATCATGGCTTGGACTTCGACTTCTTTGCGGGCCAAAAACTTCTCGAGATTCATCAGAGCTTGGATGCCCTTTTGCCGCTCAAAAGCTTGTCTCGCACGCTTCTCCTCAACGGCTTTCACGTTCGCTTCGTGCCATTCTTGCATCTGGCGTTGTTCGACCATGAGAAGTTCGGCGATCTGCTGTATTAGAACTTGCAGAAATCTCCAGACCTTTTGAAGTATCTTCATAGGACCCGTTTCCCTTCAGAAACGGGGCAAAGATGTCTGGGAAAATGGATTCCCTCAAGCCTTAACTTTACCGCTTCCCGCTGGTGACCCACACCTGCCGTCTGGTCGCGCTTTTGCTGTAGCGCCTGCAGATGCCTGTTCTTTTCCCGCGATCCTTCCACCAAGGACCGCTGCGGAACATAGATACTCGGAGAAGCGTCCGCGTTAATTCTCCAGAGAAATTGGACCGGCTTTAAAAAGTCGGTTGGCGCAGCTGCAGACACTGCCATCTCATTCCACAACTTCGTTTCCCGGTCCTCCCTAGCAGTCAACTTCGCCACGTCTCCGCGCTCATGGTCTGCCAGAAAACCAAAACGAAGCATCGGGAGCCCCGGGCCTTCTCGGTTCTGGACGGGAACATACCAGGTCAAATTCAACAACTCATCACCTTCTTCCAGCAGCTTGTAAGATTAGAGCTACCGCGTTAGCGTCCCTGAGTGCATCCTTGGTCCGTTTTTCAAGTAGAAAAAGCGCCAAGTTGTATCATGAAGATGCTGAGAGTGAGGATGCTTCAGCGGTAGCCTTAATAAGAGTTGCTTCCTCCTCCTCCATCTTCTGAAAGCCAGTTTGAGGTCAAGGTGTTCACTTGATAAGCACCGCGTTCCGTCAAAGATAAAACGTTTTTTAGAGGAGCTGAAGACCCTTATCCATATCCAACAACATCTTGAGTAGAGGACGCATATAATTCTAATCTTGTGAAGCGGCTCCCTTCTTATGGGAGGGACTGCTTCAAGATGCTTCCGGACGTGGATTGGGGGACGCCTTAAGTTTTGTTCCTTCGCATGATTCGTCTTGTTGTTCAACATCTCGTATTGTCCTCCACCACTTCCACCTCCACCACTTCCACCACTGCCGAGTCCAGCTCCAGCAAGAGCGAAACTGAGGTCATAGTAATTTTCTTCGCGTCTTTCGAGTTTTGGATCCCCTGGCAGCGACTCTGCCCACGTGCACGTCTTTCCGGAGGCAGAGGCAATACGAGGTGGCACGAAGAGCGCGCCAGATCTATTAACGTCTTCAAACGCACCTGGCAGAGTGTGAGTCCCGTCTTCGGACAGCAACAATTTCGTGTCTAGCGCTTTCCTATCTTCAGCTGCGGCCACATTGCCGCGTGCCCCACGTACTTTGAATTCCTTACCACCTTCCTGCAACCACGCAGAGCCTCCTCTGTTCTTGTTCTTAGGAGTGATCTTAGAGATGTGGACATCAAAATTCTAAACAAATTTTGGACTTGGACAATCAGGAATGGAACTATATATGATCCAAGGCCGCACGGCCCCCCCCTCCCCCCCCCTGTGGTCTGGTCTGTGGTGACGCGCCCGCGCGCTTTTCCGCACGGATTTTTCGCGGATTCTAGTGGTGGGAGGCGTCAAAGCTTGGCGCCTTCCTCCCCTTGGGCCTCTCAGCGTGTTCCGAAGGGCCACGGTCGCAGGCAAGCCGATCGGCCAAGCCGATGAGTGACCAAGGGCCCGGAGGGTTCAAGCGGCGCGGCCCAGGGGGTCCAGCCCTTCGCCTTTTACCGTCTTCGGAGGCCTCCCGCTGCCGGTGCACTGCTGCCATCTAACCCCCCCCGTCTGTCGGGTACATGCAAACGAGAAGGAGGCAGCGAGCCCCTTGGCCCCCCTTGAGGCCTTCCCCCCCCGGCAGAGGACTCAAAAAGGGGCCCAGGGCGCCCGCCCCCCCCCCCGCTAGAGTGGGGGGGGGGGGGCGCCGCCCCGCGCCGGGCGCCCTTAGGGGCGGGGCCGTCGCCCCGCGCCCTCGAACATATATAATTTTTATTCCTCTTCGATCTTAGAGTGAAATGTGGACGTCAAAATTGAAAATTCGAAACAAATCTTGGACAATCAAGAATGAAAGAAATTATAATATTCATTCATCTTTTCAATGTTAACCCACAAACTACATAAAGGTCTTGATACCTTACAATACTTACTACATTCATTTTCATCTTCTACTTCACACAGAGAGCAAGATGCTTTACAAGGCAGACGCAGACTTGTGCTATTGATTAATCAGACAAAGAGCAAGATCCTTTACAATCCAAGGATGCAGTTCTTTGTTGTACTAGTCACGAAGGTCAAAGAAGAATCAATAACGTTGATCTTGATGTTGTAGACGACTGATGAAATAAGATGATTGAATTTGAAAGATGAAAAGTTATCGCTATGAGCCTTAACATTAGCCTGGTCTTCGAGCATGCGTGCAACGTCTACTTTTAGCACATGAGCGTCGATCAAGTTGACCACGTGCGAAACGGAAATTTCATCGGGCGTGATCGGAATGTGCATGCCCGGCCGTTCAACCACCAGTCGCTCCTTCCACCACTTAGCACCGAAATAAGGATCATTTTCCGAGCCTTCGTTAGAACTTTTAAGAGAAATGTTCCATCTCTGGTTTGTTCAACATCTTGGTTACTCCGTTTATAATAAAACGGTTTACTTATTCATCCATCCTTGATGAAAAACGAGAGGACCTTCAAGATACTTTTCCTGCGAAGATGGACAATCATTTCTTGTAGCAGCACCAGTAGCCTTAACTTCGGTATCACCACTAGCACCACTACCCGCTGCCGCAGGTGGGTGCCACTGCTTCTGCAGCCACTCGAAGTCCCAGTCGGCCTCGATTCCTAACACCTTATACTGCTTACTCAAGTCCAGTTCGGTACGTGGTGGAGGCAGCTCGTACTCATCCTTGTAGTACTCGTCCGCGTCGCTCGCGTTTACACCATTCAAGTACTTGCGGTCAGATGGCAGTGCCTCCCGCTCTTCGTCTTCCTTCGCCAGGTACTCCGGTCGGACCTGGTAGGACTCCTCCTTGGCTCTATTTTTGTCGTTGTTTCGCTTCCACAAATACCTCGGAAGTTCGTCAAGTAGGCCTGTCAGGGCTCCCGCAATCGGCGCTGGGACTCCGACTGCAGCTCCGGAGGCACTGACTGCTGCGGCAGCGACTGCTGCGGCAGCCTCACCGAGTCCGGATGCGGCTTCGTCGACGAGAGCCTGAACCCCTTCAGGAGTAAACCCGGGTCCTGCCCTCGAACAGAGAGAAGTGCTGGCAGTTTCTGCTCCTGCATTTTTCTGCGCGGCACGGTTTCCAGCCTGTTTATCATTCAAATTTGCCATTTTGCTGGCGATGTCCTTCAGCATGGGCTCCAGGTTCTCGCGAAACGTGTTTGCCCTTTCTCCCGAATTATCCGGAAACGCCATTTCACGGAACGGAAAAATGTTCCCCAAACCGTACTGTCCAATGTTGGAGAAAACCAGCTTAAATCCATTTCCTACATCCTCCCAGAAGCAGCCGCATCCTGATCTGCTTAGACGGCGTCGCAGCTCGGCCATATCGTAGCGCGCGAGAAAGTAGAAAAACAAGGAAGCCCCCCAATAGTGTTCCGCACTCGCGGTGCCACTCGATGACCTGGCTTTGCCAGCCAGATCGCGGGTCAGATCTCGTCCTTCTGCCCCCGAGGCACCACGAGCGCCCAAAAGGAGCGTAGCCAGGTCACACACTGCCGCAAAGCCCCCTTTCTTCACGTTTTCCTCATAAATCACGCTGTCCTTGTGCTCCAAGAAGAAGGGGCGCGACGAGAAATCCAGACCGCCCGACGGTTCATGCCCATTCCACATGTCTAATTCGTCTTTGAGCAATCTCAAGAGGCCCTGCTCAAGACTTTTTTTCACTTGGTTTGTGACGTTCTGTACCAGCTGCCCATCGTTGCTGAAGCCTTCACACTCTGGGGTGTCGCCTCCTGACGGTACGTGCGGAAACAAGGTGAAATCTTTCGCCGGGATCTTCTCAGTGTCCTCAAAATGCCGCTTTGTTACGAAGCCCTCTAAATGATGCTTGAAAGCGCGGCCGTTGAAATATCGCCAGTCACGTTGCCCATCGATGTAGTCCTGTGTCTTGGGTGTATCCCAGTCAAACGCAGCCCTTCTGATATCATTCCCCGATTCACCATTAGAGTCTACCCTAATTCATCTCTGTGGGGAATGATCCCGCAAGGACGATATGCGTGAAAATGAATGCCGTCTCGTCCCTTGTATTCATTGGGGTGCATACACGCAACTGTTGCGGGATCGATGTCTATAGAGATGGATTAGGGGAAGCCTTAACACCAGTAGGCATTTTGCTTGTTATTTTGTAGCCGGTGCGAGTCATGATCTTATCGAGGTCGCTTAAATAGATGTTTAGCCCTTCCGCCACTTCGTTTTTCAATGTCTGAGAGAGGCGGCCCAGAGTATCCAGATTCTCTGCGAGTTCGCTCCACCCTGCTTTTAACATATCTGAAGAAATTTTAATCCAAATCCAATTCTGTAAGTCAACGTCGTTGGCAGTGGCCAGAGGCCTGAGCGCCTGGCCTTCTACTGCTTCTCGCGGAGCTACTTTGGGTAGAAGAGCTGCTAAATATCCGTCCATATCTTGTAGGCACTGTTGCACGACTTGCTGCACTGTATTTCCCCACCATCCCCTCTGGGCTAGTGCAAGAATCTTTTCGGTCTCCCAGTCTTCCGGAAGTGCCTCCTCCTCAAATACCTTTGTCTTCTTTGCAGTTGCGCGCGCCTCTTGGCAGTCTCTAGAAGGCACCATCTCAAAAATCATGTTCTTGACTTTGCGTCGCTGTTCGTGCAAGTCTTTACTGCGTTCCTTCACTTTATAATGGTTTTCTACTCGGTCTTTGACACTTTCCATTACTTTCCTCTGTTTTTGCTCTGACACAGGCTTTCCGTTCCTATCGATGATCGCATTGTTGTCCTCATCGATGTTCACAATCATTAACGGTGTCAGGGAAGATTTGTACCCGTTGCCTCCTCTGCCTGGCTCCACATACGCAGCCTCTTCTGACGGCTTGAGTTAGATCTTCCGGGAATACATCTCGAAAGTCATCTTGGGTCTGTTTTTCATTTAAATAAAGGCGTACCTCAAGAAGATGCTTCTGACGATCACGATGTATTACCGGAAGCCTTAATTGAAGATAGTCGCCAAATGCGCATAGAAATCTCGCCAGCCGCTCCTTCGCGTCATGATCCACTCTTGCATTGCCTGATTCGTCACTTCAAAAGGCTCGCCGACATTCTCCGGCTCCTCCCAATTGGGATATTCAGAAGGACGAGCAGACGACTCGGAGGTGGACTCTACTCCACCCCCACCCCCACGCCCTGACGCCGTTGCCTGGTGTTTTAGAGGTTTCGGAATTACTTACTTTCCTCAGAACATGACTGGCTTCTTTTCAACAAGGAAAAGGGCCAAGGATGGTAGTGAGGAAAAGAATAAGAAAAAGAAATGCAATTCGGAAACTCTACTTAACTGTGTGTAGTTATTGCCAGGTGGTCCCCGCTTTACTTCCTGCACTAGCACTCGAATGTTGCGGTGCTTATTAGCAGCGTTTCTCCAGAGAGATCGAATTTTTTGTGGTTTCATGCCCCGACCAGGTTTTGATAAATCCAAACGCAAACGCAAGGTCCGAATCTTGTCGCGCTCACTTTGAAAATATTCTGGCAGATCCGAACCCGCGAAAGCAGACTTGTTCCCTATACCAGGTGTACTTTGCAGTTCCGTTTTTATTTCGTCCTCCAGGTCTGGTAGGTTTCCACGTAGTCCTTGTCCGAGCTCTGGTCGCTTCCCCTGGAGGATTTGCGTCATATAGGCGTCAAATTTCCCTTTCCATTCTACTGGTGACTTCCCAAATGGAATATTGTCCCTTATTAGAACTCACTACAACAATTTACATCTCTGCCGCCCTCATCTATGCTGTCCGCTTTTCTATCTTCTTGAAAACAGTTCATAGACGGGCCAAAAGATGGATATGGATTAAGTGAAGCCGTAACATCAGATGGTAAATGAACTTCTTCACGTTGTCAGTGCCTCGAATCCAAATAGGTCTCTTCAGTTGTCGCCAACGACGCGCCATAGTGCTGTATGGAGTCGGCAAGTCTGTACCTTCATGTCGCTTCAGCGTATGACTTAACTGACGTAGGATGTCGGGTGCCTCGTTTGACCCCCGCAAGATGTGACCACCATGCAAGTTATCAAAATGGAATCTCTCTGCGGCGAGACGCATAGGCCCGCTGTACATATTAGAGATAGAAGGAGGGCTTACATCTTTTGGTCGTACCTATGTAAATGTATATTCATATTGATCTTGAAGAAATACATTGATATCAATGCCATTGTGAAGCCATAAAACTAGCAGTAGAAGCGCGTGAGTCTAGTCTCGATCTGGCAGTTTGTGCAATCTGAATCGCGGTAGATCCAAGCCCCGTTGTCGTCGACATTCCTTGGTACATGTCGTACCAGGAAAACGAGGACAATTGGTGATTCCCCAACGATTTTGACAGTGAGATGCCACCTCGAGAATCATTTTCGTCAATCTTTCCGTACGCGTGGCTGATCGAAGCGTTGTTTCCCGCGATGTAGCCTTGGTGTCTGCGAGGCAGGAAGCCAGAATCTACGTCGTATTCCGAAGTAAAGCGTCTCATTAACACGGTGTTGTCTCTTTCTTCTTGGTAATCGTCAAGAAATAGAGCTTTGTCAATCACCAGAGAAGGATCCTTAGCCTGTTTCCTCGAACGACCAATCTTCTCCGTCCCATACGAAAGACGAGAAAACACTGGAAATTCCGGCTTAAAAGTTCGCGCAGCCTCAGCTATGTGAGGCATGAGCAAGTCCTTTGCTTTGTTGTAGAGGACTCTCTTTGTTAGATGTTGAGCTCAAAAGATAAAGAAATTCTCGTTGCGTATATTCTCAACACTCACACTTCTACCAATGAATCCTGAGAAGAAAATAAGGAGAAATATAAATGGCTTGTACTAGAAATGAACTGTTTTGAGCCATAACTTTGCCTCCTCGTTTCCAACACCGTAGGGTGGAATACTCCTGGACTCACCAGGAAGACGATCGAACTCATGGTAAACCTGGATCTTGTCCGTGCCCTGAGCAACGAAGTTATGAGCCGTTTTGCGCTTGGACATGTTTTCTACCCCACGCTTTGACATGCCCATTCTCAGCGCGCATTGCTCGTCTTTCTTAGAGGTTGCAGCATTACATTCTTCAGATGACGATCCCTCACCTCTTTCCTACAACTGGAGAAAGTGAAAGAGTGAGGAACGAATGGTTAGTAGGATGTAATTTTTGATGAACTACCCTTAACTTTCGACCAAAAGTCACCGCCCTTTATCACATTGCACTGGTATGCCGCTTTAGAACGACTAGAACCATGACCGCCTCCAAATGCCACATCCGGTGGCGCGTTGCCTACGTCTGGTACAAAAACAAAGTGCCGATGAACCAATTGGCGCTGTTGTTGCGGTTGAGCCGTCTCGTTCAATTCAGCAGCTTTCTTCAAGGTTTAAATTAGAGGACATAAGAGTAGTTTTCTCATTCTTGTTGAATAAATTCTCTCGTTCCAGAGAAGGAAACTGTTAACAGGTAAGGTTAGGACAGGTTAGGGATCTTTCACATTTAGCACAACAGGGAAAACACATAGTTACAAAGTGACCTTTTACTTTTAGTGAAGGGTTGTCTTCGTCGATGGATCCCGCTGGTGTGAAAAAGACTACATACATTTACATAACGCTATTAACAACTTCAACTTGAAAGAAATGAGAAATGGCAGTATCTATGCACTACATGAGGCAACAGCGTGAGCTTTCAACTAAACAAACACGAGTTGCAGCCTTAATTGAAGTGCTTCACTTGACAGGTTATATTTTCCTCCTTCAATGCGTGTCAGCGGGTGCTCTTCCCGCTTCACTTGGTTCTGCGCTAAGGATCGATACATCGTATCCGCTGAGCCAAAAAGATGTTTGTTTTTTAGCCACTCCAGCACTTTCTTAGACAGAGCTAGAAGAAAGCAATTCACTTCTTTACTTACCTCCTGCATTTCTCCACCCAGTCCCAAGGAATCTATCCTATAAAACGGAAACAGTCCGTTGTGAGAAATGCAAAAGCAAATGGCATGAATGTAGAAAGAAAAAGAAATGAATTGCATTTTTGAGCCTTAAGTCTAGCCGCCATCGGATACGTCGTACTCTTATCACCGGTCTCAATAGCTGCAATGGGCAGTGTAAGTTGCACATCCGCTAACGAGTCGCCCACAGATGGCGCATTGGCTAAGGTTAAGTGAGTTCGAGAGTAGTTTTTGCCGAAAAAACTCAGTGCTCTGGTGTACTCTCCTGGCTTCAACGATTCGTTGGCGCGATTAGCCCAACCAGAAGTACTGGACTTGATGTAGTTACCTTTACTTTTATTACTTCCGGCACTACTAGCACTACTAGCCACACAAGGAGAACTTCTTCCACCTCCAGCACCTCCACCTCGCCCATCTTCAGGAGCACCTCCTACACCTGGAGTAGCTTTTTCTTGCCCTTGATGTCCATCTTGCGAAGGTACGTCTTTCGGCTGCTGCTCTTTCTCCAATGATTCGTCGTCACCTCTTCGAGCTCCTTCTTCCATCAGTTGCATCGCTTCCGCTGGCTCCTGGAGCATATGCACAGTATACCCTGGATCCGAGGGATGCCACACTGCTCCCGCAATACTGCGTTGCACTAAAATGCGCTCATCGGCGTGCGCAGACTCTTTCGTCGAGATATATCGCAGACTGCGGTCTAGAGCATCGCCATACTGCTCTAAGAGAGGAACTTCCTGAACGTCGCCGCTCTGGTTCTGCTGAGTCCAAGTCATTTGCCTATTTTTGCTGTCAGGAGAACCACGACCATCGATACTGAGGTCGTATTTGTCCGACAAACGACACCAGTCACCTTTTGCATTGATAGTGCGCAGCCATTCCCTCTTCCGTGCGATCGCTAAATTATCTTCAGGATCTGCTACTATTGGGGCTAAAGGAATACCGCAAATCATCTTCTTTTCCACCACTAATGCTACAGGAGCGGCAGGGGAGGACGACTTATTCTTTGCTTGTCGTACTGCAGTACCAGAAGAGCCTACTTTATCATGATCTTGAACTTGCTTTACAACCCGACAGCTGGTAAAACTTTCGAGATACAATCGTTGTGTAGCCCATCGAGTCTTAGGGTTTTGCGGCAATGGCTGTTTCGCCCCGCCAGGTGTTACTATCTCGTTATCGCGGTAAAGAGTAGAGGTGTCTTCGCCATCTGTGTGCTCAAGTGTCCAAATTGCACCCCCACACTCACAATACTTGTTGCTCCGGCAACGCGTAATCCCACTCGAAAGCTGCTGTTGCTGTTGATGTGCTTTCTCTACTGCGGCTGCTGCTGCAGCTGTACCAGGTTCAGCAGAACCAGAAAAAAGAGAGACAGCAATCGCAGCTTTAGCTTTCGCTTGTTTTGGTTCTTGTTGTCGACCACCTTCGCCAAGATCGTCTTCTGCACCATCTTCTTCATCCACACCTCCAGAGAATACCCTTTCAGCAAATCCTAGAGACCGCATTAGGTCTGTGCCCTCTACAAGTGGCGCAATACGAGAGCTGAGGTCTTCTCCAGCGATTTCCACAAAAGTGTTCGTTGGAAGCAGTCGCAAAACCACGGAATGGTCTTTACGAATGAGTAAGACACGTGCTGGAATGTAACCTGTCCGGCGACTCTGCTTGTTGGTCCTAGAAGATGTCACCTGCGCATGCGCTGCGGCTGCTTGGACATGCTCAACAAAAGCATCAAAAGGGTTCGAATAGACACCAGAGAAGTCATCATCCGCGGTAGTTCGTAGCCAAACATGGAAATTGTAATTGGCACTCACAAGTTCGTGAGTCTCGCGGACGATGGTTGTAGTGCCTTCTGTAGATGTCGATCTAGAAGTACCTTCACGACTGGAAGATACCTGACGCAGCGGGATCACTTTCTTACATTTGCACACTTCTCTGAGCATACTGCGTCCTAAGCGCGGAACGGTCCTTGCGTCGATCATACTGTCTTGAAACTCGCGGTAGAATTCTGGGGTGGTATCTAGACCCTGCTCATTATGGACCGGACGCCAAGGCCTCTGTGGGTCCCGCTCATCAGCCTCCATGTTCCATTGCTCCCACTTACAAGCCTGTATTTCGCAGACGGTAACATCTTGCTGCAGTTCCGAATCTTCTTGTTGTAGCACTTCAGCTGGTGCACCAATAGCTTCGGGAATAGAACCAATAGAAGGGGAAAGGAAACCCTGCGGCTGAGGAGTAGCAGAGGGTTCACCTGCAGAATCTTTCTCCTTCCTCTTCAGCATTTGCTCTTGAATTTTTTGGGCAGACGACCCTCGTCGCGTCGTCCATCTCGGCAACACCAATACCAATTCACCACTCCTAAACGATGGCTCGGTCGGTCTGTAGTAGTAGAACGTGCGAAGATGATCCGCATTGCGCATCTCTTTGGCACCGGGTGCTAAAAGAAAGTGACCACCTCTTACCATTTGCGTGCTCATATTGCCTACCACCTCCTCGCGAAAACCGAAAAAGCCTTTAGCTCTACCATCCTCCATCCAGTCGAATTGTTGTTCGGTGAGCCAATACTTCGCAGGAACCTGCCAATCCGCGGGTAAAGGAATGTCCATATTCGTTAATTTCAGTGGGTCGACCCAATAGCTCGAATCGCGCAAACCCCATTTCAAAGCGAAAAAGTTGCGTTCGTACTGAGGTGGAAACGCATTTTCTATGTCGAGAAACTCAACGATGTCGCATTGCCCAATAGCGGAAGCTCCTCCATCCAAAGCCTGTCTCTTCTCCAAGTTCTTGGCCAGGAGCATCATTCGCACGCGACCAGTGTTCGCACAAGGCACGTCGTCTAAGCGCAGTGGTCTTTTGCGTTCCCAACGCCGTGTCGCGTGCGCGTGCCACGTGTGCGTGCGTCCATTCTCAGAAACCCAGTCGCTCGTTTCTAGAGCGCGATTCTGCCTCAAATACCGGTCCTGTGCGTGGTCTACAGTGACGACGAACTCGCGTCCATGAAGCGCGTCATCGTAAAGAAGACGAGAGGACGGAGCTTGTTGTTCCAAAAATGCCTGTGGAAAAGCTCCTCCTGAAGATTCTCCAACTCCAGGTGTGATGCTGGAGGTGCTCAACAAGGTCCTGCTCGTGGTCATCTTCTCTGCCATTATGATTTCGGATTGCACTTGTTTCAAGACCTTAGCGTTCTCTTGAACAGCAGCGTGCGAGAGGACACGGCGTGAACGCAGTACTTGCAAGGATCGGCGCTCAGCCCAATTCGCGAGTAGAGGATATCCATCCACACCAGTCAAGAAGCCCTCGTCACGATCACCTAGCAGCAAACCACTGAATATATCACGTAACAACGCAAAGTTTCTGTACTGTAGTTCTTCATCACTGACACTGCCTTCGCTGCCTCTGCCTTCAGTGCTCAACAACAGCGCAGCCAAGGCTTCTGTTCTGACTTCGATGATGCCTGTGAGGATGAGGGTTTCTTTGTCGTCGTTGTCTAGGCGTTTTTGTAAATCTAAGACCGTCTCCGGAAGACTTTTGACATGATTTTCATCGTCCTCGTCCTCGTTGTAGAGCCTATTCTTCAGCTCTGCCCCGGCTTTCGTCGGCGACGCATGCAGTTGATAGTACAAGTCCTCTTCGGGGTAATTTTGGTCATCTCGAAGTTGAGCATGGGGCTTCAACATCGCTCGCATCGTCATGTCTGCTCCGCTCACGCCCAAAGCAGAGCCTTGATGGCCTTGATCTTCTTGTCCCGGAGTCTTAGGCTGAGCCGAAGAAAGAACAACAGTTCTATGAGTTCCATCCTCTTTCGCTTTGGCTGCTCGTTTAGCTCTAGCGGCTTTAATCCGCTCTCTCTTCGCGGCAATGCGTGCAGCACGTTGGAAGCGGCCCTCACGCCAATCGAGACGCGCATTCGCTTTGGCACAGTCACGCATCTCCGTTCTCTGATCCGTTGTGCGGGAGCTCAGTAGAGCGATGTCTTGCAAACGAGGTAATCGGTCAAAATCTTTATTCAGCTTCAGCAGTTCTTCACGCTCTTGTTGGTATTGTCTTCGTTCTTGTTCTCTTCGTTCTCGTTCAGCACCAGCTGTCACTCCGCCTTGAGCTTGATGTTCTGAAAAATCTGAGGAGCCTCGCTGTTCTTCTTGACGCGTCTGACGAAACATCGATCCTCGATCGATCCTTTCAAACCCGAGCTTCAAGCAAGCACGCGGTGCGACGCCTGCTGTGGCGAAGGGGTTAGTACTGATCATTTGCGTCGGCGGCACAAAAAACGCGTCGTAGATGCGACGCTGAACTTTGCGAATGCCACTGTTGCCCTCAGGCTGCCGCCAAAACTCTTCCATCAACGTCAACACTCGAACCTCGATAGGACAAGAACGCTCTGGTGGTGGCACAGGATCATCTTCAAGATTGTCCTTCTTATTTTTCCCATCTTTATCTTCCGAGTAGAACCCCGCACATTCCGGAAAGGCTTTCCATAACCGAACTAAGAGATCCCCACGCAGCGTTAATGTTAGGGAAGTGTATAAGTCTGTGCGTTTTGCGTCCTTGTCAAAATCTTGGCCGCCTCCGCGAATAAAGTTACGGAATTTGCGGTACATAAACGCTGTCCTTTCTCTCTGTGGAAAAAGCACCCTCATCCACATCGAGACAACTGAGGGTGGCGCGACTCGCAATGGCGAGAACTCTTCTTGTGCTTGTCCAAGACCGGATGAAGTAGCTCCAGGTGCTGTAGTTCGTGAAGTCGTCGTGGCAAGTTTCAAAGCTTCGAGAACTTTTTTACGATTCTCAATGACTCGGGTTTTCGTCTCTTTCGTGGTGCGAATTCGAGAATTCATGGGTTCTAACTTGCGAATCTTCATGTTCTGAGCTAAGGACGACTTCCCTTCTAGGTCTCCTAAGAGGTGACTGGCCAACTCCTCTGACCATTTGTAGTCTGGTAAGACGGAATCAGTGATGTCAGAATGGGCAGGGACGCCGCCAAGCAGCATCTCTTTGAGCAAAAGCGTGATGCGCCATCGTTCCGCGTTTTCCAAAACGATCATAGAGGGTAAGACTATACGGTCTCCCACCACACGTTTCACGCGCATGATACCGCCTTCTGCCTTCTCCTCAAACGTGTATTTTTTCTTCATCGGCTTAATCACCTTAGGAGCAGGAAGAGTAGACGAAGGACTTTTTCCAGCTGCAGCAGCAGGGTCTTTATCTTTACTAGAATCTTCTACTTTGGCTACTGCTCCTGCGCCAGACCCGTTTGGCAAACCTGCGACTTGCGCAGGACTTGCCAAAAACTTACTTCTACTCTGTGCGCCAGTTGTTGTACCTCCAGCCACAGGTAAAGCTCCTCTTGCTTTAGGATTAGAACCTTGCGCCAGTTCTTGCTTCTTTTTCTTAGAGGAGCTCCTCCACATATTCTTTTAAACATTGGGAACAAGTTCATCATCTAGAAGTACTTGAATCTAAATGTAGTTCTTCTTGTAATAAATCCATTTCCCTCTTACTTAATAGGGAGAAACTAACTAACAAGCTCAACAAACAAGATTGACAGAAGTGATGCTACTCAGGAGATGATGTTGATAGAAAGATTTATTTAGTAACATCTAACATACATAGTTAGACAAATACTAGATAGATAGAATTAGACAGATAGGAAGTAGCTAGAAAGCTAGACAGACAATAGTTAATATGCATAGATTGCGATTTAACATTGGTGAAAAAAGAACCCATAATCTTTTTAGCTGCCATGTCTATTTCTTCTGCAACCTTGGCATCTCCGTTGCGAGTCCCAGAAGCTTCCTCGTCTAGCGCAGCCGCCTTTGCTTCTTCGTCCTCTGCGGTTCGGTCGGCGTCCACTGAGATGTTGTGTGCTTCATCTTGGTGCTTACTGAAATCATCCAACACATTTGGGGCCACGGTCAAGAGTGCTTCCAATTGCTTCGCATTCAGGTTCAACACCAAACCGACCACTTGATCACCCTTCTCGCTTCGGCCGTCCTCCATCTTTTGAAAAGGGTAGAGAGCGTTCGGACACTCAAACCTTGGACTGTGACACTGGCTCACCTGGTCAAAACCTATGCGAGTGCGAGTTCTATCAAACTGGTCCTTGTTTAGAGGTTACAGCTGCATTACATTCTTCAGGACATCCTTACCCCATTTTCCTCTTGAGAAAAGGCCAAGGATGCAAGCGAAGAATGCAATTCGGAAACCCTTAACTTGTCAACCGCCAACGCCGTCATAGCACTGTAGTCCTCTGAGCCACCTCTTTGCCAACCAGCCGCGACTGCGTTCGGTGCGAATTCAGCTGCATCCATTTGATTGTCCATCCATGGAGGCTGCGATTGGTTCACCACCGGAAATTCATTAGGATACGCAACTTTGCTGTCCACGTCAACGCCGATCCGACTGTAGGCCTCTCTGCGCTGCATTTCGTTTTGATCTTGGATGTTCTTCCATGGCGACTCCTTAATGTAGAGATGGGTCCAGATTTTCTTTTCGATTTCCTCGAATTTGACCAAGGGAAGCAGGTTTCGAGCCATAGTGAGGTAAGCAGCAGCCACGCGGTCGATGTTTCCCGCAGAGATCTTTGCCATGAAGTACCCAGCCAATTGCTCACGAATTTTCTTACCTTGCATCATTGTGTGTGACCAACGTTGAATCTCCTGTCGCAACACGCTAACTGCTGCTTCTGCTTTCTTCCTGTCAGCGACAATTAGATCAGCTTACCCTAATCCATGATCCTGAAAACCATCCTGAGACGGACCTTTTCCCTCATAAAAAACAGACTCTAACTACTTGAGGATGTCTTTCAAAAAGATGGATCAGGGCAAGCCTTAAGACAATTGCAAGTTCTCGCTTCGGCTTCGCGCCAATGCCTTCGCGGGCTCGTCGCATCGCAAGTTCCTTCTGCTTGTTTTTAGTCCTCAAAAAGAAGTCTAAAGTTTGCGTCTTCAGATGGCGGAACGCGGCGTCGATTTGTACGCGTAGAAAGCGGAAGAACTGGTTGCGCTCACTGGAGGCAGTGGCGTTGGACGCACGACCGATAAACCGTTCGATCAGGGAGAACCAATACGCAATATCTTGTGCTTCCTGTGCCCGAAACGGCAACTCTTCGCGGTGATAGCGGTGCATTACAGCTTCGAAGTGCTGTTTTACTTCGCTGTTCATCGCAAACGTTTTCTTCAGCCTGTTGCTCCTTGCTCTGGTACTAGAAGCAGCAAAATTTGCGCCATGCTTGTCGGCGGCGACCATTCTGCGACGCCAATCTTCGCCTGATCGTTCATGCAGTCTGCTGTTCTCTTCGTCGATCGCTTCCTCCACTTTAGGGCGAATTTCAGGCCAGTGAATGCCTGCTTCCACCATGCGTTTACCGAATTCCAACCGCTCATCCTGATTTCGCGTGATGTACTGGGTATCGTGCATCGCGAGGACCCTCTTTGTCTCTTCGACAACCGGATAAAGGAAGGAGTACAAGTCTTGCAAGGCGGTCATATTATCAGCCTCTAAGTGCTTGCCCATTTCTTTGAGGAGACCATACACCATCTTCTCACTATCGTTAGTCACAATCACCTCTCGACGACCCTCCAGCGAACGATAAGGATCGTTGAAATTCGTTTGCACCTGTTCTGGATCAGGAGAGAGTAACAAAGCTAAGACAGGTGTTTCACCATGGAGGATTTCGTCATTAGCGGTCATGCTGTGGATCCAATCACCTTGGTAAATTGTGTGGGCGTCGATGTTCTTTACGTCCGTCCACGTCTGAGCATGAGCCATTGCGAAGCGCTCATAGTCGATATCCCCATCTTCATTCAGCCATCCAGCTTTCGAGTCTGAGGCTCTTAGAGGTAGGCCCTTGGTGTTCGTTATTGTCCCGTTTGCTATGCCTGTCACTGTCTCCCTTAGGAGAGCCATAACAAACGGCAACAAGAACGAACATCTTTAGGCTACCCTGCTTAAGGCTCCTTTTCCCGCCGCTTGTTTAGCAGCAGCTTTGATGTTATGCATTGCCGCACGTGATGCGCGTTGTTCGATCTGTTCCCGCAGTTGCACTTGGTCCCTAGGCATCGTGTGCCACAGAGAGGCGTCGATGGCTGCGAATTCTACCCTGTCTAGAGGCAACGGAAGACGTTCGCCAAGTACTTCCTCACCCCCCTTTGGCGGAACGCGGTCACCGTCTTCGTCGAATTCTTCGTCGTATCGCTCTTGTTCCTCTTCAACAACCTTAGCTCTCTTGTAATCAGAATTGCTTTCTTCCAGTTTCTTCTGTTCAGCCGCCTGAACCATCGCGATTTTCGGGTTGAAATTCAACACTGGACTGCCACGAGCATCGATTTCCGCCAACGTTGTCTCCCCGTGCGTTCCCTCTTGGACAATGTCTTGACTACTCGGCACAAACAACAACGTTGACCATTCCCATTCAGTAGAGCTTCTGTGAAGATCACTGTGGTCCTCTTCAGCATCATCATGATAGCCAGAACTCGTCCTCCTCTTACCCTGCAGCTTCCGCGAAGAAACTTTATTCATCAAACTCCTTGCTCCATCTCGCTTTCCCATTTGACCATTAGTTTGATCAAATATCATCCATGCACGAGCTGGAGACTGATCGTGCTCCAGAGGACTGCGTCTTAGGACGTACCTAGCGTCACTAGTTACAGCACCCAAAAGCCAGAAGACGTGATAGCGTTCCCGAGTCAGGTGCTCCGCATCCACATTGCCGAATCCTAACTCGCGTCGCATGCGTCGCAACTCATATTTCTGGTAGTGAGGCTCCCTCACGTCCCACTGGTTCAACACTGTGGGTGTCGAGACATCTACTTCACCAGTGTGTTGACCTAGTCCGAAACGCATCTCTGTGAACTTCTTCTGGAAGCGGGATTTTTCGGTCAAGACACCATGCAGATGGAGCTTCTCGCGAATGGAGGCGCGAACTTGCGAAAGGTAAAGTTGCCAAATCTCAGACTGAGTTTGAGACTTCTGAGAGGACGATGGTGCGAATAGATCCTTGCCACTGGACAAGATTGCTTTCCTCAAAATCTCACGACTCGAAGGATTCAAATGTCCCTGAAAGGTGGATCCAGGTCCTTGTTGATGTTCGTGTTCGTCCGAATAAACAAGTCTAAACACTTGCAGCAATTGTCTCGTGTTTAGATGTTCCAGAAGCAGAGACTGCAAATTCGTTTCCGCACCAGTTTGAAATAGCGCTTGTTCCGTAGCATGGTGACCGTCGTGCGGCAAAACTGGAACTTCGAGAATCGGAAAGCCTCGCCTTATTCCGGTTTGTAAACGTTGTCGCTGGGCTTTGATTTCTGTCAATATGCGACCCATTGTTTCGAAGTTTAGACCTTCGATCTTTACAAACATATTGTCTCGAATGAGAGTAGAGAAAAGCAAATCCTGCTCAGCAGACGCAGCATATTCATCGTCTGCTTTCACGGTTCGGCCAGGACGGTCGCCGCCACCTTGATACTGCTCTGTGTCCACCATCCAACCTTCGCCCAGGTGAGTACCGGACAACGTCACTAGCAACCGCGCAGTGAATTGAGCCAAATACAAGCGCAGAGGTGCCTCCCGTGTCGCGAGCTCTAGAGGCAAGTGGGATTCGACGACGTCTGGTGCCGGACACAAACCATCTAGCACTTCGAGTGCACGACGCACCAGCCTGTGATTCTGCAAGTTCCCAAGGTGTGGGTTTACCAACTCATCAATCCACACTGTCTCTTGTTCTTGTTGGGTTGAAGCAGCAGCATCTTCCAGTACAAAGCCTGCCTGTGAAATGGTCTCACGAAGTACGAACCTGCCCTCTCTAATTTCGTAATCTGCGTCTTGGTGTTCAACAATCGCGGCTCCTGTTGCCGCTGCAGGTGGGAAAATGACCTTAGTTAGTTCCTCTTCAAACGGTTCCCAAATCGGTTGTTGTGTTTGCTTATCTTCCCCAGACTTCTCGTCGATAGCATACCAACGTCTGGTAGTTGGCGTGCGTGGACTTGTAGGCTTTCGCGGTTGAAAGACTTCCTGGAACAGGTCTCGTAACACTTGACAATCGATCTGAGGACCTGAGGAACCCTCATCATGATGCGACGTCTCCACGACTCCTGTAATCTTTTCATTTAAGTGCATAGAAAAGACATTACGCGTGCCTTCATACGCAGCTGACTCAGAAAAAAGTCTTGCTGTCATATTCTGACGAGCTTCGCGTGTCACTTCGGTGACAAAAGCTTTGCTAGCATGGCTCGTGCTCCTCGTGAAGCGTTTGACTCCATTTAGGTCGATCATCGTAATCTGTTGTCTCAAGGCCCACGGCACATGATTCATTACAGCTTGCTCTTGAATCGGCTGCCAATAAGCGTTGGGGTTTGTCTGGTGCGTGAAGTCGCGATACAAAACTTGATAAAGGGCGTCAGCAACGCTTTCCTTCCACAGTCCCTCCAACTTGCTCTTCACCTTGTTCCAGTCATCAACAGAAGCTTGAACAGCAGGTGCAACTTGCGTTCCTTTAACCACTTTCGTCTTTTGACGACGTTGAATCTCCGAAACCAAGCGACTGAAGTAAGATGCTGTAGAAGTGGTAGAGAATTTTGTTTTGTTGATGCTCGTCCTTGCATTTGCAGCCCTGCTCACTGAAGAACGAAAACCACCTGGTGGCGCTCCACGACGACCAGAAGCAACAGCAGCACCCATAAGAATCTGTGTCTGTTCTTCGAATTGGTCTTTGTTTCCAGTGATAGGATCGTTGTAGAGCGACACCCAGGTTTTTTCAGCATTTCCATCCATTTTATCAGCATCAGCTTCCTTCCACATCACTGCAGCCAATTGCATAAGCAACTTTTCGTTCGCATCTCCTCCTGCAATCAAAATGCCCTTCAACTTTTGTAGTAGAGGGATGCCAACGTCTCTAGTTGATGCCCCACCTGTACTCGTACGACTCATTCTAGTAGAACCTCCAACATTCAGATCCTGTTTTTCCCACTCTTTGAAAACCTCTTGAAACCATTTTAGCATTTTTGTGTAGAACGAGTCTGCATCTTGAAAAACGTCGATAACCTTGTCACTTTCCAGGTTCTCGAACTTTCCAGGTTGTCTCCGACACAAGAGTCGAACCCTACCAGGGAATTCTTCGGAGGTTCGAGGATGCGGCACTTCTAACTCGAATAAGGGCAACTTGGGTCCAGGAATGCGAGGATGGGACGTGAAGGTCGTGGAAGAGGATGACTGGTGTAAATGGTAAAACTCTTCAGGCGGTCCATGCGATGAGCTTGCTTCTCCAGGAGCACTTTGGGAAAAACGGAAACCTTGAGGACCACGTTGAGAAAAACCTTGAGGACCTTCTTGTTCTACTTCCATGTTTCTTACTGCGTTGACCAGCACAAAGGAATCAGCAGAGCGCTTCTCCCGATTCGCAAGTAGTTCTTCACACAATGCTTCACGTGCGTCGCTGTTGATTAGCTCAGAAACTGACAAATCTACACGCTCGATGACCTCACGTGGAGCTTTCTGCAACAACTCTTTCAGTCGTAGTTGTTCTGGACTTATTTCTATCTGTTGATGCGGATTGCGATCCTCGTCAGCATCTTCATCTTCCTCAGTACCAGTTGTAGCACGTCTACTCTGTAAGGCGGGGAATACAGCATCGAGACTTCCAGCAACAGCGGCCACAGGGGCTTTAGGTACCGATTCAGTCTCAGCAAGAGGTACAGGTGTAACTTCAGTAGCTCCTGCATCGGACATTTCGGCAGCTACATCGGCAGGTGGCATTTCATCATCGGCATCGACATCAGCAGAAGGCATTTCCGCATCTTCTGCTGGCGACATTTCTGCATCCTCTGTTACAGGAGTGGGAGTGTGAGCAGCTCTTGCTGCAGTAGCATGACCACTTTCGTTTACAGCTCCGGAGCTTCCTTTGGGACCGCCACTGTAGTTCGTCTGTTTTTCAACTGCAAGAGGCTCTGTCCACGCAGTAATCAGATCTGCTACAGTCGGCGTAGTTGACAATGAACCAGAGGGCTTTCCTGGAGGAGATCGCGATGAGGACATTCCGGTAAATTTAGCAAGAGTCTCAAACAGCGAAGGAGACGAAAACGTGGTTGGGCTACTCATTGACGTTGATGATCCTCTAGGAGGGGTAGCTGCCATCTGCGAAGTTAGTCGCTGACCAAATCTGGTCTTCGACACTGAGGACATCATCGCGTTGATGTTACTCGTCAGGTGCTGTCCAACACGATGACCTGAGAGCAGTGTGTTGTCTCGCGCATTTCGAAGGCTTACTCTCTTAGAGATTGCTGGAACAAGCTGGGCAGCTGCAGGGTTACTCCCAAGTAGAGGTAAGCCCAAACTACCACCTCTCTTGTGCTCTCCAAAGGGATCCATATTGAGAGCACGTAGAGTCGCTTCCAGCGTTGTGCTTTCGAACTGTGGCAGTTTTTGCGCTTCGTCTCTCAGCTGCCAGGCTGCGTGATCAGGTAAAGAGCGTCCGCGACCGTGCAATAGCAACTCAGCAAGAGCCTCGTTGCTGTCCACACGCGTACGCAACCTCATAGGATGCTTGGCACTTGTTCGTAAGTGGGAGAAGAACAGCATAGTACGCAAAAGTTGAATACTGGCACTTATTTGATAAAAGGGCGCCATGGAAGGTTCTTTGGTGTTGGAACCTGCGGCAACATCGTAATCCTTGGCACTGGAAAATAAAGCTTCTTCTTGTTCAGCATGTTGATCATCTGCATCATCCCGTCTTGCACCCTCATTGTCTTCACCAGTGTCGTCTTCTTCATCTTCATCTACCAGTTCATGTTTGGAAGGTGGAATCATGTACCATGCTGGAGCTGGCAAACTCAGTAGTCCTGAATCCGTCCAACTCACTTCCCGAGGTTCATCTTGCTCAACAACGGTCGTGGTTTTTGATGTAGTTGTTGTTGCCGAACTACTAGAGTTTCTTGAGGTCGTGGTTCCTTTCGCTGGCATGTATTTTTGTTGATGAATAGCGTCAAGAACGCGAATCGTCAAAATTGAGCCGTCGTCCTCGAGTACCTGTTTCCCAGTGGCTTTCTCTACAACGGTAGAACGCAAGACCCTGTTCTTCTTGGTATTAGTATCCTCTTGCGGTCTAGCTTCGAAAGCCATGGCGTAACCTCCAGTTGCGGCCTCGTGCAACCGGCGCGAGCCATCTAATTCGCGCTGGACCCTCTGCCCTGCGCGCGCTTTATCTAACCTCTGCTGCCCCAGCAATTTCAGGCGGTGCAGCAAGATGGTGGAGAGAAACAGAGGATTCTTTGCCATCACATGGAGCGCCATCAAAGCCACGTTGCCATAGCGACTGCGAAATTCGTTGCCCTCTAAAGCCTCTGCTTGCTCGTGCTGCTCCACGCGATCCTGTAACTGACTACGGTTCGACTTCAACTTTGGAGATGAATTACGAAGATCACGTCCACCCGCATTGTTCTTGTTGTAGATGCCACTTTGTTCCACCTCTCCGTTACCGCCGTACATCGAACCCCTGTAATTCGCAACTTTTACGTCGGAGTAATTCAGCCCCAGCGCGATAGAAGCGTCTGATTTCACGGTAAGGGTGTCCTCAAAGAGTTCCAGCAGATGCTCCAATGAACTGACGCTCTTGTTCAAACTGTGCAACAAGTTTCGGACACTAGCAACTGTATGCGCATATACGAAACTTACGACAGTTTGTTGTGGTGGTTGAGGAGCTGGTGACGCAGGTTCTTTTGCTTGAGCAGCAGCAGCAGCAGCAGCAGTACGACTGCTACCACGGAGCAGACCTGAAGCCTTAGGTGCTTCAGCGTGTTGACCACGAGTACCAGATGAAGACGGAGCTACTTTCGCTCTCGCACTTGTTCCCTTAGCCTCAGGAAGTAGAACGTTCACGCGTCGAAACTCCACATTGGCTAATGAACGGCATAAATCGTCGTGGTGCGGCAACATAGCGAAGAATTTCTCCATTTGCGCAGTCTCTTCCGTGCTTTCTAAAGCGGTCAAGACCATTTTGCGACCACGACTAGGATTCTTGGAAGAGGAGGACAAGAGGTCAAGAATGGCTGTCCGCGTGGCTGCACCAGTTCCAGCTCCACCTGTTGTAGTTGTGCCTGTCGAAGGGACAGGAATGCGCGACAGGTAATTTGCCAGTGTTGCCGGAAGTGACTTCCTCGTTTGGGCTGAAATTCGTACGAGGTGCGCTAGTGCTGATGCAGGGCTTCCAGATGACGCAGCACCAGATCCAGAGAGCAACTGCGAAATAGGAATCTGCTCCGTCTTATACGAGCCAGTGTTTTTCTCGACCAAGTTACCCTTTGTGCGATCCACCTGTAAGTAGGTGTATCTACCAGACGGAGAAGGACCGCCACGACACAATCTACCTCGAAGACGAAGAATGCGCCGTGCTAGCATTTTCCCAAACATCACGCGGTGTTGTTGTAGCTGTTGAAGCGAAGCTGGTGTGCCAGTTGATGCTACGTCATCTTTGTCAACATCTTCACCTAGGACAGTTTTCAGATCCCTGCCCAACTTCTCCAGCAGTAAGTACACGTCTTGCAGCTCGCGATGCTGCGGAGGCTCGTACAAAGGGAAAGGATTCAGCAACTTTAACTGTTGAGCTTGGGACGCCATCATCAACTCGACGTTCGATTTCATAGATTGCATTGCGCTCCCAGCACGTCCAGGTCCGCATCGGCCAGTGCTGCAAGTACTGGACGAGTTTCCTTCATCGGAGGAATCGTGATCCCTCTCCTGCTCACTGTCAGAAGACAGCGACGACCATGTCATATCGCCATCACTGAACTCCCCATCTGATGTAGTGTCTCCTCCTGCGGTAGTGGAATCTCCCGATGAACCTCCAGCACCATAAGCGCCGTAGCCATCTAGTCCTGTCTGCCCTCTTGGATTCGAATAGAGACCCACTGAAGTCATCACAGAAGAAGAAGGCCCCATGATCATGCCTGTTCCCCCGACATTTGACGTCATGCTACCGTTTCTCTGATCAATCACTCCTGACAAAGCAGATTTGGATTCGGAGAGAAGTTTTTGCTCCGCCAAAGTTAGCAATGCCAAATTTTCCGCTGTCAATTGATTACCTTCCACCTTCAACGCTCTTAAGCCCTGTTCAGATCGCTGCAGGCTCTCCACCTGATCCGGGTCTAAAATGTGCATCCGGTATCTAGCCTGCAAAACTTCTTTACGCAGGAATGGAGCATGTTTAAGATTGTTCATCACTGCATAGTAACGACGTCCGTCAAGGGATTGCATGATGCTCACCTGACGACCGGCTGTACTTCCAGTCCTAGAACTAGAAGAAGAAGGACGAGTGGCTCTAACAAGAAATTCACCTGGGGCGGAAGAGTTGAAAACAACATAGGCACCTTCCAAAGAGTCGTCCTCTGGCGCCGTTGCCATAGGTTCATCCTCAACAACATCGGACATGTCCGGATCTTTGCTAGTAGCGCCATACGTTGTAGCACTGCCAAGTCCATTTTTAGTTCCAGTACCGGTGCCAGCAGGTCCTCCAGTACCATTTCCACCGGTAGTACCATTGATAGCATCTGCCACGACGTCGTCTCTCACACCTCCACCAACACGATCTCGTCCTTGTTCTTCTCCGGCTCCTGTGCGATTGTAGATCGTGCTCAAAAGGAGCATCCGGACTTCGGAAATTCGACGTTCGGGAGCAAGGTCATCACCCTCAAAATGCCTGTTCACGCAGTCAATCACACGACGTACGTCGTCAGGGTTACCCGCAAGATCAAAGGCTGCTCTTTCGCGCTCGTCCTGTTGCCAATGCTTCTCCGGGATTCCGGATCCAGAGTGCTTGGCAGAGGAGGAAGATGTAGCAGCTTGTGGTGAGTCACCTCCACCAACGTCGTAGCTTGCATTCTCGTGTCCCAAACCCAAGCACGTGCCATTCCTCAACAAATCTACGTGCTGCAACACGAAGCTGTCTGTGATCACTGCATGAGAGGTGTACGGCCACGCCCATCCCTGTGCATGTGGGTCTACGGTTCCAGCATCCAGCAGAGACTCTTCGATGTTCAGCAGTGACGCACCGAAATCGCTAGTGTCGTCCAGGGCATGCAAGTGGCTAGTAGCACTCTCATGTTGTTC
Organism: Amoebophrya sp. A25; assembly: GCA_905178165.1. Taxonomy (NCBI): domain Eukaryota; class Dinophyceae; order Syndiniales; family Amoebophryaceae; genus Amoebophrya; species Amoebophrya sp. A25. The sequence continues at coordinate 1,286,928 of CAJINU010000012.1, forward strand.
CTCTTCGCTTCTGCCTTCGACTTGTTGCCCGGTTAAACGGAGTTCAGCGTTTCTTTGCTGCACTAAACGCGCCTTAGCGTCTCGCATGGCGCGTTCACCGCTGCTGTTGTCTGTACGCCACATCTCGGAGATGAGCAAGGCCAAAAATTGTTCCAGACTGGTTAGAGGCCGAAAACCCAAAGACATACGCAAACTGAGAGACTCAGCTGGGATGTCAAATTGCGTATGAGTTCCAGCAGAAAAACCATCAAGATCCGAGTCACCTCGTGGCATATGCATCTCGCGCAATTTAGCTGCTGTTTCAGCATCTGTACCTGCATTGCCACCAATAGGTGCATGAGGGTCCACATTGATCGACTGTGGTACAAACACGTCTTTGCCATTAGCTTGTGCGTGTCTCTGCATCATGTTCGCGATCAAATCTGGGGTCTCGTGGCGTCTTTGCTCAAACCCGTAAACGGTATGCTGATGTTTGCGCCATAAGTTTCCGAACAGCGTGTCCTCCTCACGCTCCAAGTGACTCCAATTTGCACGCAATTCCTCCTCATTCTCATTCAATTTTTCATCAATGGCGCTTTGAAATTCCCGGACCTCTTCTTCTATCAGCTCTGCATGCATCAAACGATGCAAGACGACTTCAGCTTCTCGCATCTGGCCTCTGAAAGAGGAGTCTGAACGGCCTGAAGAGGCTCTATTCGGGTTAGGATATTCTTTGAAATCGTGAAAAGCGAACGACATTCCATCAGAAATAGTCCTACTAGCCGTATCAGAGTCATCGAGAGCGACGTCTTTCGTACCGCTCTCAACGGACGCCTCGCCCTCATTGGCGTGGGATATACCGCCTTTACCACGATGATGCGCGAAGGCGAGCAAAACTCGAGGACTTCTGTCTCCAGCAGCAGAATGTCCTTCTCCATTTCCAACTTTGTCAGTGATAAACCCTGCTTTTTGTTGCTGTCTGATCGCATAATCGATGTGCTGAGCCCACAAAGGATTCAAGACACGACCGCCAATCACGTGTTGCGAGAGTGCTTTCAAGTCCTGAAAAATATCCTCAAAAGTTTTATCTAGCAAGTCTAGGATGTCATTGGTTTGCGCGTGTTCTCCACTCGTTCCTCGAACTGGGTTTAAGTGTACCCTTTGTCGCTGAGCAGCTCTCTCCTCCGCCAAAGAACCTGCGTGACCAACAGCAGAACTGAGTAGATCTCCATCAACAGTCGGATTAGAATTGACTGAGGCGTATCTTTCTTCATCAACACAGTAACGCTTGTAGTACTCATTGGCCGCGATGAGAAGCAAGTCACCAGCGTGCACGAAGCCCTCTTCAATGCCGTCCACGACGCGAATCAATGGCATTCTCAGCTTGCTGCGGTCTTCCAGCCATAAACGTTCGAATTCCCGTGAAAATTTGACCAAAGGACTCTTAGGGGCACTGTGTAGCCGTCGCAAAAGTCCACTTTTGTTACTGTTTTCTTGCAACAAATAGCGCACAAAAGCCATTTTCCATCCATTTTCCGAAGCAATAGAGCGTTCTTCTTGAGCCGTGCTGTCCTCTTCTCGATCGTCCATAGAACTCGATGCAAACACGGAACTGGCGTCATCCGCATAAGCAGCGTATTCGCGCAGAAACAGACTGTAGACAAAACGCATCAGAGAACGGTCACCGCGTCTGCCGAAACCTCCCATTGTGAATTCCTTAATATGACGCACACGTGGCAGTCGATCACCTCCGACCTCGTCTACGCGACCGCGCGCTTCCATACTGGCCTTGTCGCTTAATTCAGATGCCAAGGTACCGTCAAAAAAGAGCCAGCGGTATTGATCGCGAGCAGCGATGAGATCGAAACTCTTCTTGCCCGTCGGATTCCTCTGCATCCTTACGAAACGGTACTTCTTTGCAATTTCCTGGACAGCTTTACGACGATCTAGGGAAGACAAGGACTCTCGAAAGGAGGCACTGACGCTTAAAGCGTTCTGGAATCTGGCCTCTGCAGGGTTGATGCCAGGTAATGCACCAGTAGCTTGGTAACCCAACAGATTCAGGATACGCTCCGTCGGGTTGGGGCTACGAGGGCCTCCACCGGAACCTCCAGAGCCATAATCACCAGCAGCACCAAGAGCATTATTCTTTGCTCCTAACTTGAGCATCTCCACTAGGTTCTGAAACGCAGCTTCGGTCGCAGTCGGTCTGGCCGGATAAAACCCTGCTGTAGACGTGGATTTCACCATCATTTCAGATAAGAAGGTGCCGGATTGCAGCAACCCTTTTGCGTGCTTCTGAAAGGTTCGACACACTGCTTCTTGCTGAATCTCAGGCCTTTCCGCTTTGGCCAAGCGCTTAGCGAGACTCATTTCGATCTTTTTCACCGTCTCGCGACCGTTAAAGAGTGCGTTTCGCTCTTTGTCTTTGCCCCGATGGAGATCGACATGCTCCAAGAGTTCTTCCAAAGTGATGATGATAGTGCGATTCACTACCTGAACGCGCCTCGTGCCATTGATACCCCAGGCTTCGCTTCCATACAGCTCTTCTTTCTTGGCTTTTGCAGCAGCCTCATCGGCAACGCGCGCACTGCTCTTCGTGCGTGTCGAATCCAGCACCTGCTGCATTTCCTTGTCCGGGTCATGAAACAATCTCCCCAGATGCAAATCTTCATAGAAGTGCTTGTCTGTGTCTTCTAATTCTTCTACCAGACCGTGGATCTCATTAGCGCGCCACTTCGCGAGCCGTCGACCGATACGTCTCCAGTCTTCTTGCATACCTCCTCCACTGATGTAGGCACCCTCCTTTCCTGTGGGTGAGCCTCCACTCGACGATCCTTCCAAAGCCTGTCTTTCCTTCTCCTCGCTTTGTCTCCCCATAGTCGAATGGAGACACACTTTCATGGCCATCCCTAGAATCTTCCAGCGAAATTGTAATTTCTTCTGCAAGCTTTCGTCGTTGTGGCCTTCAATTTCCGAAATTAAATGGCCACCATGATCTGCATCGGCAGGATCCATCTGCAGAGCTGCAGCCACTGTCGCCATCCTAGTGTTCTTGTCGTAATCTTCAGCATCGATAGCGTCTTGTTGAGCCTCTTCGAGCTCTTTCGCCCTTTGTTTTTCTCTGGCTGTTCCTTCCCTCTGCGGCTGCAAGGTGTCGATCACGTGCTTTTTGAGGAAAAAGCTCAATTTGCGGAATCCCGCACCAGAAAAAATGTTGTACAGCAGACGGTCCACACTTTTGAGAACTTTCCCCGGAATATCAACGATCAAAGCTTTGATTAGTTTCCCCGGAATGCTCCAAGGGGTCAGATCTCTGCGCTTGGACTCTTCTTCCGTGTACTTCTCGGTTCGAAAGTAGGTGTAAACATATGGAATTTCCGCAAAGGTGTGGAGAACGAAAGCTGCTGGCAACGCTGGCGCCGCTGGCAATTGCCCTGGTGGGATCGGTCGTGTGTCGCTTTCTTGCCCACTCTCTACACGCTGCCCATCCTCCTGCCAGGACTTGAACAAATCCGTGGATCCTCCAAACACGTTGCCCAGAGCCCGATTAAACAGCCCACAAATACCAGGTCCACCGCTTCCACGAAAGCAATTATTGATTTTCGCGTGGTCACTTTTTTTCGGTCGAAAATAGACTCTCGAGTTCTCCGAGATCAACTTTGAAAAACGTGAGTATTGTTGCAAATACTTGTAGAAAACCAATTTTGCTGTTTCCTCGACCTCTAGAGCGTCAAGGGTTCCTGGGAAATAGGCTGTCTCGTAGACCTCATGCACACCTTGAGGCAAACCTAGATACTCCGAAGTGACGGTTTCTTCTCCAAACACTGCGTCACTGTGGCCTGTGTCAGCCTCGTCACTTCGAAAACGATCAAAACGTCCAAGCATCAAATCCGCTAATTTTTCCAATCCACGAAAGGCACTAGCCACTCGTACTGCGCGACGCGTGTTCCCCCTCATGTCCTCCAGCGCTTCTTTCTGGCGTTCAATGAAAATTTCCGCGTCTTGGACCTGCTTGACCAATCGGACTCGCAGACTCTCCGCATAGTCTGGATGGATAGAAAATTGCTCGTGCCAACGCAACCGCAGTCTTTGACACTGGGTCCACAACGTACGCTGTTCGTCATTGTTGAAATCTCCAAAAGTCTGCTCCATAATGGTCCTTGCGCGCTCTGTGTACAGAGCGTCTACGTCAGAAATCTTGGCCAGCTGTTCGGATTTGGAAAAGGTAGCATTGTTAGCAAAACCCCGAAGTTGAGCTTCTCGTTGCTGAGTCCACTCCGTTGTTGGGCCTAGACACGCGTCGGGGTCTTTCGTCAGAGCCCTACGCTGTTGACGCCGGTACCAGCGCTCACGATAGTAGCGTAAAGCACGCCAATTCGAGACGTCTTTGCCAAAAATTTCATGCACTAAAGCCCACTCACGCCAGTTTTGACGGAACTCTGTGTTTCCTTTCGCGCTGGGTGCTGGTTTTAAGTTGCGGATGATGGTCTTCTTCCTCCCTTGCCCTTCAGTAGCAGCAGAATCAGGACGAGCGCCAACATCCTCCGCAACATCAGCCAAACCCAACATGATACCAGAATCCAACACTTCTTCTACAGCCATCTGAGCTGCATCATCACCTGTGTCAAATTCTCTACTTAGTTGCTGGCTCAATCGGAATTTCATCGGTTCATTCTCCGAAGACCTCGGATCGTTTTGAAAGCGATTGTTGTTGGATCGCCACTCGTTGAAGATTCTGAAGAGAAAGGCTGACTGATTCTCTTTCGTTTCGTAGCTCTCGCTAATCTGAAGGCGTTCTCGAATCGTAGTCGAGGGATCCCAAAACAACTCCACTTTTTCGAGGAAATGCTTTTCGAGTTTGTAGGCTTTGGGAAGGGACGACGAAGCACCTCCTAGTAATATGGCAGAACCAGCGACCGCATCTCCTTGCTGCAGATCGCGCTGCACTTCGTTTCTCCAACGTGTCTCAAACTCGCGACGCCAGTTCTCGATTACTTGTTCAACTCTTCCAGCTGCGTCGGAGTCTAGAACAAAATACTGCTCTTCAGAAGTGGAACTGCGAGTAGAGCGTGTACTTGATAGTAGTTTTTCGCGTGCCTGAGCCACGGATTCAGGACTTGCGCCGACAGTGACAAGACCAGCAGCTTCCAAGTGCGAAGAGGGAGCCAAAGCTTCTTTCAAGGCAGTGAGGATGTTGTTGGCGAAGACATGTGCTTGATAACCAACTACTTGCAATTCTTGAACTGAAAGTAACTGCTTCTGAACTCCTTCTACAATATCGGCTTCAAATCGTTGGACTTCCGCAAATGAAATTGGCATGCGTTTCGTCTCCACTGTTTCCGGAAACACAGTCTCGGCTAAGAGTCTACAATGACTCGCAATCGTGGTTTTGTCCAAGTCATCGAGAATAAAGGCCGCACCAGCAACTAGAAAGGGCTGTGCCAAGGTGTTCGTCGCCACAGCCTCGGTTTCTGTCCTAGCTGTGCGCCAAGCATTGTCCTGGACTGCACGTTGATAAAGATGTTTCATGTGGTGGGGAAGACGGACACTGCCACAGGTTTGAGCAGCACAGTCGCGGGACATGATCCAACCATATTGCTCGTCCTCATCAAGGTCAAAATCTTCGTCCTCCACGTCCTGCCAGTGCGGTATTTCTTCACCATCCCACCTGGTGGGACCTTTCTTTTTCTTCTTCTTCGCTTTCTTTTTAGCATCAGCTTTTGGATCAGCTTTGCCAGTGGCCTTAGACTTAGCTTCAGCAGCGCCTCCTTTTGGTGCTCGAGCCTTTTTATCATCAGGCTTCTTGCCACCTTTGCCATCTCCTTTACCAATAGAAGTACTACCTTGCTTTTTAGTAGCTTCATCTTCCTCTTCCTCCTCTTCTTCATCATCCTCTTCATCTTCTGCGTTAGCATCGAAGCGTTCGTGGTAGATTACCCAGTGCTGGGGTTCATTCCCCAGGAATAGCTTAGCACGCGTCAGATTCGATGGATGTCGCTCTTTATCTTCCACCGTTGCACGCATAAGCGGTCGACTCCAGCGATGCCATTCGGTCACTTCGTCATCGCGGTTTACAGCCGTCACATCCGGCAACGCTGGCCCACTATCGACTTCCACTGCTTGCTTATCCAGGTGCTGGGACCAAATCGCCTTCAAGCGACCAGCACATTCTGGCTGGTTCACGGTGACCACTTCCCCATTTGCATCCTCAACGGAAGCCGCGCCTTTGAAAACTGGAATGTTTTTGGTATCGAAAAAACCTTTCTGCTGCACGTACACACCAGTGAGGTAGAGCATGTTGCTGTTCTTAGCGACTTCGGCATCAGAGTCGCCATCAAATTCAAGAGTTTTCGTATTTCTTTGGGGCGGTGACATACCAGGATCTCCATTTTCGTCAACATCCATGTCATCAGCTGCAATTTGTTGGCGTTGCGCTTCAGGAGCATTCTGCTTTCCGTCATCAACAAGCATGATGGGGGGAACGCAAGCGGCTAAGTGACGCTCGGTCGCAGTCATGTAGAAGCTGCCACCGGCGTTGAGAAAACGCCATTGCAGGGATTTGCGGGTCACATCTACAGGCTGGACGCCAGACATAGAGAGCACGCCACCGGCGTTCGAGGAGAGAAATGCATTTTTCAAGACTCCTTGCAATTGTTGATCCAAATCTGAATCCTCAGATGGGAGATCAAATGTCGAAGGCACAACGACAGCTTCGTCAGTAGGCTCATCGGTTGGATTGGAGGTGCCTTTGAGAGTGGTACCTTGTTCCGCAGGAGGAGTAGGACCTAGTACAGGACCAGCAGGAGGTGCTTTCGCAATTGTCACTGTCGTTTCTCTTAATCGTTCCAGCAATGCTCTCAATTCCGGTGTGTGGAGCCACGCGCGACGGAAGTAGGTTTCACGCAGAAATCGCTCCACCATGGGTTGCGAACGCGCTAGTTGTGCCGTGATTTTGTCGGCTCCGTTGCTCTCGTCTTGGGCAACCGCAGCTCCTAAAACATCCTCCTCAGGATCCGCTAGGCCTTTTGGAACTTCAACCTCCTTGATGTGCGTAAGCAAAGTCTTGTCTTTAGGGACGTAGAGCACGCGAGCGAGGTCACGAGTGAGCTTGGCAGTATCAGCACGATGTTGACGGGTGCTACGAGCAGTTTCGGACACCATGGTGTGGACTAAAAACATGCACTTTTCATAGGGCATGCCGTCTTTGATCATCTTATCCCTCTCTTTATTGTCCATCTGCATAAATCGCCGGCTAAACTCTTGCCATTCGTCTGCTTTGGTTAGAGCTCACCCTAATCCATCTTGACATGCATCTTGAGACCGTTTCCTCCTTGCAAACGTCTGTAAGATGCTTCCGGAGATGGATAAGGGGAAGCCTTAATTTGGTGCGTTGCTGCCAAGCCTGCGCAACCGCATCCTTAGCATAGTCCTTTTTAAAACGGGCAAGTCTAGCGTCAAGCTCTTTTTGGTGTAGCTGCTCCCGTGAAGCAAAAGGGTTCTCCTCTCTTGCCTTTGCGACAACCTCGTTTAGTTCTGCATCCATGTCAGGACTATCTTGTCCACCTTCTTGTCCTGCACCAAAGGCAGTTATAGTAGAACCACCGCCAGCAACAGGATCTGCTTCCTCTTCTTCGTCATCATCCATATCTCCGTAATCACTTTCGTTAGAAGATGGAATCGAAAACCGGTCGTCATCGTCGTCACCTCCCTCTAGGTAGCGCTTTTCGCGTGCTAGAGGATCTTCCAGAGCTTCCATACTCGGGAATTTTCGACCTTCCGCATCCACGATGACTTTTCTGTAACCATCATTAGAACTGTCCGCAGTTCATCTTTCGGGTGCATCCTTGAAAAGTATGGGGGAGCCTTCCCTCGCGATACGGATACTCTCCCATACGTTTCAAGGATGCCCTCAAAGATGAATTTTTATCTCTACTAGGCTTAACATCAATCTTCGCCAAAGACCTTCTTGCTGCTTCACTGGACATGCTCTGGTGATCCACTTCGAGCCATTTTTGCTCCAAAATGCTCTTATGAGACATGTACACGTCAGAACCGATGTAGATGTCCACACGCAACAACTCATCGCGCAATCGGTTCAATTGGGCATAGGCTTTTTTCAGAGCAATTTCGGCACGATGCTGCTTTTCCTCCACTTCTTTCAAAGCAGCGCCAAAAATCAAGTGGGTAGCGGTGGGAGGAGCGAGAAGACGCGCACGTGGATTATTCAGTTCCAGACGGTCGACAGTAGAGCCAGTGCCAGATGATCGAGAGGACCACGTGCCATAATCATGATGATATGCATAATATGATCCACCAGCACTTCTCGACACGTTTGTCGCCCAGTTAGCACGCAAATCAAGTTCTCGCTTCTCAAATTGTCTTCTGATATCGTCAGCATCGAAGGGCTTGCCATCTCTGGCATCTCTAGGATCCTGGAAAAGGTCCTGCATTACGTCATAGGGTAGAACAAGGAGTTCCTCACGTGCGACAGCTTCGAGTTCGTGCCCAAGCAAAGTGACCATCTGCGAACCGACAAGTTTCTCCGGCAGAGGCTGGTAACTGCCGTAGGTTAGACCTAAAGCTTGCGTTTCCGCAGCTAAAACACGCAAAACACTGCTGTTTGCGCGCAACTTTTGGACCCTCTCACTGATTTCGCCTACACGTTCGGCTGTGCGACTAACTGTGGAAGTGAGGGAAGCACGCGCTGCGGCTGGAGTAGAAAAACCCTCGTCTGGTCCTGGCTTAGAAGAAACTTCAGCTCGTCGCCCTTCATCGGCTTGCTTCTCCGCTTCCGTCGCCGCCATATCTTGTTGGGCAAGAAAATCTGTAATCGCTCCATACAAGAACTTCATATTCTTGTTCTTGTCGGGCTTTGTGTCTGTGGCTGTGGGTGCACCACCGGAATGAGAGTGGTCATCTTTTGAAGTACGTGCAGAGGTCCCTCGTCCACCATCGCTCAACATAAATCCTTGGGATGGTCCTTCCAATGCCGTGGTTCCTGCGCTGATCTGGGACAAACAATAACCCTTTGCGAAAAACAGTGTCGTAGCTAGTGCTTCCATATCGTATTTTGAAAGCACTTCACTATTTCCCCCACTGTTTCCGCCCGCAGAAGCTGCGGCCGCTGCGTCTGTCGTCGTTACACCGCCTATGTTGCTCAATAAAGGGACACAGATCTGCCTCGCTTTGCTGTCCAATCTTTGTAGTCGCATTAATTCTTGCAGTTCTCGAACGATCACGGGTGGTTGCCACATCTTCAGTTCTTCGATGTGGCCACTAGCGACCTCCTCGAACATGTTTCTATGCCTATCTGGAATTACACCGTCAATCCTTTCGGTGTGCCTTTTACAGCGCAATTGAAACGTGGCACGACGATATTCATGCTGCAAAGTGCCATATTCCTCGTGGCCGCCACTGGCAGAGGCTGTACTTCTCCCACGTTCGCAAACCACTGCTTCGCGGAAAAGTCTATCCCAATAAAGTAAACCATGAGCACCAGGATAGACGCGTGCAATATGCTTTCTTCTGAGTTCTTCCTCACGCATGTATGTGGCGCGAGCGTCCGAGAAGAGATCGTCACCTTCAGCAGAGTCGTCTGATGCAGAAGTAGGAGACGAGGGAGACGTCGAAGTAGCCATAATTATACTAGTTTTCTTATCAATGCACAATTTTGTGCGTTTGTGTTGCTCCGTTTTGGGTGCCCTCAATTCCGTTGACCGCACACCAATCGCATGAGCAACAACAAGGCCTGTGTAACTCAATGCGTTGGCAGCGCGAGCGGCACTTTCTTCACTGTCGATCATTCTGTCCAGGACTTTGGCACCAAAACCTTGTACTGCTGGACTAGCTGTAGCACTCCCATCAGTCGGAGAGGACAGTATCTTTCCTCGTCCAAGAGATGCAGCTGCCATCACTCGAAAAGGAGAATCTTTAACACGTTCAGCGATTTCGTGATACACTGCGGGCAAGCAGTCACGGTCTGTATTTGGTTCCTGGAACGATGCCATTGAAATTGAAGGCTGAATCGCGCCTCCAATAGCTGCGCTCGCATGCAGAGCGGACACAGCCGCAGACTTCCTTAGAGCTCAAACTAATTTATCTGCTACTGACCGGCAGATTCTCAGAATGTAGTACTTCTAACTCTTCTTCCAACAAGGGGGAATCTGAGAGAAACAAGTACTTAGTCTGTAATAGTGATCTGTTCAGATCATGTACATGTTGAATTATTTTGAGCCGTAACTTCATTCTTTCCAACCTGATCATGGGTTCGCCGTTAGAGCTGAAACGAGGTGTGCGTTCTTCTGCGAAGTTTTCACCGAAGTGCTTGATGCAGATGTGTCGAACACTGTCCAAATCCCCACTATCCTGAAACGGCGCAAGGAGCTGGCCAATGCAGTCGGCAAACAAACGGCCACCCCATTGAATTGCCACGTGGCTTGCCCTTTCTTGCGCTTTGCGGGTACCGGAACCCAACAACATTGACGCAGCTAGACTGCCAATTCCACTTCCTTCTGAAGAAGGAGAAGAAACAATATTCGAAGCTGACTCCAAGAGGCCTTCACTTTCGCGCAGGAAACCACGTATGTTCTCGTGCACATGAGACTCGGTCACATTCGGAAACTCTCCAGGAGTATCAGGCATGAGCAGACTTTTCACCCAGCGAAGAACAGCTTTTTGAGCCTTGGTCCGCGGACGATGGTCAACTACATCAAGTTGTCCTCCTGCTGATGTTAAGAGACCAGGAGTAGATGCAGATGGAGGAGGATCTCCTCCAGCATTTGCTGCTGCGACTCCTCGTGCTTTTCCATGATTTGCAGCGGCCGCTTCACGTGCACTTATTTCTTGGGCTTGAAGTGCACGTTGGATTTGCTCTTGGGCTTCTTCTCTTATCTCCTCCTTCAAATCTTCGACCACGTCAGAAACGCGATCTCTATGGAACAGCAAATGAGACACGATTTTCCACTCTAATGCTTCGGGCCTCAGAGTCTGCGATTCTTTACCTGCTCGGGCCAAGTCGGCATTCAGCTCGCCTCCGGATCCCGACGTTTCTAGTCTGACAATCACCAAATTCCACGTCTTCTGCCAGTGATGCTTTGGTTCGCCATCGACGTTTTGGGCACTAGAACGACTCGCACTCGTAGTGGTCGTCCCCACAACAGTCCATTCTCTAATGGGAACGAAATGGTGTGCAAAAAGCGTGATGCCTTTACCTGCTACTTGAGCACAGTTGACCGAAACTTCCGCGATCTTGTGGATAACATCCGCAACAGCGCGTTGAGTCAGAGACCGTTTGCCATCGTACGTAGTAGTTGAAGTTGTTGTGCTAGAACTGGAACTTCTAGTATGACTTTGTAATCCAATGTTTACATGTACAGTATCCATGCCTCCCATTTGTGTGAAATCCAGTGCTGGCAGATAGTGGCGCATAAAGCGGCTGTTAGGATCCACACCGACAACCATTTCCGGACAAACCGTAAAAGGATCAGCAAAAGTCGAAACCAAGCGGTCCATGTTCTCGATTGAGTAGTCGGTTGCAGGTTGTAAGAGTTTTTTCACTTCTTCCACGAGTTGTTTGCCTGCGGGAAGATCATGATCATCTTCGCTTCCAGTTGAATTCACCTCTGAGAATCCGTTGCCCACCGGAAATTGATTCGCTGCCATTGAAGCGAAATTACTGCGTGCGAAAACAAATAAGAAGTCGTGAGTGTTCTTATGCACGCTTAGGAGGAGGTGGAGAAAGAAGTAGAGAAGAAACGCAACTCCTAGTACCATGTTGACCACGCTCTTATGAACGTGAAAGAACGAGAAGCGTGCGCAGTTAAACCTGGCCATCATCTTGATGCTGAAAAAACTCTTCATCTTCATCTTCTTAGTGGTGACGATCTTCATCTTGTTTCCTGCTCGTGGGCTCGTTGTAGCTTCCCAAAGAAGCCGGCGCCGAGATAAAAAATCCTCCATCTTGTACGTTTATAGGTATAAAAAGGAATAAGAAAAATAACAGGTGAGGTCGATTTTGTTGATCATGTTGGGAGCTCGCTGTCCCTGTCGTCGTCAAATAAGAGTTTTATCGAGCTTTATTTTGTAGATATTTCTTTTTATTCAACAGCCTCTCATAGACATAGATACATAATACCCCAAAAAGGGCGATATAATTTTTCACAGATACAGCGCGGTATTTTCATCGAATAAATTTTTAAAAGCGAGATTTAACTGGGAAAAAATGGTGCTGAGGTTACTCAGCTTGCTTGAAAACGAAATTATCGGAAAAGTATAAGGCATTCATCGGTTGCTCCTTAGTGCTAGTAAAATGTGAATACTGTTAGCAATATGTAATTCACACTAAGTTTGGCTTATTTTTTAGAATTAGATGTGAAGGAAATAACAACATTTACCTTCTAGTGCATATGTCAAAGTCAAAGTTGTCAATCATGTTGTCAAATATTATAATATAATAGGATCGGACTTTCGCAAACTGAAGGGGTACTCTTGCGATTATTAGGTCTCATGACATGACGCTCAGCTGCGCGGTCTGTTTTCCTCGTCGAATTTGTTGTTGCCCATACCTATAAAGCAAACGATCAACAGAAGATTTAGACCAATATCACAACCATAAACCAGAGCGTAACAATACTAGGTTGAGTGAAATCTTGGGTTAGAAGTAGGTGCCGATACCAAGGCGAAATTGTTCACATACGACTCAAAGGTGGTCCTTCAAACAATATCCTTGCCGTACGTAGAGGAGTCGCGAAAGGGGTTTTCTTTCTCGACTTACTGACACTCTACTAGAAGTACTGAGAAAATCATTTAGCGCTCAATAGTACTGTTTACCTTCACTAAACGACATACTACAAGGCCAAATGTTTATCGCTATCATGCCTCATCTGGTGGTTCGTTTCGTTCATATTATTCTTCGATTTTATACATAAACTCCTTCTTCTAGTCCTAGTGATGTGCTTTTTTTCACCACCTCTTATTCGTTGAAATCCATCTGTTTTTACACAACAAATACTTTCCAAGTTTTCTCTACACAGATCGATTTCTTCTCTTTTATCAAGTTGTTTTCTTCACTCCCAAACCAAAGCAGCTTCGATATTAACAAACAACTTAGCTTCCTTCACTCTCCAATGGAGTCATGATGAAATGCAAAAAGTTAGTTTGTCCTGGTGATTTGTTTCATTGGGAAAATTGTGAGGTGGGAAAAGCAAAATGTGTGCTGGATACTCAATTACTAGTATCTATCAATGACCACACGTCGGTCCTCTTAAGTGAAAAATGCACTTCTTCTTGATCTTTATCTGTGTGGATCCATAGTTGTACTTTGTATCTATTACCTTTGTTCATGGTGATGGTTGCCGATGCCTTTGACCTTGACAGTCTCTCTCAGATGCCTTTTTACTTCTCTCTGGAGCTGTGGCCTAGCGTGTTGATCTTCCAAGTTTGATGATTTCAATTTTTTCTTGTTCATCTTCCGTACAGTCTTAGTGCTATTACGACCTCATCGCTATCGTAGAAGTGGGAGTTGTAATGCTTTGTTTGGTGGGATAGACCTAGGAGATGAGGCTGTACTGCTCGCAATTACACAATGCTGACAGACAAGTACAAGTTTAAATTTTCTTTTCGTTCCTAGATATCAAATATGCTGATCTGGTCTGAACGCTGCTGCTAATGGATCCAGAGCTGTGTTTGCCGGCACTATTCCTTAAAGTTGCCTTGTGGCCGAACTCCGGCTGCTTGCTCATTTTTCCTTCGAAGCTCTCAGACGCAAAGCCACCAATTTCATCCCCAACATCTGCAAGGGCGCGCGTCATGAAGGGAGACCGCGGGCTAAAAACAATGCACCCGTGGCGCGAAATCGTCCTCTTTATTCAATTTATTAGTTGCCATCCGTTCCCGCTTCGTTGTTCCCTCCGCAGAAAAAAATCTTAAACATCGAGACGACGACGAGCTTCTATTTAATACCTCCACCACATTTCTTCATCAAATCAGAAAAAAAAATATACCACAGATATTTTGCATAACACCCACGACATCATGCCGTCAGAGAGAACCCTTCTCGTTAATATTCCGATTCCTATTCTCAATGCGTACTATGCGATAAACGAAAAAACTAAAATATTTTTATGGACATGAACGTAAACGGAAAGAATGATAATAAAAACCGTGTTGAAGTTGATACAAATCCAAAAGAATGAGTGAAAACTTTTACTTTTCTTATATTTCGTTGACCACTTTCTTCATGGTCATGGCCAGTCTTCCTGATCAGTATAGCTCGACCAATTTCTTCATCTACCTACTTTTTACATTTTGAGATAGAGATTGAGATAGCATTAGCATGTTTCCAGATATAATTCCACCAGAAACCACATCCACATGCTTTTATTCAAAGAAATTTTGCACAAATAACAATTTTCAGGTCAAACAAGTAATTCATTTTCATCTTCGTACTTCCTATTCATCTACTCCTTTTTCTTTTCTTTCAACATTCTTGAAAAATACGAAAGCGAAACGATGGTACTTCTAGATAACAACACCAGTTCAGCAGTTAGGTCCTTATCAGTGGTGGTGGAAGAGCGAAAAGTACCAGGCTTTGACATTCCACCTCAGAATAGTTTTAGTTCCATTGGTTTTGGACAAAGCTGATCTTCTTCATCTTGTTCCAAGATCGTAGTTACTACCAAAGTCAGGTTAATTTACGATCTTTCTCTTGGTTCTCTTCACCTAACAAGGCAAAACCTGCTGTAATATGCTAATGCACTATGGCTCTCAGATCATAATTCGTCTTCATCAAAAAATTTGTAATTCGAAACAATAGTACATTTTGGATTGTAAAAACATCCCGCAACTGTGTGTATCTCCTATGAGGCCAAGCAATTTACTTCATTGTATGTTTGAGTTTTTTCATATGCATAGGGCTTTCAACATCTGATTTCCAATTCTTCTATTACATATATTTCTTCGAAATACCAGTCTAGTTCTACTTGTTTTACTTCCATCGCTATCGTCGTCCTTGCCCTGCAGTGCTTTCGTCAATTCTAATACGCCTTTCCAGCC
Source organism: Amoebophrya sp. A25 (assembly GCA_905178165.1). NCBI lineage: Eukaryota > Dinophyceae > Syndiniales > Amoebophryaceae > Amoebophrya > Amoebophrya sp. A25. Next base: position 1,301,961 of record CAJINU010000012.1, read on the forward strand.
TGTTGAGGCAGCAGTTCTTTTTCTTTTTTCATTTTCACTCGTATCAATTTTCGAAGAACGTGCGCCTCCGGGCGCGTCCTCAGACTGGAGCGATCGGTTCCAAGATGTGTTCCAGTTCTGTCCAAGGCGCTTCGCAAGAACGCCATAAGAGTGTTGGCTTTCTCCGTTTGTTGTTGTACTATTGGACATTGAAGATTGTCGTGCGTGGGGTCTTGTTGACTTCCGATTCCGCGTCCATTTGCTGTACTCGACGTTGTAGTACTTGTTGCAGTTCTTGATGCTCCACGGTTAATAGGACCTGTTGTAGAACTAGCTAGTGCCGCATTCGCTGCTCCACCAAGAGGAAGATCTTCTGAAGCTTTCCCAGAAGTTGACTTTCTCGTCCCACCTTCTTCTTCGGCCTTTCTCCTCTGCTCTTCAGTTTTACTATCGTAGTACGCGGACACACTGTAGCGCTCTCCTGACAAGATCTTTTTCAGTGCCGGTGTATTTCCCCTGGCACGACTCGAAATTTGTCCCGAAGATTTCCGCAACACCTTAGCAATGGTTCCGACACCCCGCTGGAACACCGCGGCTTCAGCCAATATCGCCGCGCGTGTCCGCACATACCGTGTTCGATCCTCCCGTCGCATATAAGCGAGCAAGTCGTGGTTTTCTCGTTGACCTCCAGAAGTCGCATCCTCAAATACTGCACCCCCGCCAGCTGCTCCAGGTCCACCATTTCCGAACCAAGTTGGCAGCGTCCTCGACTCTTCGGCGATTCCATGCCACCAAGGAGACTCAGTAATTTTCTTCTGTTCACGCGCATCGCGAGACACGTTGCTTTCCCGTGTTGATGCAGGCGGATGGTACTGCCGAGAACGCAATTCTGTGGTGAAGAGTCCAGTGTGGTGGAGATGGTTCGTTCCGGAGAATTTTAATAATGATGACAGACAAGAAGGAGAAACTGGGAAAGAGTATAGAACTCTGAGAAGAACAACAAAGAAAAAGTTGTTTTGAAAAAATCAATCGAAGTACAGCCCCCTACATGGAGCAATAAACTCATCAACAACATGAAAATCTAAAATCAATATAGAAGTACCACTTTCATGCAGTGCATCTGCTTCCAGACCATTCGGCCCACTCCAACAGCGTCCATCAGTTGAGGCTAAAGCGTGTAGACCATTCGGTTCGACAACCCACATATGACGGAATTGGTATTCGGCGTCGTGCTCGTCTTGCTTCTGCTCCTTTCCTTGCTTCCGTTGCTCAACAACGCTAGAAGAAGAAGAAGATACCAATCCAAACGCCTCATCCGCCCCTCCTGAACAAGGACGCACTGCAGTGCCAGGTTTCATCAGTTGGAATTGAGCAACGAAACGGGCAGCCTCGATGTCAGTGAGGAAAACGAGAGATTCACGCTTTTCGGTTTGACGTAGTTCTTGCCACTTGGTCCAATGTGAGGCTAGCATGTGCAATTGTTGCTCCCGCACTGACGTTGCTCCTGGACTCACGTTCGGTACTTTTTTCTTCGTTGTATACAAAGCCTCTAGGAATGCACTTCCAGTAATGCCGAAGAAGGGATCATCCTTTCGAACTCCTTCAACAGTAACATGGTCTTGTCCTCGTTTGACATCCTTCCTCGGATTCCATTTCTCTAACGACGCAGACAGCAAACTGATGTTTCGTGTAGTATTTGGATTGCTCTGTGCGGCGAACCCGTGTCCGTGTGGTGAATCCGCTCGTCCTGGAGTAGACCACGCGATGTCAGGCGACGTCGTGATCATGTGCATCGCATGTAAGCGTGTGGAAAGTTGAGCCGGTCTAAGAAAATCCGCATTACCGGAAATAGTGATCCTACGACGTGTAAACTGGTGTCCTTTTCTCAAATGAGACACTTTTGCTTCCAAGTGCTGTAATGCGAGAAGAGCGGCTTTTTTCTCAGAATCCGTGAGAAGGGACCTTGCTTGAGCTTGAGTCGGCATTCCTCCTCTTGAAAACTGTTCACCTCCGCGGTCTCCTCTCATAATCAGTTCTCGTTTTTTCGCTTCTTCTTCATTTAGCACTTTCTCAAACAAAGGCAACAAGTGTTCTCCAGCCTCAACTGCTCTGTCCTTGATATCCACAGACACTTGAAGAAGTGGATCCTCTTCCGATACCAAATCCCCTCCAGCTTCATCACCCGGGTCTCGGTCCCAATAGTATTCCGGAAAGTGAGCCCATATCTTCTTCACCATTGGCACACTCTGGCGTCGCTCCTCGAGTTCTTCGTCAAAGGAAGTCTGGAGAAGGGAAGAAAATTCCTTGGAAACTTCGGCTCCGGGAACTAAGCTGACGGGGAATGACATCGTATCTTCTACGTCAGAAGACTCGGGATTCGACGCCCGTCCTCGTGTTCCCGCCTCAGTCTGACCTACAGAGGACCCTGTCTGACCTAGTACAGACGGTAACTCCATCTCCCTATCCGCACCATCCAGGATCCAAACATTTTGTTCACTAACGTGAGTACCATGACCAGCAACCATCCTTGCACCATCCACAATTCCAATTGTTTCCTCGCGATCACGGAAGCCTAGCAACTTCCGTACTTTCAAAGCGAATCTGCGCATCAAGTCTTGAGTACCGTCAGATCGTGTGTGCGTCCGAGCGTATTCGGTGAGAGGTAGCTCAACAGAAAATCGTAGCCACAGGGTTTTGTGCTCAAGGACGTCCAATTTCTTGCGCTCCCCCGTCTTTCGGGAGTGGGCTGAGCGACCTCCTGCTGAAATTTTTTACAGTTGTTGGTTCGAAAAGAATTTGACATCCACGATATTACTCTATCGCAAAAATAAATGAAATTCAAAAATCATCAGGGAAACAAAGAGCTTCATCTATAAAATATATTCCCTTATAGATACATATAGATACCTCCCATTGCACCAGGTTCCACAGGTCGTTCCCGAAAGTCTTCCGGATGCCTTGGCTTGAAAACCTTCTCGACTAAGGTTTTGTAGTGATCAGTACTCAAGCTTCTGGACACAGATCGATGAGGTCTCGATACTTCCACTCGAAGCCTATTTTCGTATTTTTCCCTCTCAGGGGCGTCTGCCCACACAGCGTCATGCAACTGAATACTCAAATCGTGCAGATAATTGTCATCCTCATCATCACCAGAAGATACTCCAGGAGATCCTCCAGCACCAAGACCACCTCCTCCAGCAGCTCCAGGTTGTATCCGTCCTGTACTAGATGCTTGGGGGTGTCGCCCAGGACATCCTTTGTTCCCTAGCGTAGCAGCACGGTTGCCACACAAAAGAGCTCGAAAAGCTTGCTGCAAACTCTGCCTCAGTCTACTGGCGTCCGAAGAAGCACTAGAAGAAGCTCCCCCATAGGATCTTGAGAAAGACGAGCCTGCTCCTGCACGGCCAGATGAAGTACCAGCACCTCCTACACCAGCATTCATCATGGTACTTCTAGAATCGCCCGCATACAACAGCCTCCTTCGCATATTTTCGCGGAATGCCGAAACTATGCTCTTCAAGTCCTCCAGTTCTGTGGTTTTCTGCGTCTTCTTATTCACCAAAAGCTCATATTCCACGTCAAACTCCAATTCGACAGGTACATCGAAATAGATCGGCTTCACAACATGCTCTTGGACGACGAGAGCCGTAGAAAGAGGCATTTCCCACCATCCTAGCGCTTGTCTCTGATCCATGTCCGTGTTGTCGCTCCATGGATAAGCCACGTCGCGAGAAAGAAACAACCGCTGTGTAAAGGCTGCATGCCATCCCCGCTTCCAATCACCAGCCTGACTTTGCTCAGAGTACCCGAAGAGCAGCTGCTGGACGCTGACTACCATAGAGTTGGATCCACAAGAACCAAATCTAGATCCACTGAGACCACCACCACTAGAACATGCATTAGTTGTACCATCGTCCCCACCTCCCCACAGTAAGCCAGCTGACTGGATGTAGTCTTGCGTTCGCAAGTCGCCTGGTCGTTCGATGTATCGGTGTGGCACGGCAGTATCTCCAATTAGCATCCTGCGAAGCTGGGCGTTGAAACCTTCTCCAAATACATTTTTACGAGAAATCAGCAGTTCCGTCTTAGCGTCGATGCCACTACTCGGAACCAGCCGGTTCCAAACCGTTTTGAACATGCTGTAGTTGGGTCGTTGAATGAGGTTCGTTTTTCAGGTTTGGTTTTGGATTCAATTTTTTGAAATGGTTTGTGATTGATGTGAATAAGATGTTGAAAATCGATGCATGACGAAGATAGTGATCGTGATGTATTCGGTATACTCAGAGCAAAATGACCTTCTATGATTTGTATGTATTAGTCAACAAAAACATGGAGAACTCTGAGGCAAGTACGTCTCAATTTCTCCCCTTAGCTCGTTCACCCTTTTTTGAGCCTGGTCGTCCATGCTGCTCGCAGCCCTAGCAGCCTTTCTCTGCCAAGCTTTTTTGAGGTCATCAAATGTGACGTATAAGAGATCTCCCAAACTCTGCACATCGCGTCTACTAGCAGCTGTTGTAGTACCTCCGAGCAAAGCTGATGGAGTCACCTGTGCCTTCAACTCTTTCAAAAGAGCAAGGAGCCGCATAGCTCGAGTCCGACTCTTATTCGGAGCTGCCCACCAAGCTGCGACAGTGTTCAGTCGCTCGTTCCGTAGAATAGTTGATTTTTTGCGGGCCTGGTCGTGGGGAAATGCAAAGAGGAATGTAACAAGTAGTATGTAAAAGTGCTGAAAATTATTTATGCTGTAAAAAGAGTGAATGAGCATGATGGTGATTCTCATTCTCACCACGAAGTAGACCTCCACAGTAACAAGTAGGGTACCAAGTTCATGACGTGTTCTTCTGAATCCTCCAATTCCGGCAAGCCGAAGCGCGAGTCTTCTCGCATGATCTGTGGTTCCTTTTCGAAGGAGATCAATTGCTGTTGGTCCACGTCTTGTTGGAGTTCCTGTTCTATTTCGAGGGTCATTTCGACCATCATCTGCATGTCTGCGTCCTGCTCTACTACTGCCGCGGAGACCACCTTATTCGGCAACCCTCGCCAGTTTTCTCCCTTGTACACACTAGCATTGTCGACGATTCGCTTCAGCGCGATGTTGAGAGTGTCGAGGAGCTCCAGAGCTGAAGAAAGGTTGGTGAAGATAGTGTCGAAGCTGTATATTCGGAAATAATGCGGAAGAAGCCTGTTTCTAGTTCCTCAGGAGTTCATTGAATATCATGAATTGAAATTGCATGTACTACGTGATGTGTAGTTCACGACAAGAATTCCACATCAACAAACGCAGGATCATGATCATCATGAAAGTTTAAGTTCTACCAATAAATCCTCCCAATCTCCATCGAACTTCCGCCATAATGCGATGGCAGTAAGTCTCAATCATCACCACAGGGTCTATTTTGTCCTGAACCGCACCTAGCTGTTTCCACAAATTGTCTTCTTCCAACGTCACAAGTAGATCACGGCATGCCCTATGAAACGCCTGAGCCGCGTTTCGTTCTACAGAGTCGGATTCCTGTCGTCGTCGTGGAGTTAAGTTTGGTCGATAGAGTAAGCGTAAGGTAGAGGTCGTGAAGGAGGGGACGATCAACAAAGGCAGAGGAGACAATATTGCAAAGGCAAGGAAGCGGCAAACGTAAACACCTCCAAAGTTAGCTGTCAGCACTGAAACTAGAACTACTAGAAGAAGTAATCAAATAAGAACTGTTGTCTATCGACGGACTATCCTAACTATGAAGTAACTAAAAAGTTGTACTTCATCTCCCGCCAAAGGTAGTAAAATGTGTCTCCAGTAGTGCAGCGCTCTTTTCACAGTTGATTTCGCTTGCATGACTAAGGCATCTCCGAAATCTTTCATTTCTGATCCCTCCTGCACAAACCAGCTATGTGCTACAACGTCTTGCTTCCACACATCAAGGTCATGCAGTGCTGGCACTTGCGCAGAGCCGTAGAAGATGCTCGCTCGTGTGTGCAGAGAAAGTTCGCCGTTGAGACGGTTTTGCAAAGTTCTGTTTTCGACGACGAGCGATTCCGTGTCTGTGATCGGAATTAAGAACTGCTCGAGAAGAGAAACTGCCTTGCAAGGTTGAAGATCATTTGCTGTGACCACGGGGACGCTCCATGATACTACATCGTCCTTCTCCTTGCTCTTGCACTGATTCAACTTCCTAATGTTATCCAGTATCTCTTTATGCTGTAGTCCTTGTCCTTCTCCTTGGATCTCCCTACTGGTGTCGATGTGAAACTCTATCCTGGGGTCTTGCTCCTTTGCACGCTTCAGCTCTCTAGTAATTCGCTTCACCTCAACATCCAGAACGGCAACGAAAAACTTCACATCCGCCTTGCCACCTTGTGTTAGAGTTCCCGTCTTAGGATCATTCGAGACAATGCGGCCACGGATTTGCCCAGACTTTGGTGACCAGGCCATGGCTAATGCGTCAATTTTGTAGGTCTTCTCCACCGTTTCTTTATCGAACTTCACTACCACTTCGTCTCCAAGTCTGTGCGGGTGAAACCAGTCCGCGCGAAACCGCATAAACAATGCTGCTGTACTTTTCTCCACCACGAAAGCAATGTGCTGCTGCCCAAAGGGAAAACCACGCATGCGCGCCACTGCTTGAGCTAAACCATCTTTCTTGACCCGGACGGAAGCTGATTGGAACGCCCAAGACCCATTGTGTCTCGGCACGTCAGTACCAATTGTTCTTGGCTCATCAAACCAAGTAAACAGCTTGGGTTTCAAATCTTCCAAATGCTTTTCCGCTGAAACAGCGAGAAAACTTTCGTGTCGGCCGTTTGCGAGTTGTTTAGGCTGAATCAGAGGCGCAGTGCGTCGACAATAAGCCGCGACTTCCTCTTCTTTGGCTAGGAGCATGCGTTTGTCTTTATGCAGGAATTCACTGCTCACAAGCGGGTCGAATTCAACCTCATATATGCTCTTTTGTGCGACTGCGTCTTCTTTCAACACTAGTCTAGCACGGTCTTCATGCTGACGTGCTGCAGAAACAGTAGTTGCACTTCTCGCTCTCGCAGATGTTGAGAAGTTTCGGAACAATTCTGAGTGATGGTACATGAAAATTCCCGTACTCTCGGTGTCCAAGTCTTCCCAGAAGGTGACGTATTCCCGCTCATCGAAAAAATGAGCGTAGTAGAGCATCCCACAAGCCACGACGCGCTTGTTGTACCCCTTAAACAAGGCTCCGGCATCAATGAAAGCAGACACGCGAGGACGATACTCGGCTAGTCGACGTTGTAGAGCGAGGACTTCATCTGAAGGTAGAGAAGCACTGTTGCCTTGACGACGTATAGTTTCAGCAGCATCAGAAAGCCTCTTCGCATTTTCAGCACCCAAGCCTTCGGCAGCCAACCTACCCCACTGTTGACGGTATAAATCGACGAATAATTCGGGGAAGCGGTCAACAGGGTTGCCAAACCGCTCAACACCTGCTCCGATACCATTTTGCTGGTCGAAACCGAAAGAAAGTGGAAGAAGAGACGTCAGTGTTTCAGCTTTTTTATCGTCAAACACTAAAACCGCAGTTTTAGGGTCGTCCATCAATTGTCTCCGGATATCTTCCGCTGTGTCTCTGTCAGAAGCGTGTTTATGAGCCACTTCTCCGGTCACTGTTAAAGTAGGTTGCAACCTCTGTTGCCACGTCATCCTCCCCATATTCGTCCCGCTCCATGCTTCCATCTCTTGCGGCGCAAAAACCAATTCCATAGGCCCCGACGTCACTTGACCCTCAAACACGCCGATTTGCTTCGGATCACTGAAAACTTCCTTCATCAAGTACCAGAGCGTTAATTGGGCGTATGCGATGCGCCGAGCCTTGGCTAAGTGTGCTTGGCGGTCGCGTTCAGCCTCATTGCGAGGCCAATGTCGTTCGCGGAAAGCAAGGTCTTCTTCCGGTGGGTTGCGGAAGGACTGGATGAAAGAAGCGAACAAGTCAATCAACTCCTGCGGAAGAACACGAGAAGAGCCAGCACTTTTTTTTGAGGTACTGCGCTTAGCTCTAGTGAGATTTGCATGATCATCACTATCATCATCTCCATCTTCATCCTCTTCTGCGCCTGACGCTAAGTAAGTAGCGAGTAAATTCTTGAGACCGAGCCACGGTTGAAAAGTACCAGTGGCGTCGAAGCGGTCGAGTTCGTGGCTGAGTACCTCGATGAAGAAGAACCCTTTTGCGTTAGGATTGAGGACACGTTTGTGGTTGTTCTCTCGAATGCGATTCAACGTTACGGGGTCTAATTGTGGTCTGTTCGCGTTCACCTCAAACAACAGCAGACCTGTTCCCGTAGGTGGTGGCTTCAACAGTTTCAACTCCGGTTTCGTAGTTCCACTAGCTGTAGTTGCACCACCTCCTCCAGAGGAAGGATGTTGCACACCAGAAGATAAAGAACCCGGTTGCAAATGATGTACTTGTACTTGTTGAATCGTAAACACTTCCCGAAGCATTAAAAGTAAGAGCTTTTTCGCTTGTCTTCGCAGTCGGGTGATGGAGCTTGCTCCTCGAGTAATCGTATTGCCAGGGATCCAGAATGCTCGTTCCATCTTCGTCAAGACTGATTTCACCAAACACTCCCAAGGATCTTTAATCTTAGACACTTCACCAGCGATTTCACTCGGCGTGTCCGCTGCTCTATAGGGGATAGCCTGTTCCTGCTCCTCAGCCTCATAGGACCAACCAAAACTGCTGTTGACCTCTTTGTCCATGGACTCCGGAAGAATTGGAAAAAGAATTGTTTTTCCGACAGCCAGCTGCTCGCGGACAACACGATAACGCTCCTTCGAGGAGTTCGCATAAGTGCTCAGAATGCGATGAAAGCCCTCAGCTGATTCCGCCATCAAATCATAGTCGGAGATAAACGATCTGCTTGTTCCTACTGCAGAGACGCCTGCTAGACCAGCTTGTTGTCCACCTTGGCCTGCAGTGTTCGCAACGGCACCTGATGCTGCTTCGGTCACGGACGCTCCTCCAGTCGCATCTCCAGTCTCGATATACATCACTGAACCGACTTCGTCTCTTGGAAAAAGCGCCGTGGGAGATTGAACATCATTGTCGTAATCTTCCGACTTGTTCTCATCGTCGGCGTCAGAGACGTCGGAATCACTCCCATCTTCGCCTCCCATATCATAATCGGAATCGCCGTGGTTTACATGGGAATGTTCAGCTGATTCAACCTCATCTGGCCCACCCTCTTCTTCATCGTCGTCGCCTGCTCCTTCTTCTTCTTCCTCCGAGTAAAAATCATCCATGTAGTCTATGGAGGTGTAATCCTGTTGTACACCTACACGTGTTCCTCTCACAACTTCTTGTTCTCTAGGTCCACCTTCGGTCGGTCTTCTAGTTCTTGTAGAAGTAGGCATTGCAGCATCATAGTCCTCAGAAAGTTGTCCACCAGGCGTAAGTTCTGTCGCAGAACCTCCTGGCGTCGGAAAATCCAAACGAGGTTCTGCCATTCTAGGATAGGGAGAGTCTAGTAGAGGTCTCGTCTGAGAAGTAGAAACGCTTGTAGTTCCACTTGCCTGCTGGTGCTGTCCACCTTCTTGACTGCTACTTTGTGGAAGAACTGCTAACTGGAAGTCTTCTGCCACTTCTTCCAAAAGTCTACCGGTGTCAGCATAGGTGCCAAGAGCCTGCGTTGGCTTAGCCCTCGCCATACTTCTCCGCTCACCTTTTTTACGCTTTCCTCTGTGCTTTTTGTGTTTCTTCTCCTTCGGTCCGGCTCCTGCACGACCAGTGTCAAGACTCCCTCGACCAACAACGAGACCATGCCTAGATTCCTCGTCCAGTAAAACCATCGCACGGCGTAGATATTTCCCACACCCCACAGTGAATTCTGACATGGTTTCGGTGCCTATCGGGTTATGCGTCTTACTCTCCGCAGATGACCCGGAAGACATGTCTCGCTCTTGAGCAGCCAAAAACACTGACAATATACGTTGACACAACACATCTACCAATGGATTCAGGACATCTCGAGTGAGTTCCGTTTTAGATAGTGCAGCTTGGCGATTTCCCCTCACGTCGTCGAGGATTAAACGGAATTCGTCTCCTTGTTGGCGGTCCCAAGCAGCCAATCTACCCAATAGCGTTTCATGGATGATGTAGGTTGCAACTTCCACACCCACAGGCGAAATCGGAGCTTCTTTCCCCAATGGGTAATTGAGCTGTTTTCTTGAATAGAGGATATTATCACCCTCATCGCAGAGCCAGACCATTGAGGTCCCAATCCAGTGATTTAGAGTGGCAAACGTCCGCAACTGCATATCTCTCAGCGCCAACTGCCACGCCGCACTGCGCAGAGCACGCGCGTCGTCGTCAGTGATGTAATACCAAACTTTACTAGACCGATCTAGCATAATTCGGTACGAGGACAAGGCTGTTGCGTCATCTTTCACCACAGTGGAAACGATCAATCCTTTGACTATTTCCATCCGACGTTGGTTTGCCATCAATGGCCCCTGTTGACTGCGCTGATGCTGTCCAACTCTAACACCAGCATTTCCCAGGTCATCATCCACTTCTTGTTTCAGAAGTTTAAAGCGATCACAAGCATCCATGCTTGAAGCATGTTCACTTTTTACTTTTTTAGCATATTCGCCTAGGTACTCCACGGTGTCCTTCCACGATTTGTCACGTTCGGCTGAATTCCACTGCTTAGGCAGACTGGGATCTACCGTTTTACGAAGAAACTCACTCGGCGTCATCGTCAAGTAACCTCGCCTAAGATCCTCGACACAGGCTGAAACATGTTTTTCCCGAACTAATTGGGCAGCCTTGCCAGCATTAGGGTCCTGTTCGTGCTGGTGGTGGTGCTGGTGTGCACGTAGCGAGTGGGGATTGGATTGTCCTTGCTGTTGCTGCGAGGCAAATCGACTCTGGAGTGCTCCTATCGCTGTGTCTGTTCTAACAGGAGCCTTACCCTTAGGCTTGGCAGGAGTAGAAATGTTAATAAAGCCAGCTCCTGCAAGACGACTTGGAGCTCCTGCTGGTGCTTGTGGCGCTTGTTGTCCTTCTAGTTGTACTTGGTGATCTTCTTCTTCATGTTGATGATCAGTCATTACAACAACGCTAACTACCTCAGCAGTTTTTTCATCGACCGTTTTAATTTGTTCCGCTTGCAAAGAGCGACTTTCCTGGACCACAGCAAAGGCACTAATCGCGTTCCTGGTGTCCTCCTGCAAGTGGTACAAGTCCTCCCAGATCAGCTCTTCCGCGGCCATCAAACCCTGCAAATACTTCGCCTTACTGGTAAAAGCTGTGTCTCCGGTCCGAAGTGCTTGTTCGATTTCGTCAACTAGAGCAAGGAAGTAGCCCAAATGCTTCTGCGCCAGCGTGAAACTGAGTGGTTTCAGTCGCACATCGAGAACCGATAGGGACTCCTCCAAATCCTTACTTCCGGTACTAAACAAGGCGTCCGCGAATATCACAACCGGCAGTCGTCCACTATTCAACGCCATTTTGAGGAGCAAAGGTGTCATGACTGACGTTTTGCCTTGGCCCATAGCAACCTGCGCAGACCGTGTGTGAAACCGTGTATACTTCCTTAACTCGGTCAATCGAGTCTGCTGATATGCGTCGGTAGAATCGACCTGCTCAACATTCGACGTCGTGCTGCTACTTTTACTTCTTTTGTCAACATCATCAACTAGATGAACTACATCAACTTGATTATAAAGTCGCTCCACGGCAGTCAGTTGCGTCTTCATTCGAGCAGGGTGTTGGAACTTTTGAGCGGTGGCAACTGTTGCGGATCCACGACTCCTAGAAGCGACTACCTCACCACTTCCACGTCTAAAGCCCAGAGCAAAGTCGTCCACACGAACTGCCGTTAAGTACGAAGGTTCAACTACAGATTGTGGTGCAAGATGAACCGCAGACGATGTAGAAGGAGATGGAGAAGCGGAGGTCCTCATGTTGGTCGCAGCTGGTCCTGCTTTATGAAGATCTCCAATACTAGTAGTAGTTCCGAAATCCTGTAATAGAAGATCACTGCGTATCCAGAAATCGTGTCCATTACTAGAGGACGAAGGAGGACTTGCCATGGTACCTTCTCCCTGAGGGTCCATGAACAACGCGCCCCTGGCTGTTGCTCTAGTGATTCTTGACAAGTCCAAAAGCTTCGGCAATACCGAGTGGAGGTTGGAAGTGATTGCATTTTTTGCTTTCACATCGTCTCCTTTTGAACTACCTACTTCTAGGGGTGGTAAAGCATTGTAACCGTCTTTGAGAAGGGCAATGCGTTCTTTACAGTTGTCCTCTATTGTGGGAGTTGGGCTCGCAATTGGAGGAGGCGCACTCGCACCAATTCCAGTTGCAAGACGTCCTGCTCCACCTTTATCCGGTCGATCGAGCAGATGAGCACATCCAGGTCCAAAGATAGCCTTATTGGCGCCACTGGTAGAAGAAGCAACTCGCATGGCTTTGCGTGCAATGATTGGTGATATGAAGTTTGTGTCAAGAACCTCATCGTCAGCACCACTAGCATTCGCTAGATCCTCTTCTTCCACAGACGAATTCAGCAACTGTATTCCAAACGGCGGAACAAAGATGCGGCTCAGGACCATGAGATTCATCTCGTTCAGGAGTGTTTCCTTGAGCAAGACGTGTCTACAATCCGTATCGAGTTGATCTGCGTACCTCTGCACGACTATCTTCAGGCTAGTTTCTTCCTCTTGTGTCAGGATCAAGTCACTGGGGGAAACGATCGCTGCATTGCTCTCCTGCAAGTACCGCGTCCGCAATGTTCGCAATTCATCTAGCCTCCGCATCAACTCAGCAAGGCGCATTTTGCTCACAGGCTGTTGTTGTACTACGACTACCTGTTGATTATGGCCACTACTTAGAGCAGTTCCACTCCTATGCGTTGATTGAGCAGGTAGTTGGCCTTGATGTTGTTCTTGTTGTGTACCACTAGTCGCTGTAGTTGTAGTACTAGCAGCGTTAGCAGCCGCGGGCGGCCCGCCTGCTACACCAGTTGGACCAACACCAGGAGGGATTCCCGTAGTTCCCGAAGGTGTTCCTCCTGTCAAAAACGAAGCACCTCTACTGCTTCCATCGGCGGTGACTGCAAAGAGCGCCTGCAGAAGCCTGACGCGATCTAGATCGCTACGTGCTTCCACCTCCCATGCTGCGAAAAATTCTCCGCGCACACGAGGAAGCAATACTTGATCACGATTCGTCTTGGAACCACGCGAGAAGACTGGACCTAGACCGAGATCGTCCCCAAGGTCTTGTGAAGGTGCAGGAGAGCGCGCTGCATCATCGAGGAGCCGTCCAAAGTTGAACTGCGGGCCAGCTTTTCGCAAGGCTCTGGCCGCAGCCTTGTGCAGTCGCACTTGGTCCAAAAAGGTAGTCCATTCTTGTTTCGCAGCATGTCTTCGTCTCGCGATGATCTCTTCCACAGAAAGTAGAACCATGTGAGTACTCGAAGAACTAGTTTTACTTCTAGCCTTGATGTTGGCCTTCTTCTGTTCCTCCTTCAATCCATGGAGCCAATCCTTGAAGGCATCAGTGAAGCTGTTGCTTTGACCCAACTGCAAACCTTCATCCCCTGCTAAGCCGAAACAGAGAGGACTGCTCGGATCTAGAAATGAATAGGCAGCTCGGATTCGCTGAAGCGTCTCGTGTCGCACCTGATCCCTTGGCGGAGCGCATAAACTGAAAGCCTGTCCAAAATCTTGCAGAAACTTAGTCACACCTTCAGCATATCTATCAAGTGCCGGTGTGGTGGACGCTAGAGAATTAAAAGCATTGAGGTCGCGATCTAATTCGTCTGCATTCGTGCCACCTTTTACGCGCTGACCCCGCACCATTGCACCCAGCCACGTAGCTGCGGCACTTTGTCGTGGGTCACGCAAAATCTCTAGGAAGAGCTCACGCACATCACTGCGCAAATCAGCCTCTTCAACTTCAAGTTTTGATGAAGATGGTGTTGCTGACGTTTCTCTGGTTGACGGTTCTTCTGACGAGTTTTTAGAAGAGAGGAAAAGCCTCCTCCTACTACTACCAGAGGACGAAGGTCGTGTACCAGAGGACGGAGATGTACTAGATGAAGAAGAACCTCCATCTTCAGTATTCTTGCAAAGTGCGTTACGCAGTGTTTCACGTAGTGGCTCATTGAATATGTCACTCCGCAATTGCATGCTTCTCCACTGAACGGGTGCTGGAGAGACTCGCACCCACCGTGTGTCAGCTGCTAGTCCTGTCACCTCTAAACGTGTTTCAGCGAGTGCCTGCCAACCACGATCTTCGGGATCAGGAGGATCTTGATGTTGGCCATGCTCTTCTTCAGGTAGCGACATCATAGAGGTTCTGTGTATCATTTTAGAAGGCAGAGGAACCGATTTTGGGTTTGGTTGTAGAGATTGGGATTCTTTCTTCACTTGTTCTTTGCCTCCAGCGTTCATCTGGAGATTTCTTCTCCTCGACGCTACGTTTCTCGCCAAGAGTTCCTTCTGTTTCGCTTCGGCAAGTTCGTACTCCGCTTTTACGAGAAGAGCTTTCTTTTCATCAGCGTCTTGCGTCTTCTTGTCAGCATGCTCCTGTGCCTCCTGAATTGAGCGGAGTAAGTAAGGCTTTATTAGACCTTCCGGGAATCCATCTTGAAACTCATCTTGGACCACCCGCTTCCCGTTACACGGGAGGCCGAGATGCTTCTGAAGATGGATTTCCGGAAGCCTTAACTTTACCTCCTTCCCCGTGTGAGCCAACTTTGCTCGCTCTAACAATTTATCGTTCTCCAGCTCACGTGCACGTTTTTTTCTCTTCTCTGCCTCTACGGAATGCTTCTCTGCCCACTCCTTTTTAAGCCAAGCTAGTTGCAGATTAAGCTGCGCTCTTTCAAGTCGTCCGCTTTTGTTCTCTTTGCAGCCCGTCTTGCTTCGCAATCGCAGTTGGCTCTGCACTTCTACTTCTAGCTCGAGCACTACCTTCCTGGCATTCATCTCTTCTTCGGTTTTCAGATAGGAAGGAATTATTTCCTCAACATCTACAACATCATCTTCACTTTCCTCTTCATCTTCTTCACGAGCACTACTATCCACAACTTCCACTGCACTACTCACTTCCACAACGGGAACAAGAGCTCTTGCACCAGACGAAGACGATGGTGCAGCTGCTGTAGACGAGGTACTGGTCGTTCCACTTAGACGAGGTTGTGCTGGTTCTGGCGCTGGTCCTCTGGGTCTCCCATGCAGTTCATGATCATCTTCATCCGCTGATGGTGCATGATCATCTTCATCATCATCTGCCGGCTGCATAGAAGTTACCTGTTTCTTCAACATTTCCGCTAGAGAAGCACACAATTCTCTAACTCCCGCTACAGAAGACGAAGTCGAGCTTTCTCCTTTCGCTGGCAGCGACGACCAGCTGTCAGATTCCAAAGCGATTGCTGAACCCACGGCAACTGGGTCGTAGGTTAGGCACCACCGTTTGATCTTGTCCACGTCAAGCTTAACTCCCTGACCCACCCGCGGCAAAGATGAACCGGCACTAATTCCTCCTGGCGCTGGCAACAACAACGGTGAAAGCTGAACCTCACGTAGCTTTTGGTGCACAGGAACGTCTTGTCTACCTCTCGCCATAGTTGTTCTTGAGGTTCTTGACGACGTAGTTGAGGAACCCTCAGAAGAAGCCGCGGCCAGTAGCACTTTTCCTGCCATTTTTGTCTCCGGTTCTTCTGGAAGACTACTGGGGTCACGTCTCACGATGAGCAAGAGCTGCTCAATCTGCGTGGGCCACATGTTTTGTCCTTTATTAGCCTCAGCTTTAATCCATCTTGGTCCCCTCATCTCGAGGACCCCTTTGTTACCCTTGTTGTACTAGTAATTCATAGGAATAATACAAGGGAAAAGTAGGGTGCCAGGATGTTGCCGAGAAAGATGGAAAAAAGCTGACCTTAACTTTAGAGGCTGAAAACACCACAATTTCCGGATACAACAAAGGGTCATACTGCAAACAGGACTCGACGATCTTGAAAAACTCTTCGTTCTTCGTCTTGATCTCAGGATCTTGTGCCAATTGCTGCTCTAATTGCTGCCTCTTCCTTGCCTCATCTGCTTCTGCAGCTCTCGTCCCTGTTCTTGTAGTAGTAGTACTCTGACTTCGATCTAACCCCAGTAAGGTTCGTTTTTTCCGCCATGTTCGTACAGCATCCTGAAGGGCTGTTTCTGCGCGCTGAGCAGCCTGGATAACAATCATCGCTGTTAAATAAGCTGCTAGTAGCACCCTTATCCGTTCCACCTGACCGATATGTAGATCCGCTAGTCCTGTCCGCTCTCGCCACCAACGTATGTCTGTTCCTTGAGACCCGTCACTAGCAAATGCTTGTATCAACTCCCTCAATGTCGGGAACTTTTCTCTTCCTTCTGCAAATTGCAAAGCCGTATAAACCAAACCTGGTGCCGTCCTGTTGGCGTCCTCAAGTCCAGAAAGACTTCCGCCACTGTTCTGCAAAGTTTGACCACGCACTAGGTCTAAGACGCCAAGACGAAATTGATGAGCCTTTTGCCTAGTAGTACGGATCAAAAGCGCTAGATGCTTCTGCCAGTCACCGCGTGTGCGTGCGCGAGGCATGCCGCCAATCTCTGTAGACTTGGACATAGTCGCGGGCTTAGGCACGTCCCTAAAAAAAGCCTCGTTGTTGGCTGCTCTTTTCGCTCTATCCACATTTTCAAACTGCTCAAGACCTGCTTGAACAAGCTCAGCACTGTGCGATAACCAAGCTTGCTCGAGAGTGGATAGCTTTGCGCCATTGTTTCCTCCGTCCAGAATGTCTAGCAATAACTTGCCACGCATACGAGTGAGAAATTCGCGACCAGCATCAAACGCGGCTAAAACACTCTTTCGCGCGTTGCGAACCTCATAGGCCGAAGGTAGATCATGTTCCTCTTCATCGTCTTTTCCCTGAAGCAGCAAGCGCGCTTCCTCTTGAGCCTCCTGAACGCCTTGAAATACATCCCCAAGGAGCAATGGGACTACTTTGTTTTGATCTGGCATCTGAGACTGTGCGATCGCAAGAGTACTAGGAGCCGGAGCAATGGTAGGCTCAAAAGTAATACCAGGAAGAGTTTTACTTTCGTCCTTTCCTCCTGCCTTAGAAGAAGAAGATGTTACCTTGTTTCCATTAGAACTAAGAGAAATCCATCTTCGCGCGCATCCTGGAACCTTTCCCCCCTTCAAAACCAACGGTCTCAGGATGCCTGTGAAGATGGATTTGTGGTAGCCTTAATTCCACCACCTCTACAGAAGAACGCTTCTTGAGTTGCCACAGCAAAACGACGGTACAACTGCGGACTCAAGCTGGTCCAAGCTAAGTAATGACGGCTGTCCGTGTCCGACGGCTTCTCGCGTTCCAATTGTCGTTCGGTCCAAGTATAGGTGTGTGACGCAGCTCCCCAACTACGCATCAGAGCACTCTTATTCAACAGTCTCAACGTTGTCTCCAACCACAGGTCTTGTTTGCTAAGGTGATCCCTGATTAGAGCTCAAAGCAATTCATTGCTTGCCTGCTTTTCTCCCAGTCCCGAGAAAGAAACAGGGAGAATTGAGTCGTAGAAATGAATTGTATTATGAGCCTTAACCTAAACAGCCTTGAAGACGTCGAAGCATGCTGTCTAGCTTGCGTAGCCCAGGAATCTGTCCCCCGATCTTCCACAGGTTGATCACCATTGTAATGATGCGGTTGTTTCATCACGGTCCACGCGACCGTGTCACGCAGGGCGTCCCACCACTCACGCCGCCAACTCGAGCGCCATTGCGACCGAGTCATTCCGCTCACCTCTAACGACATCTTTCCCATGCCGCGATGGAGATGCAAAGAGTTTCTTCGAAAATCGCGAAGACGGCGCCACGTGCTGTCACGCTCCTCTTCCGTCAAAAAAGTTTGCTCGGTGAAAGAGAAAGTCTGATCCACTCGCATTACTTCATCGCCACGCAAGTGTGAAGTTCTGGCGCCCATCATATTCAGCGTAAATCGTTGACCGTATTGAACAGCCCTCTGAAAAAGGTCTCTACTATAGCAGTAGACTGTTTTGGTCCACCCTCTCTGATGCTCTCCTCCAGTTAGAGCAAGAAACAAGTCCACACGCTTTGCTCGTGCTTCGGATTCAATTCTCTGCAAAACACTTTCGCGCGAGGATCTCGTCGTCATGGTTCTCCTTCTCGTCATAGATGAAGATGATGGTGAGGTGGCAGAGGCCATTGATGCCATGCTACTTCTACTAATTCCTGATGCTGTGCTTCTGCTGTGCTCGTCTTTGAGCGGCAAATCAGGTAGAGGCCAACCATTTACGATTTCGGTCCATGGGATGTACTTTGGGTCAACCGCCGCACTCTGAAAAGCAGCGACGCTATTGAAATACAAAACTCGAACGGACCCGGATGCAGCTTGTTGAGCAGTTCCAGTTGTTGGGGGGCCTTGTCCAATTCTCGCACTACCATCTGCGTGCAGAAGATAGTGCTCGATGTCACCACGTTCTCTCAAAGCTAGTCCGTCGGGACAACCTGAGGATGGCTGAACAGAACCTTGTTGAGAAGTACCAACACCATCTTCAGAAACACGCTCAAGGAAGACGCAAAACTGCAGCAGCATACCAAGTTTCAAAGGATACATCGAGGAAGACGAGGAGCCAGGTGCTGGCGCTTGAGGATCATGTCCTCGAAGTATTACCGCATTTGTTCTGCTATAATCGACCTCTCCTTGGTGCGGAAAGAGCAATCCACTAAGTTCTTCCACTTGCCCAGGAACGACTCTAAACAACCCATCGCAGTCTGGAACGGCTTCAAGTCCGAAGTAGTCGCTCAAGGATTGGTAGATCAATTTTTCGCCATATTGTGTTTGTTGTGGTGTATGTAGCGTCATGCTGAAAGCATTACTATTTCCGTGAGCTGGCGTCGTTCGCTCCATATGCAAATCGACGAGTGCTCTTGGGACTGGTGGTACCGTTTTCGCGTCTGGGTACTCGAGAACCTTCCACTGCGGGTTGTAACTAGATGATCTACTTGTACCACCAGATTGATGAAAATCGAAGTCCTGTCCTCCACCAGGTACTGCCAGTTTCGGCAGTTGTACGCCACCACCACCTTCCGATGAAGGAATTAGCATGTTCTCAAGTGACTCTGTGTCGACCAATACGGCAAAGAACTTTGAGTGTTCGTTCAGAAGATATGGAAAAACGTACTGCCTTTCCTTGACCTTGCTTTGCCTGTTCACACTTTTGGCTGCTCCTGCAGTACTAGAAGTGCTTGAAGATGTTGCCACGACACCCATGTGTTTCAGAGACCGGTGTTTGGTAGACAATTGAAGCGCATCCGCTGAGCTGGAACCTAACCTAAGCCAGCGACTCCAAGTTGCTTTGTCTTGCAACCAAACTGAGTCCTCTTCATCTTGTTGTTCAACCAAGGTGATTCCTTGATCATGATCTTCATGCCCACCACGACTAAAGACACCGTTAGCACTCGTCCTCGTTCTTGCTGCACTCGTGAAGTCCTCCACGGGTTTCATCATTTGAGATGAAATCAAATCTACTTTGGTGTTGCTGTTTGTGTTTGTCGAAGCCAATCGCAATAATGGTCTCCAAAACGCTTTTTTCAGATCCTGATGTTCCTTCGCCACAGCTTTTTCTTTCGAACCCAAATTACTGTAGAATCGCCAATCCGCCGCCCGTTGTGCCGCATTCACTTTACCCTCTGGTAATGGCAATGTCAAGAGGTAGTCGACCCGACGACGCCTCGATTCCCATCTTAAGGCTGCAGAGGGAGGAGAATCTTCGACACCACTGGATAATGCTAGATGCTCAGAGAGTTTTGATGCACCTTGAAGTAACTCGCCATCGGTTTCACCAGAACTATTTGCATCACCTACTTCGCCGTCTAGAACCGCTCCGATGACTCGACTACGCAAAAGATCCGCAGGCTCTCCACTGGAGAACGTTGACGGCAACAAATGATGATCGTGCTGCTTTTTCAGAAGATCAGCAGCACTTGCATTTCTTCTAGTCCTAGACGAAGAAGACGCAGCTTTATTAAAAATGTTATCCTTTAGATGCAAATGCTTTGATGCGAGTTCCGGCACAGACGCAACACCAGTTGACGTAGCCAGAAGTACGAGAGAGCGCCAAAATAACGCCCATTCGCGAGTCACAGAGGTTTTTACCGTATTTTTTGATGAGTCTTTCTCGCTGTCCTCGTTTTCTACGTCCTCGAGTCGGGCAGCAAAATCAGGCGAGTCTGTAATACGTCCACCTGTCTGGATCGCTATTGCGCTAAACTGACGCTCCAAAGAGTCTAGAAGATGAAGAGAAATGACCTGACGCGTAATAGCATTGTCGATCAACATGTTGATGGAGGTACTGCTACTGTCCTGCGCTACTGGAGGGTCGGGACGAGAGGGAGAGTCTCCGTGTAGTACTTGTGGATCATCTAGTCCGGTACCGAATCCGGGTGGGTAATAGGAAGGAGGCAATTGTCCACTGGTGCTGGGAAACGGCGGATCCCTGGTGCCTCCAAACAAACTAGAAGCAGCATAACTAGCAGCATTCTGCACTCTAGTACTGAGTAGAGAATCTTCTTTTGCTGCAGCGGCTTTTTGTTTTTCCATCTCAACTTCGAAATCACCTGCCATGGCAATCGAATTGGCATCTTTGTGTTCCTTTACGACATCATGAACCTGTTCTAATCGATTCGCTAGTAGAGCACGGATCTCAGTCATCGACTGCCCAAAGACATCAGTTGAAAGTGCGCCAGCAGCTAATCGCAACTTCTTCACGCCTGCGGCCAGAGTAGCCTTCACCTTCTTTTGGATTTGATGATTGTCCTCCGCGCTCCACATCAGTCGCGCATCGACTTCCGCAAGTGCGCTAGCCCCTTTGTGCAGGGCACGAAGACATCCAAAAAAGTCTCGGATATCATCCCCCATCGGTTCAAGGAGATTCGAAGCCACACCCTGGCGAATGCTAGTACCGAACGAACTCGATGCGTGGCCCAACATCGGTCGCCAGAAACGTAGACGCCACTCGGTGTCGGGACCTTCATCAGACTTTTTAGAGTCGTGGTCGTCCTTTCTCGTTCTTGTTGATTCTTCGTAGAACGGGAGGTGACGCAGTTCTTTCTTTGGTGGAGATTCTTGGGGTGCAACAGAGGTACCTCCAAAAGCAGCATGTTGATCTCCAACAGAAAAATCCGCTTTGGTGTCTCCATTCAAAGTAGGAGTCGATTTCCTATGAATGTGGAGCCCGTGGTCCATAGAAGTGAGAGAACTTTCACCTGTGTCGGAGTCAGAGGCTGAAGCTTGTTTCACAGGAGCTAAAACCGCACATGCACGCGGAATATACGTGACAGACGTAAGGCCCATTGTTCCAGCATTCCCAGGTTCAGAAGTTCCTACTTTTCCAGTAGAAGCTGGTCCTACTTTTCCAGTAGCTGTACCATCTCGTCCACTCACCCATTCAGTGCTGTCTTTCCACGGCACCCATTCAGTGTCTACGTCTTCCGCAGCTGCCGCGGGCACCACGAAGCGGTCTTGTTCTGGAATCAGCGGTTGCACATCCATGGCTTTCGTTGCGTTCGCATGTTCGCCTGTTTGCTCTACCCGTTCAAAATCTGGCCACAAACCCGGAACTAATTCTCTGAGCACTGCTTTGTTGCTCAAAACAGCAGCTGATCTCCTGTCGTGTCGTCCTGGCAGATAGTACAGCCCTTGTGGATCGCGATACAGCGATGGTTTCGAGGCTGTAGATGTCGCAAAAGTTAGCGTGGTAAGCTTTTATTCATCTTCTCAGGCTCCCCGCCATCTGTACTAGCCCTCTACTAGTAGTACCCTTGTGTCGCATGGGAAAAATATTACAGGGGAACAAAAAGGCATCCAGAAGATGCTGAGAAGGATGGATAAAAGCTGACCATAAAAAAGGGTCGCGACGATCGTCCAAGGTTGCTGCGAATAGATTCTCTTCCACCAATCGCATTCTAGCGAATTGGTCGACTACTGCCATGTTCGTTGGTCCCATACGCGCTAGCATAGTTCGAGACTGGACAAACGTAGCCAAGGAAGGAGATATTGTTAGAGCTAGGTTGTTGGTGTTTCTTTTCCCCGTTCGTTATGCTCTTCATCACCCTGAGGAGAGCCAGAACAAACGGTAACAGAAACACCTAAAGCCTACCCTTAATATTGGAGTTTCGCGGACCTCAGACGCGTTGCAAGCACTCTGGTCGAGTTGCACACGTAAGAATTTCAGGAAATGTGATTGCGCAAATGCGCCATCCAGTGCGCCTACCCAGCTTCCTCCATCGAACCCTGCTTGATTCTTTTTGCGCTTCTTAGAAGACCCACACTTGGCATCGACGTGTTCTTGCACAAAACGTACAAGTTCGATTGGCGCTGCACCGCGTTCCGAAGCTAGGTAACTCCCACCAGGAGCCAAGTCCTCCAGTGCCAAGAGTCCTTTTCCGTGCTCGGCGTGCCCAAAAAGTCTAAACAAAAGCTGGTAAAGATCTTCCGCTAGCTCTTCTGATACCCAGCGACGTTGGGGTTGCGCTACCATCATTGTGGACATTGAGCCTGAGTTTCCCCCAGCAGAAGATCCGGTCGTGTCGTCACCTCCAGAAGAATCCCCACCGTCTAGTCCTGTGGTACCTTGCGTAGTTCTAGTCACTTCTGGATCGTCCTCCTTTGGGCCTCGACTTTTGGACGAGGAAGATGATGTCATTTTTCCGTAGAGTCTTACGTTCTTGACCAAGACCCCTGCAGCAAATAGGATCACTCGAAGACGCGCGACATCTAGAGACCGACGACCAAGTTTTTGCGCATCACTGTCCGCATTCAAAATCCACCTAAAGATCTCCAGCTCATTCTCGCCGAAAGGACCAGTGGGAAAGACCTCTGCCAACTGTTTCAGCGCAGATTCCGGAGAAACCTCGGGAGAAAGCAAGCTCAGATACGCGATGTAAAGACGGGCCTCATTCGTCAATTCACGCATACGTGTGTTCACACCCTGTAAAACAGTGGCGACGCCATCCCCAGCATCGGAAGTAGATGCAGTTCCAGTAGTAGAAGCAGGAGTTGTAGATCCTGCACTACTGACATTCATCTTGCCAGGAAGTAAGACTGAAGAGAGATCCGCTTCTACGTATTCGGCTTCGGGATAGTGCGGAAGAAAAGTGTCGTGGAAGCGTTGGCGCAGAAGCTGTCTGAAAAAGTCCACGTACGAAGCCTGCATGTGGGGTTTGCGCTTTGCTGCAGCAAAATTCTGCGTTTCTTCGAAGAACTTACACAAGGGTGCTAGCAATTTCAGACGGACATCGTTCTGTCCTCCACTTGATGATGATGCTCCACCAGTTCCTCCACCCCCACCTTTACATGCTGCAACACTTTTCGAAGTAGCAATACTTGTACCACCACACTCGCCGTTGTTGTGAATGTAGTGCGAAATCGTCGATGGCAGGTTGTGATACATTGCAGGATGAGTTTTACTGCTGGCACGAAAAGCATCCGGATCAAACCGGTGAATCAGATGAAGAGCCTTGCGCACGAAGAGCGCTCGACGGCGACCTGCCTGACTGTCCTCCAACAATAGCGCATGTTGCAGGGAAGGAAAGCCTGGCACACTTTGGTGCTCCGCCAACGCAAAACTGGCACTCTCGCTCCAACGCCAACGACCTTTCAGCACCATTGTATTTCTAGGTCCTGTTCTAGAAGGTGGACTATTGCCTCCCCCGAAGTCTTCGGTCAAGGAAAACGTGAGCCACTTGAACAGTTGCTGTCCAACTGCAGCATTCATGGTTGTACCTTGAAGACCTTCCGCAGACGCCGGTCCCGCTCCAGCTGATATACTCGACGCAGCAATTCCAGCAAGTTCGCCGCCAGGAATAGACTGTCGTAAAGGAAACTGCACAACAGCTGTGCGCGTGTTTACCTCTTCCCACAAGAGGATGTTCCTGTGACTAATCCCAAGGGCACGAGAGGTCGGCAACATAGACGACGAATCAAACAAACGCAAACGCCAATTAGTGGTGGACGTTGCTGTGGTAGCGGTTGAAGGTTGATCATGTTGTTCCTGCTGAGCACTTCTAGAAGGACTCGCTTCAGTCCTCTGACGCAAATGCGCCGTCTCCAAACCTAAACGATGCGTATCACACGGCATCACGTGTCCTGTCTGTAACTCAAAGACTAAAACGCACAAGTCGCGATGTAGTGACAGACTTCTACTACTTGAAGATGATCCATTCCCTGCTAAAGCTACCAGTGCTGCGCGGTGCGGTTGAAGAGCCAATATGGCGCGATTGCCGTTAGGGCCACTTCCAACTTGCACCCAGATATGGTACACTGAAGAGTCTACCTCCAACTCCTTGTGATTCTCGACACTTGTATAGTGCACAAAGGGAGGTAGAAAACGTTCAGCGCGATCGTTGTGTAAAAATAGCAATCGAGCTGCGAGGCGACTGTAGACTTCAGAGGTAGGACGGAGCAATTCGTACCAATAAGAAGATGTTGATGGAGGACTACTACCTTGCTGACCGCTTCCGTTGTAGCTTGGACTGCTAGTGCTATGGTCCGCGTCTCCCTCAATCCAGTAGATCGGTCCTAAGTTCCACCCTTTGGACGTTACTATCCGAACCTGCGAAAACCTTGGAAACAACGGCTGATGACATTCTTTAGCTTCCTCTTGTGGGAGTTTGCAACTTGTTTTCCGCACAGGTAAGCGGAGCTTCTCACTTTTCATGTACTCTTCCCGAAACAAGGTGCTTATCCTTTCGTTCTTGTTCCACTCTTCAGGAGGTAAGGACTCCAGCTGTTTTTGTTTCGCGTTCTCCCAAGCAGTGCCACCAAAAATGTCAACCATAATCCATCTGCTAATTTCAGGAGGAGTGGGTGTTGAAGCGGCTGCGGGGGCTCCCAAAAAGTCATCTGGTGTACCGCCAGCAAATGAAGCACTTTTACTCACAATCTTCACTCCCAAAAGTGTCTGCTGAAGTGTAATCGTCGAAGAAATCGGTCCGTCATGAAACAACTTGTTGTTTGTTCTATCCTGTGAGGACGTTCTTGCCATTCTATGTTCTTGGCCTTCCCACGCTGCAAAGCCATCCATTCGTAAGACACCTGCAACGAAGAAGAGAGCCTTGACAGCACTTGTACTTCTTCTAATTGCTGATGCTCCTGCGTCAGTATCATTGCCGTCAGGAGGACCAACATCTTCTGGAAGAACACCTCCTCGAAAACCACCATTATAACTCTCCTCGCTTCTATTATAGCTCTCCTCCAATGCACGTTGGACAGCTAAGCGTCCACGACGAATATCCGCAACAAATTCTCGATCGGGCAATGGACTCAAGCTGTCACGTCGCTTTCCATCATCGAACATCGTCGCAATTACGCTAAAAAGCAAACCTACTTCTGGACCGATGCCGGAGATCGTTGATGGACTGGAAGAGGGTGCAGCACCGCGAGAACCAGACGATAAGGAGGTGGAAGACGCTCCTGCTAAACTGCTAGTTGTATTCGATTTCGGCGCAAAAAATGCTAGACCGGTTTCCGCTACTTTTGCGATCAAGGCGTGAACGACACTGTTCATTTCTCGCAACTGTACAGTGGTAGAGTCCGTTTGTTGCCCGTTGATCTCAGCGGCGAGTGGCAAAGCATCTATCAGCCAGAAAGCTAGCATACCAACTGCACGATCGCGTAGTGTCTTAATCTGAGTCAAAAACCGCAATCGGGCAGACAGACATGAGGACGCGGAAGCAGATGTAGAAGCAGTTGTATCTTTATCTTCAGAGGACTGCTGTAGTTTGATGCTCTTGGGGGAACAGCGATCTGTATCCCAACGTAGTGGCCAGTTGTCTGACGAAGAAGATGAGGACCTTCCAGTTCGATGGTTCCAAGAAAGCGAGCCACTCATATTAGCGTACAAGTCAGAGACTTTGACCACCAGGCGTAGCAAGATCCGCACACGGTGGATCTCTTCGGCTAAGGACCGACCCTCTGCGCCTAGAGACTGCATCTGCAAGGCCAATTCAGCTGCCTTAGTTTCCTCACCAAACGAGCCTCCTCGTAGTCCTGAGCTTGTAGCTGTCGAAGCTGTATCGGCACCTTGATGTCCTTCTTGTCCTTTTCCAGACGGAGAAGAAGAACCTTCTTGTTCCTTTTTCAGACGGCGCTCCACTAATTTCAAGAGACTGCGTAGCGGCGACACGCGCCGCACCAACTCAGGATGCGTGCTGCGGTACTGGGAATACAAGGAAATATCATCACCACTATCATGTTGTTGTCCACCTAGTGAAGCAGAAGACGTGGACAGATTTCGCAAAGCATCAAGCTGTAATAGATCGAATTCAGGACTTCGTGAGACTGAGATGGAAGCAGCTCCTCTAAGAGGACTAGGACCCTGGCCTTCATCTGCACCCTCTGCAGCATCTGCATTCAACACGTTCACGTAGTTGTCGAGAGGACCCACTATTTCTCTGGTCGCTTCTTCATCGCCTAGAAGCTTGTCACTGATCGTCTCTAAAAAGCGACGTCCTGCATCAAGATCTAGCTGGTCAATCAAGGCATACGGATCAGCAAGAGTCATTTGATACAAGGCCAGAAGGTGAAAATTGCTGGACCACCAACTCGGAAACCTGTCAAACTTCCCAAGCAACAGACTCAGCTGAACTTGCTGTCTGGTGTGGAGTGTGACTTGTTGTTTTGCTTCTTCAAGAAGATGCTGCTCAGAGGAAGGAGAAGCAGGATTTCCAGCGCCTATGCCTGCGTCGACCTTCATCTTATCCTCTTCATCTTTAGCAGTGTCTTCGTCTTGACCAGCATCTTCTTGTTCTCTATCCGCCACGTGTTGTTCAGACACCCAAGGGGGTGCCATCAGAACGCTTAAGAAAGCCGAGATTTCTTGCGAAGCAGCGATACGCTCTTCTGCTTCAGCTGCTTCAGCGGCGCCTGAAAAAGTTCCTAAGACGTGCTGCGTTGCATACTTCACTACCTCTGGTAACCGCATTCTAAACCTGGTGAAAAACTGCAATTCAGGACGTGGTCTTGATATCGAATTATTTACGCCATCGTCAGCGTTGCTGCTTATCTTTCCGTGCATTCCATCGTTGGCGAAGAAGCCTATGGATGTCTTACGCACTGCTCCCCAACCGCCAGACGTATGAAACATCAACATCCGGACTAGTTTGTCCACGATTCTCCTTTGATCTCCTCCTGTTCTAGAAGATAGATTCGGATTTACAGCCAAGAGACGTCTGGTCACCTCATCCGATCCAGTTTGAGCGAACCATAATCTTGCATCCGGATCGAAGCCGAGTGGCGAAAGACGCAACAACCAGGGTAATTGTAGAGCAGGCCTGCTTTCCTGCTCAAATTCCTTCCTGTGACGGCCAAGGTCGAAGCCACGATAGATCAAGTCCGTTGTCGCCACTGCAAGACGATGCCCGCGTTCTGGCGAAAAAACCGCATTCAATGGATTCGAAAGCTGTTCAGCAGTCAGGCTTTGGCTTTGATTAGAGAGCGACATCATGGCATGAGTCTGCTCACATAGAAGTCGTACATGTACTTACTACAGCGGAGAGGAGCAGGAGCTCAATGAACAACAACAACAAGTATTTCTATTTTAATTATTGAGAAGCTCAACCTCAAAGTATTTCGTACTTGTACTTCATTTCGTTCCATCTACTTGGTGGAGAGTGCGTCGTTCATTTTTTCAGAATCATAATCCTAGTTCTTGTAAGTAGAAGGAATAATCACAAGAAAATCTAACCTCCTGTAGAACTAGAAGGGGCACGTACGATTATTGTTGAAGTTGATACATGTACTAGTATAATAGTATTACTTCACATTCAATTAGGAGCCCGAAATAATAAAGGAATTGTATGTAAGTATAAATATGACGAAGCCTTACTAGCGGAAGCGAAGTTAAGCGGCTCTGCCTCGACAAAGGGGTCCTTTGAACTGTCTTTACCAGTGAGAGCTATCTTTTTGGTACTATCCTCAGAGTCTTCGTCATCGTCATCCTCATCCTCATCTTTTGAAGATTGTTTATCCTTGCCCTTCTTGTCTTGTTTTTTAAGAACCTTGTTTTTGATGATATCCTTGCCCGGTGCGGATGCGAAGGACACGCCGACAATATTTGCAGCTAAGTGCGAGACGTGAGCGTCAAACGTCACATCGTTTGCACCGGCGGAAGTTAGCTTTTCTGCTCTACCGACAACTTGCTCAGTATCTGTGACAACATCTCGATCTCCGGTTGTCCTCGCACCTCCACGTCCTCCCTTCGACGACGTATCTACAAAATGATCCTCCAATGCATCCGCCTTATTGTCGTAGCCGAATTCGAACCAATGGAGTCGGACTTTCCATTTCATGAACGTATGCAGTACTCTAGAAAAACGACGTCGCATGCGATAACCAACCGGGTCTGCCCTCGCCATCTCGTTCTCCTCGGCAGCAAAGGTCGGGGGCAATACTGAACCTTTAAACTCTAGAGGGCCTACTCCGTTTTTGTTTGAAGATTTATCAGTAGGTCCACCTTTGGGTCGTCCTGGTAATGTGACTAATTTTGGAGGATAAAAGCTGTCCGCTGTGCGTCTCCACTCCTCGTACTTGATCCTGGCGCGGTCGTCTTTGCCGTCGTCTTCGGGTGGAATGGATTCCTTGTTGTTGAAAACGAACTTCTCCAAAGCGTCTTTTGCTTGCTGACACAAAACTCGTGTAGTGTTGGGCTCGTCGCCGAAACGCCAGGTGTCCCATCCCTGTACGTTTTTATGACCCTGCCAAACCTGGCCCTTTGTAACAGGATAAAAGACGTGTTCTCCGCCGACCCATCCACTTTCCCAGCCCTTTTGTACAAATGCTTGATATTGATCTTCCCACTTTTGCAAATACCAATTAATATCGGTCTTGTACTTGAACCGGTAGGTTGGCATCAAATCTGCATCAGCGACACGGCCCTTGAGTGCCTTTTGGTAGTCGTCAACAACATTTTGGTCCGGCAGCACGTCGAAGGCCGCTTGCAAAGCGTCCCGGATTTTTGTCTCCATGGCTAGCCTTGTAGAACTTTTACTCTCCGGGATAGCAGAGCACGCGGCGCGAATTTTAGCTACCATTTGTTCAGTAGTACCCGCAGAAGACCCAGGAGGAGACGTGGTTGTAGACGCAACAGACGCAGCCCAGTCGTGCTCGATGAGGTCTTTCCGAACGAAATCGCGTGCTGCTGCAAAAACAGGCGCTTCCTGCTCGACTCGATCCGCGTTGCCTGCGGGAGTCCAGTGTCGATCGTCTCTCACTTTCTCATAGAACTCGTAAGCGTAGTCCTTCCCATAGTAACGACCCGTCTTTGGGCCCTTTGGATTATGATAATACAAAACAGACTTTGCATTCGGACCCGATTTGAACCATTGCGCCTCGCTCATCTTCGCAGTGAAAGAAGGTCTAGTGGCGAATACCCGCCCTGCATCCCCATCCACTACCAGGTGGGCTAGAAACCCAACCTCGCGCCTCGACGCATCGATGTCCGGCTCTTCCTTCTCCCTGATCACCTTCACCCTTTTTAGAGTAAGCCTGAAGATGAACTATACTCGGTACAACTCTAGGCTAGGAGGTTCTCTTTACTAGACCCCTTAGATCATTGTGAGCTCGTCTAACGGCTCACAATGATTGTTCAGATGAAGATTCATATTTCTCTATAAGTTCACACATGATAAGTGGTCTCAGCATCATGAAGATGAAAGAAATAAACAACTGAAACAGGTAAGTACATCTACATTGTGTTTGTGAAGACGAATACTGATACTTTGGAGCCTTAAGTTTGTCGCTGAGTTAGAAGACTGCCACGCCCTTCCTCCATCTTCGCGGAGTCGATTGAAATCCTCGTGGTGAATCCTACGGAACAAAGCCCCTAGAGACCGGCTACTGTCGGCGCCGCGCGCATAGGGATTGTCGTAAGAATCCTTGCCAGCTGTAGAAAACTGAAAAAAATCGCGCTCATCCGGAACGTTTACATAACTCCTCGAAGGACTTCGATCCTGATCTCCGCGTTCTCGAGTCTGAGAAGTAGAAGTCATATCCGTTCTGAGCAAAAACCGTGCTAATTTCATACTCCGTAGAGCGTGTTTTGGATTGGTCGACATTTCTTGGGCACGATAGACTTCGCACTGCAACCTTTTTTCTGGGATATATTCATCCGTCCTAGCACCATGATCGTCGTCGCTGTCTTTTGTATCTGCTAGACGTTGCCAACGAGCACGATCGTGGCTGACACCACACTCGTCCGCGATGACCGGAGGAACAAAATGGAAGATAGAGCTAAGAACTGGTGGCTGGTTATTTCTTCGAGCTTGTCCTCCAATTATAGCACCAGAAGCGCCAGCATCTGAGTCGTGTTGGGAAGCTGCGCCAGGTCGTGGGAGAAAAACCGCTTTGATATCTTCTTTATACCCATTCGTATTCCTTGACCGAGCCATGCCCACGCCCATCATTGCGAAATCGGATGAAGAGGAAAAGCGAGATTCACGTTCCGGTTCACCTCGTCCTACCTCAGCTGTATCATCTTCAAGAGCAGCCGCTGCTCTTCGCACAGCCAATACCCCAATTGCACTCAGCTTCAACAAGTGCGACCTTGCCGCTGTACGCTCAGCAACTAAAACCGCAGTTGGGGAATGCGCAATCGCACGAACGAGAATACTGATGTACTGGGCCATGATTTCGTCAAGCAAATCCACCAAATCCAAGTAGAAAGTCGCTTTTTCTGTATCGGTCATCTTCTTCTCGACAGCACTATCACGACCATCGTCCTCCCAGGAGCCCATCCTTGCAGCTCCTCCAGGTAGTCCACCAGGGGATAACGCCGCGACTCCTGTATTTAAGACATCACCTCCTCCATCAGGTGCACTCCAAGGGTCCTTTGAGTAGATTTTTGTTGTAGAATCTAGTGCTACATGCCCTACACCTCGTCCTTGTTGTTCAGCAGCCTTCAGGACTCCTTCAGCTCTTTCACCCACCTCCTCTTCAGCAAACTCTGGAACGTCTGGAAACGGGATCTGCTCAAGGACTTGGTGTGTGAGCACGTCCAACATAGCTGGGTAGTCAACGAGGCCCAAAGATTTGGTGTCGTTTTTTGCCTCCTTGAATTTCTGCAATGAAGACGAGGGTCCGTCAGGCATACCAAACTTTTTACGAAATTCAAGCTGAACGCGGTCACGCCTGGGACTGGTCCAATTACCTCCTATTCCTTGTAGGAGCAATTTGTTCCCATACAACATCATGTTCTTCCTGTCTAGGACGATTCTCGCCACTGCAGGTGATTCTTCTTTTGAGCCATGAGCAGAAGACAAAAACTGAGCCACCAGAACTAAGACTGACATCCCCCAACCGGGAGATTCATTCTCCAGGTGTTTTAGACCACCAGTGTTGCTGCCAGCTCTCAAAGTCGCCATCCAACTTTCCACAGCACTTGTACGCTTTTGCAGTGCAACTGGGCTTCCTTCTGCTTCCTCATAGAGCTTTTGCTGCTCACTGTGCTCAGCTTGTAAACCACTAGTAAAAGATCGCAACATGGCTAAATCTTCATGGTGATGTTGTTCATCTTCAGACGAACGCTGACGAGAGGGTTCTTGACGTGAATTTTTATTCTCAACAGGATAATCTAAATCCTTATAATCAGCTTGTTGTGAAGGCGATCTTGATTGCGCAGAAGAAGCTCTATCCTCCTCCTGATCCAAGCCAAGTCCTCGTGTCTGCACCACGTGGTTGAGAGTGGCCACGAGATTCTCCCTTACACCGAGAAGAGGCCCTGATAAGACATTGGCGAGTTGAGCACGAGCGGCTTTCGTTTCGGATAACCAGTGTACGGCAGAGAGCGTGCGCTTTACAGTGCGGACACGTTTCTCCAAGTTGTCTAGACCCAACAAAGGCATATCTTGTTCTTCTTGGTGTTGATGTTGTGCTTGGGCAAATTGATATGGCGCAGCAGAACTCCTTTCCTTCGCTGCCTTTGCATCACGCATTTCTTCTGCTGCGCGCTCTGCAGCACTTGGTTCTTTTGCGGCGTTCACGTTGAAGAAGTCTGCAGGATGTAACGATGCTTCATCAGGTTCTATTCCAGAAAGACCTCCACCTTCTGTAGTCCTCCTCAGTGTACTAGGTTTTGTTGTAGCCGGAGCCATATTATAATATCCTCCAGGCAAAAACAATGTCTTCCGCATCTTACGAGCCAACTTACGCAAAGCGTTTTCCAACAGTTGGTACTGGTCCAGCAGGTACAAGCCGTAGGTCCTTGCATTGGTTTCGCGAGAAGCTAGACGCTTTTGGAAATCTGAGATCACTGATATTTCTGAAAGTTCGCTTCCCGTTTTGCCTTTCAAATCTTGATCATATTCATCGGACAATGCTCGTAGCGCTTCTAATTTTCGAGACTTCGAAGGTTGTGTTGAAGAAAGAGAACTAAAAGTTTGAACTACATCTCTCAACTTTTCCGCAGATTGTAGCTCCCGATCAAAGCGTTTTTGTTCTTCTTTCAATCCCCCAGCTAGGTCCGCGACCGCCAAATAGTGCATATCTAAGGACCACTTTTTGTAACGTCTGATGCCAAAGAAGTCTCGCGCACATGCACTCAGGGAGTGCACCCCACTGTGTCTTGCTGTACTAGGTGAAGCCCAGGGCCATTCGTCTTCCAACAAATCGAACTCGGCCTGTACTTGGGCTAACCCTTCTGCGGTCATCTTTTGCTTCCCGTCTCGCGTGTCGAACGTGTTTTGCAAAACTTCCTCACCCTGCACGTAGAAGCCGTCGAAAGCCGCCATGGGTGGAATACTCGGATCAGCCAAAGTGGCGCGATAATCGATTATCTTCTTCGGTGCATTCCTCTCCTTTCCTGCTCTTAGTACTCCTACAACATCTTCTCCTACAACATCTTCTACGACTAAACCAGGTATCTTCGAGGATGCTGAAAGTGAAGGTGAAGCAGAGGAACCAGATGCGGATAGTCTCCATCGTTTCTGCAATTTCTGTCTGAGAAAACGGAACAGTCGTGCAACCCGTGTCACTGCTGAATCTTTACGTTTAGGAAGTGGCCGCAGCTTAGCATTCTGGCCCCCAGCAGCAGTTGCAGCTTTTACATTTCCACCTTGCGCACCTCCTCCTATATCTATTCCAGATGCAGATTTTACCGCTGCATCAACGGATAACAAAGCTTCTTCACCTGAAAATTGGTTTTTCTTCGAGATCGAATTAAAACCACCACTAGCAACACTAGTAGTCGTAACCTGTTCATCTCCTCGAACTTGAAGTCCTTTCGCATCCATTGGTGGCAAATGGGATTTTCGTTTTTCTTGTACCCAAGCCCGTTCCGTCTTATATTCCTGCTCCCTCTGCTCTTTTCCTCTCAAGTTCTCAGGCCCAGCAGGATGAAACCTCCTCTGACTATGCACTTTGTTTCGCAACAACCGCAATTCTTGTGGTAATCCGAATTTTGCGCGCAGCCACGTATACATCCGCAATTCTGTCGCTGCATCGTATTCTTCCAAGGCCAGAGACAGTTGTAATTCTGTCAAGACAAGCCACAAATCGTGAGATAACGCTTCATCTGCTGGTAAATCCGTCCAACTGAGTCGTGGCATGATTCTGATGCCACCGATGTTCAAAGGACGGCCGCGATCATCCTCTTCATCCTTACGAGCGACGAACAGAGCAGGATACATAATGGGGTGAAACGCAGTCCCATCTGTTAGTGCGACCGCGACATCGCCATGCGTCGTTGAACCCTTTTTCGTTCCAGAATTAATATCTGGGACCCACAATCGGCGTGGAACTGAGGCGTTGTACAAGTGGACTTCACAGACTTCACGTTCTCCTTCTTGCTGTCGTGATGAACCTCCATCCCCGTCCTCTGTCACTGTTGGCAAGCGTCGGCAACGAACTAGCAAATAGGCACGTCGAATATTACGTCGTTTATGATGCAAATCGTCGATACTGTCTTCTGCAAGGTCATGATCTCCATTGACACTAGAAGCCATGGAAGCCATGTTTCTTTCTCTAGTGTCCCTCTCTGTTTGCTTCTTGGATGCTCTTGGCGCTTGGTAGCTTAGCGGAAGTAAGAAGGAATGCCAATCGAAATACGCGAAGTGCTCCCATTCTTTGACGGCTTCAGCGGAAGCTTTGGCCGATTCTTGAGCAGACCCTGACCCAGACGTTCTCGTTCCCTTTTTCGCACTAGATGAGACAGCAGCTACAGCACTCCACTTCGCTTTCAATTTTGCGTCAGCATTCTGCTGATAATGAGCTTCAAGAACTGTGCTGGGCATAGAAAGTTCAGGAGTAGATGGAGGAAAGAACTTCTCTGCATATGCTCTTCTAGCCGTGTCTGCGAACTCTTCCGAGAAATTCGGAAACAAACAGCGTCTCATTTCTCTCCGGAATCGTATCACGTACTCCTCAATCCCGAAATGGTCAAAGCCAGTAATCACAGACAGAACTCTTGGTCGGTCACCAGGTGTGCTGCCTCTACTTTGATGTCCTTGATCCTCCCCTTCTTCTCGTCCGCCACCTCCAAGGTCGGTCATTTCATCTGTCAAGGGGCTGTCCATAGCAGCTAGTTCGTCCTTCTGCCGTTTCCGCACTTTCGGCACCAACTTCGCCAAGATTTCATTCCTTTCCCATTGAGAGGCGCGATGGAGCATGCGTGCGAAACTTACTCGGCTCTTCATCTCGTCCAACTGGTCAACAGACGGAGGAGAGCGGGTTCTCTTTGAGTCAGATTGATGCTGTGGTCGTGGAGTTGAAGAAGGTGTTGAAGGAGATGTTGTACTAAAACTTCCCAATTGGGTTCTTAGCGATAGCAGTTCTCGCCAGAATTGATCCTCTGTCAGTTCAGGTACAACTTGAGCTTGCTGTTCTTGCACGTTTCCTCCTCTTGGATTCGCTTGCATTTGATGAAATATCTGAGAAACACTTTGACTTTCCTCGAAATAGTACTGCAATAAGCGCTTTCCTTCCTCATTTTGCAATTGCAACGCTCGCACGAGTGGCACCTCGCCAAAGGTCTCTGTTGATTGGAGCAAGCCTGTAGCCTGAGCCACCCAGTCTAACAATTCTGGGCCAGACTCGACTAAAAGCGCATGCTCCGCAGCCAGGAGTCTCTTTTCCGCTTCGACCTTTTCCTCCGCGCTAGCGCTTTTCTCTCCATGGTCTTTTCCAGTAGGAAAGGATTTTGACAGAGATGTTTTTTGGTGTAGCAAATCCGGATCCGAATCTGGGGACCAAATATGCGACCAAGCGCCAGTGTACTCTAGAAATTGCTGACCTTCGGTGAAATATGCCGTAGAAGAAGAAGCAGAAGCGGAGATGCTGGAGGAGGAAGTGCCAACACCAATGGTTGTTCCGTAGCTTCCAAACTCAGGACTCTCAACGGCATACCCAGGATAGTGCCAGGGAAAGCGGGACGCGGCGAAAGGAAATGGCTTGACTGCCACGTCCACTGCCCATCTGGCGCGAAGCACATGTGCAGCGATACGCGGATTCATCAGCAGAGAAATTCCGCCATTGGGACGCTGCTTATCCTCGTTTCGTCGATCGAGTTTCAAGGTATCATTATAGGCGCGAATACAGACCGATTTCCAGCACTTTTTGGTTGCAACCTTGCACCAGGTGCCGCCATAACGCAAGCGCTCACCTATTTCTGGGAAACGGTGCGCACTTTCTGTCTGGAGTCTGCGTGCTGCGATGTTGGGAGTTGCTGGGGGAGGAGTGGCACTTCCAGCGGGTGGCGCAGAAGCTCCAGCCTGACCCTGCTCCAATATATCTTTCAACTGCGATCTCGCAAACTGGTCACTTCTCACTCTCAGCTGATCTGCGTTGTAAAGCGCATTAAGCATCGCAGCGGAAGCTTCTTCCCGACCATCATCCCCTTCATCCGGTGCATCGTCCCGCTTGAGCACTTCTGCATCGTTCCGGACGAAAGGACATGGCCTTTCGTATAAACAGACTCCGCTTTGACCGGATGTGTCTACACAGAACCGCTCCCACAATTTTTCTTGCAAGTCCGACAACTCACGATGTGAAACGGCGAATTCGTCACCGGTTAAGCCGGACAAGGGTAAAACTTCGTTGGCAAGGGCACGAGCGTCTTCACGAACAGCGTTGTTAGCTTCCTTTTGACGCTTTTGTGCTTCTAGTGCATCAGATTCCTGCTCCTGGTGACCATCTTGATGAACATGAAGGTCCTCGTCAAGATCAACGTACTTATTGCCCCACAAAGGATTGACAACCTTAGAAGATGACATCCCAGAAGAAGCGCCTCCTCCATCATCTCCGCGGCCTTCGAACAATTCTAGGTCCTCTTCGACCTCTTTCGCAAATGCGTCCAATCGCACGCCTCTTTCAGCTGGACACTTCCCCTTTTCACTCAATTCTTGCTTCGTAGACACTAGCGGGGCCGGTTCGTCATTGAAACGGAAAACATGTGAACTCAGATTCTTGCGAATCGTCTTCTCGTATCCATGCAAAATCTTAGTCCTGCTTTCATCTTCCTCCACGACTTCAGAATGAGCAGCACGAGCAGCAACTTCAGAATGAGCAGCAACTTCAGAATGAGCAGCATCATGTTCGTGAAGATGTTGTAGTTTCGGCAGTTCCTCGAAATCCCGTTCAGGATCGAAAGTGCTTGGTTTCTCATGCAACCCAGGAAAATCAAGAATCTTGGCCAACGTGTCTTTTGCCAACGCAATATTTCCTCGAGAGCGTATTCGTCCAACTTCAGCTCTGGTATAATCCCTATGCTCTCGATGTGACGTCAGTAACTTCTCCTCACCCAGATGCAAAGTTGCATGCATCGGGGACCAAAGTTGTCTAGAATACCTAGCCCTCCACTCAAATTGACGTCGCGGAGACAGTTGCACACCTCTGCGCAGCCCTATTTTACGGATCATAGAGATCGGTGGATTTGGTGCGAGGACTTGGTCATTATCACCAAACAAGACCGGGAAATGGACGTCGTAGGGAACATCAGCGAGAACGCGATTCGGGATTTGGCCAGAATCTTCTACAGCACCAGCAAAACGTGCAATGCCGGTGTCTCCTGCTTTGTTGAAAGCGCCAGAAGTACCTCCACCAGCCTTCCGCCCACTAGTACCTCCACCATCACCGCTTTCGACTTCGTCAAACATGAATGCCAGAGGGGCACAATAGTCAGGGCGTCGCTGCAACAGTTGCTCGTGCGCATCAGCCTGACGTTCACGCTGCTGGTGAGCATGATCTACTGTAGGAGCTCCACCCTGACGTTCACCACGCTGCTGGTGAGCATGATCAACTGTTGGAGGAGCTCTCAACGCGCATGGTCCAGTCGTTCTCAAAGCATGTTCTAAAGCTAATGACAAAACAGACACGTCGTTTCCAGTGATCATGTTCCATACCAGATTTCTCTGGATTTCGACTTCCCTACGAAGAGCTTCTAGGTTGGCTTTCATCTCTGCCGCAACTTCGGGACCTGACCAAGAATAAACGTCATTGATTTTCAAACCTAGAGCTTTCCATTGCCGCTCTAGTTTGCGTAATTCCTGCACTATAGCGACCGAGCCGCTGTATCTGGCGCTTACTGCAGAGAGCCAAGCCAGTTTTCTGTGCCGTTCTTGGGCAGAAAAGAGAGGGTCTAGGTTGTGTTGTGTGAAAGTCATTTTTTTCGCGATGTCCTGGGCACTGCGGTGAAAGAAAGCGGCCACGAAACGCTGCTTTTCTAGCAGCGCTTGTGCTGAAACTTTCGAGCCTGGCGGTCGAACGGTGGACTCGACAACGTCCTCCGGAGGACTGAACAATGCAGAGCCAGATATTCCTCCAACATCGCCTTCTACACCTCCACCAAGAAGATTTTTAACTCCCAAACCAGCAACAACAGAAGGCGTCATCACGCGGTGTCCATATACGAACTCTCGCAAGGTTTGCAAGAGCTGTGGATATCTACGCCCCGGCGCGATGCGTGGTGGGAATTCAGCAATTCTACCCTCAGAGTCCTTCAATCTGAAATCGACATCACGTCTAAAATCTCCAGCTTCATAGACACGGATCTTTTTCGAAACCAAACCAGTTTCCTCGGCAGAACGTAGCAGGTTCAAAACCCCGAGCCTTTCTACGACTTCGTCCGGGACACCGGCATCGTCGCCTGATGCAGTCTTTAGAGGTTTCCCGTTTTGCCCAAGGAGAACCACTGGAAAGCCGCGACTCAAATCGAAACGTGGAGGGTTAGGCTTCGCACCCTTGACACGGCGTACACAGAGCGGAAAGTCACGTCCAAACGCGGCACCGGAGGTTAGCAAAAGGCGAATAGCCTCTTTGTCCCAGATGTACACGGACCGATGATTAGCAAAAATCGTCACTGGCGGTTTTGCACTTGCAAGACTTCGACGGGCGGCGGTGCCAAGTTGGGCATTTCCACCTGCTTGTGCAGCGTGCTGTCCTGGTGCTCCGCCTTGAGGTCCTCCTTTACCGCTAGCTTTTTTGACATTGTTGATACGATTGTACGCCTTCTCCAATACTTCGTCCTTGTGTTCATTCCATACCTGTTGAAATGGCCTGAAAACCTTCGTGTTGTCCTCTGCCAGAGCTAGGAAGTCTTCTCTTGTGAGAAGCTTTTCTTGACGATCTCTGGAGGGTTGTTCTACCACATTTGATGTGAAGATATTCGTTGGCCCTGCCCCTTCGGTGAGAGGTCTCCTTGGCAGCACGTGTCCGAGACGGCGCTGCTCTAGTTTGTTCCCGGCCACCTTCTCTGGAAACATCTCGGTGGAGTAAGGATCCACGAGTAAAATCAAATGGCCAGCGGTTAAGCCTGCAGCCTTTGCCCAAGAGCCCTTTGCTTGTGACTCATCCGTTTCCAAAATCTCGATGTAGAACTCATTCGCAGTCTCCGTATCATCAACCATGCCAAGCTCATCTACTTGAAGATGTTGACTATCTTCCGAACCTTGATGTCCTCCTGCTCCATCATCATCACCACCAATCTCGCTTGTTCCTGCCACATGGGGACCACTATCTTCGTCAGCATCCTCATCATCGCCGTCAGCATCCTCATCATCCGAATCCTCATCCCCGTCTTTGATTGCTTCGGGTGGTTGTCGCTTAACAAAGCGCCAGCGTTTGATTCCCAAAGGGTACCTCTCCGGGACGTGGGACGGAAGCGGAGCCATGCACAGCACGTTATCGTCAAAATCGTGCAGCAACTCTGTGTGCACCGTTGGTGCATTCCTGTCCTTCTTCTCGTCCGGTAGAAGTGCTTTGAGGCGCTTCTTCTCCGGTAGTACTCGATCAAGCGGTTGAGGCGCTACTTCTGGTTCTGCTTGTTGTCCTTCTGCAACTTGGTCTATAGTTTCAGCGAGTCGCATCTGCTCGTCCTCCACCACTAAGTCCTCTTCTACAGGGTAAGAGCTCTTCGGCACTAGATTTTCCCAAAACTTCCTGTTCTCGATCCCAATGTAGACGCCCTGAAGGGCAAGACTTCGGGCGAACGCAGGCACAAAATCAGGATTCACAAGCGTGTCGGATAAAGACTTTTTTGATGTTGTACTTGAATCCTCGTGCTCGTCGTCTTCCATACCAGACATAATAGGTTCGAAGTATACCCGTGAGCCATCAAGAAAAGCAGTGCGCTCATCTTCGCTTCTTAGTTTCAAAGTCGGAACTACAAGGGTGGTATCCATCTTTATCGAAAAAACTGGACCAAAACAAGCCCTACCTCCTGATGGACACGCAGGAACTATCCGTCCTCCAGCATCTCCATTTTTCGGCAACGCGGCAGTTTTCACAATCGGGATCGCGTCTGGAAAATCCGCGTCAAACGACAAACCAACAAACCTCAATTGCATGCTACTTTTGATATCCATCATGCTGATTACCTCACCAGTGTCTGATGAGATAACTTCACTGATGCGCGCGTATCTTCCTGGTGGATCGAAGAGAGTACCATTACGGCCTAGAATCTTCAACGACCCCGATGCGGTCGGGTAAGCGGCTACGCGCTTCATTGGAGGAGTTGTATCTTGTTCCTTTCGGGGTGCTGCACCACCGTTGAGTGGTCCGACATCAAGCAAGACACAGACTACGTCCAGAACATCGACAGCCTCTTCCCGTTGCAGCACGACCGGAAGAACTGCTCCTTCATCTTGTTCATGATCTGGAGATGATGCAATTGCTGCTGATGATGCAACGTCCGACCTCATCTCATCGATCAGATTGTTGAGGCTTCCACTTGTCGCTGTCGCTGTCCTCGATGGACCCCTCCATGGACCAGAGGAAGATGATGTAGCTAAGACAACAAGTTGTTGAATATCATGAATCGGAATCAGTCTTAATGTTTGGAGTGGTTGTTCCTCATGCTCATCATCTTGACCTGCTGAGGCTGGTTTGTAGAGGATATGAAGAGGCCCTACCAAGTCCTCTTCCTTGATCGGCGGAAGCCATTGTGCTTGCGGACCTTTCCTTTTGGACACACGCACTGACACAAAAGCAGGCAACTCTAAGATCGAAAGGGTTCCACTTTTTTTGGAAGGATCTTGATATGCCCATGCGTGCGTCGCCATATTCCTATACGGTCTCTGCAATCTCAACGGATTACTAACGCCAGAAGATGCACGAAGGTATTCGGCGCTATAGTTCTTCACACTACCGCCCAACTCGCGCAGGTGTGTGAATTTCTCCGAGCTCAGCTGCAGGCCGTCTTCATCCGTGGTAACGAAATGCTTACCCCCACGCTTCTTCATCCTACATGAAGACTTTGCGTTTGCGTCACCAAAAGGACTGGGAAACTTCAGCAATCCTGGGAGAGAAGAAGAGCCCGAGCCCAGCTGCACAGCAAGAACATCCCCCCTTCTAGAACAAGTGCCTCCTGCTGCTGCTGTTCTTGTAGAAGTATGAGGACTTGGTGGATACTCAGTAGTCGTGGGAGACGCGTGATCACAATCATCATCTTCTTCTTCCGCAGGAGAAGCCATAACTGAGGGTTCAACATCTTGTTCTTCTCCACCATCAAGCAAGACTGGTTGCCCATTTTCATCCACAAATAAAGGAAGAGACATGTAGGACACGACACGTCGACCCCGAGTAGAGCCGTCGTTAGGGTCGTTGTCAGACCCCGAAGATGAGGAAGAAGAAGTCTCTTCTTCGCCAATACGTTTCAGAGGTTCGGGCAAAGCCGGCTTTCCTTCGGTTCGTCCGCCACCAGGTTCGTCGTAAGCATACAGTTTTTGTGCGATCTCGAGACCCTCAAGCTGGACTGGTGCTGAATGTGCATCACGGAAACGCCAGAGAGGACCAATCAGGAAGTCTTGTTCTGCTGCTGAATCCCTCTCACTCTTTTTCTTGACAGCTTTTAGTGGCGCTTGAAGTCGACCTTCAGGATCGAACTGGGTCTGCTGCTGTTGTTCCGGTTTCCTCTGCTGACCTTGACGATCCACCTCAGAAGTTGCCTGCAGAAGAAG
This sequence comes from Amoebophrya sp. A25, assembly GCA_905178165.1. Lineage (NCBI taxonomy): Eukaryota > Dinophyceae > Syndiniales > Amoebophryaceae > Amoebophrya > Amoebophrya sp. A25. Next base: position 1,343,384 of record CAJINU010000012.1, read on the forward strand.
TTTGCCGTCAGCATCCATCCAACAAGAAGTTGTTGTGGTTTCACTACGATCTGCATCCTTCTTCGCGGCGACTTCTGTAAGCTGCACTACAACACTCGTCTCATCTTCAACTCCCTTAGAACGTAGAGTGTGCTCTTTCAGTGCCAGTGGGACCCATCGACCTCCTACAAGCGGCTGACCTAAAGTCAGCGTTTTCGAGCTGCCCTCCTGTCCTTCCTCTCCTTGTTGAGTGGAACCAGCTGCAACAGTGTATGTGTACCTTCGTGCAATCGCCGGCACCACTGGTAGTTTCGGGGTGCGTTTTTGTTTTGTAGATAGATCAACAAAACCCGACACCGATACAATGCGACCGTCGACTGTTTGTCCAAGGTCCTCTTCTTCCAGTCGGGATACTGAAGTTTGCTCAGTTTGAAGGCTTGCTTGGGACTGGGAAGCACCTGCTGCAACAGTAACATCTGCAAATGCTCCTGACCCGGAAAGTGTTGCATCACTCCTGATGATCCGCAAAGAACTTCCCGTAGGTACCCCTGTTGCGGTTGCATTCGTCTCTTGAAGACTTTGCGTAGTAACAGATATGGACTTCTTCTTTACATCTAGTACTTCTTCAGGCTTAGTAAACACAGCGTCCAAGTTATGCACTTCATAACGAACCCTCGTCTGTCCTCGGAAGTTTCCAAACAATTTCGGTCTCTGGGAATAGACGATATGCTTGCTTACCTGGTGCTCCTCAGGATCGTACACATCATGTTGTTGATCAGAACCTCCAGACTGCCTGGCGCTGGGTGGGTTTTTCCCACCTGCAGTGCCCGAGAAGCGGTCTCTCTCTTCCAAAATGCGCACTTTCATCTCACGCTGGGTAGATACGAACGCAGCATTTTCTTGTTTCTTCTCGGTATGATCGCGACCAGCAAGGACATGAAAAATATTCGATTTCGTCCCACTTTCAGTTTGCAAGGCGTCACGACTTACAGCAGCTTTCTCTGCGAACAAGGGATCGACTACCTGCACAACTGCATACTTGCGATCGAAAGCTCCACCAAAACGAGAGACACACGGAACTTCTGCATCTTCACCAGCATCCAGCTTGATCTCGGCGATACCCTTCATTAGTTTCGTTACAGCGTTTTTGACGTCGAGCAGGCTGACAGCTCCTTTGCCAATCTGCTCGACGACAGCTGGAGCTCCTGTAGTAGCACTAACACCTTTAGAAGCAGTAGCACCTGCACTAGCATCTTTAGATGAAGCTTGTTGTTGTGGTGCGCCGGTTGTAGCAGGTGCCACACTGGCACCAGCACTTCTGCTCCTGTTCGACAGAGTTTGAAGATAAAAGCGTCCTGTGGAGGATGACGATCCCGTAGTGGATCCGCCAGATCCCGCTGTCACTCCATCATAGTGGCGCATAAATCGTACTTCTTTCTTGTCACATCCGTCAAAGTAGATTTGGTTAGCCTTCCGCCACGACGGCTCAGGAAAATCGAAGAAGTGCATTCGCAAAAGATGATGCAACTCCCTGCTCACATTCGCTGTCTCATCCCCACCCGAGATATGCATGGTGAAGGGACTCCCGTTGCAGAAATCACGGACGCGTTCAAGTTTGCGCATATCGACTGCTGTATACTGGTAGAAGAAGTCTCGGAGGGTCTCGTCTGTGATAGTGATACCAAGTACAGCATCCTTTTCAAGAGCTTCCAACGCGTATTGAAGAAACAGAGACCCCAAAGTCGCTCTGCCAGGACCCTCAGTACCACTGTCGAACTGCATTAGCCCATTTCTAGCATGGTCGATACGGATACCCAATTTTTCTCGCACTAGTGCATCTGCCAAGTCTTGTGAAGTTGCGGTAAGTGGACCCGCTTTCACTCCAACAAGACGAGTTCCTGCCGGTGCTGATCCACTTTTAGACTGCTCGGCGGCTTTGACATAATCCAATTCATAACCCAACTTTTTCGCCAATGCTTTTCTAAAATAGCTGGACTCATTCTCGCAGATATATGTCGCGGTGCTGGAAAGCAGATTCGTTTGCTCCAGAAGCTGATGATGCAGGAACTTTCTTCTAGTGCTTGTAGGCTTGTTCAACTCGGTTATCGTTGCCTTCAGAGCTGCAACATCTTCAGGATCCTTTCGTGTCATCGCATCAGGGCCACCCTTTCGCGTCTTCGATAGCCTCGCTTGGACTCCTCTGAGTGCGACTTGTTGCGACAACGATTTTCGTCGTTGTACGAACTCCTTCTTGATGTTTTTTGGCCCTGATACTTCTACAGCAGGTTGCTGAGAATCACCTTGTATAACATCTGCATGGTTTTCATTTTCTTGTAGGAGAAAACTAGACAGAAGTCTACAATTTCTCCCACCTTTTAGTTTATTCCCAACATCCAGCAAAGGGACAGGTTTGCCCGTATTGGCTGACACAGCCGACGGACACACACCTACCGCAAGAGGGTACGTCACTCCTTCATGATCGTCCACTTCTAACTGCTGACCCCTTGTACTACTCGCAACAAGTCCTCGTGCCTTTTCTTGTTCTCCTGCACGATCATGAATCCGAAAAGCACCTCCAAGTCTACTCTTTTGTTCGATGTCGTGGAACTTCCATGCGCTACCCTGCATGAAGTATTCCCGCCAACGACGACTAGCCAGACTCCACATGCCTACATGCTTCACTGGTAAGACTGCGCCAATCGGTACCACTGACCGCGAGCTAAGGTCATATGCCTCCGTCGCTGATGCAAAACGTAAGGCGGTTGCTTCCCGCTTCCACCTGTTGTATCCACTTAGGCTGAGGTGGGAACTTCTACCAAGAGAACTCACAGGAGAGGACCCATCTTGCTTTACTTCTTCCTTGAGTTGCAAGAGCCATCCAAGCCAAGTGAGACGAAAACGCCAATCGGGAACGAGAAAATCAGAGAAAGCTCGTATCCGCCAGTCTTCTTTAGAGCCAATCTCAGAAGATATTCCAAGATCAACAGACGCTAGTAGTTGTCCTCGCGGTACAAAGGGAGTGGACGAAACTGCGTACTCAGTTTCCGCCTCCAATTTTCGTGCAACTCCAGATCGCGCCACCCCATCGCTTTGCGCAACTTCACGAGGACCTAACAAGGAAGATGATCGTGATACTGACGCTACTAATGCATCGATTAACTTTCCAAGATTCTGCACATACAACTTGATGTTATCATCTCCGGGAAAAGTCGTGTCATCAACGGCTGTTGTTCTGCGTGTTCTTTCCATTTTATGTCGAGCATCACATCCTGCCAGAAAACGGCTGGCCATATTTTCAGGTAGACTAAACGTGTCCTGTAGGTATTCCCTTTCGCTAGTCTTCAAGTGGATGATTCCCGTACGAGTTGTATCAGCATGACTGGTGCGGATAGGCGCATACGAGCAGATGATTTCTTGCTCAATTTTCTGTGATTCAGAAGTGAGAAAGCTATCGACTTGCTCGACGAGGAACTTTTTCTTATCCTCAACACTTGATGTTGTAGTCATTGATCCAGGAGAAAAGGCGTCAACAAGAAAAGGATGTGTTTGTGATGTTTGTGAAGTAGTTGCGCCAGTAGTTCCACCAGATGATCCAGCAGATGCAGCAACAGAAACCAGATCACTCGTACTCAAAGCCAAAGGGTTTAGGACTTCAATAGCATCCCCAAATTGAAAACCAAGCGGCGCACCTGGATTCAATGACTTTCGTAGCGCGGAAATGCTGGAGGACGTCTCTTTCTCGGCATCAGCTGCCACGATCTCTGCATCACCTCCATCCACAGCATGACCATGACCATGATGATCATCTTCCTGCTCTATACGTAAGATACTGTTTCCGAAAATTTTCGAATAAGCACTACCGTAGATGGATTGATCAGTAGTTAGAGTTGTAGCTTTTTTAGTCCCGGCGTCCATTATAGAAGTAGAACCAGCACTCTGCAAGTTCGGATTGGCAAGCGGCAACCCTCGCACAGCACGGAAGCGGAATGCATCAGCGACGTTGTTGTTCTTTTGCCTCGTACCACCGGCAAAAGTCACGAATCTAGTACTGCTTGAAGAAGACGATCCTGGCTGTTGAAGCAACACCTTCTTGTGGAAGTCGATGTTGTCTTCTCCTTGTTGTTCAACAGAGTGTTGAAAATGCGACGTAGCTGCGAGAGAAGCAGAGCCAGAAGTTCCTCCAAGACCCAAATTGTAATTATTGTCCTCATTTGTTGCTCTTGCTACCACAGGATGTATTCGTAGATAGAAATTTGACCAGACAGAATTTTTCCGCGTTTCCGGTCTGCCGTCCCGGAGGAAGTGCAACAGTAGAGCTTCACTTGTCACAGCTTCCCAAGTCTCTTTAGCGATACGCAGAGAACTTGCATCATCATCTTGATTGTTACCATGAGAACCAGCCTTTTGGGAAGCCAAAATCCATCCTTCGATCTGGAAATGAATCACCGGAGTAGTATTACTGGTAGTTGAGGCTGCTAAAGGAGTGTTATCATTCTTGTTCTTGAGTAATATAGACAGAGCATCAGCAGCCCAAGCAGGATCAGAGTTCTCGTCCATATTAAGTTTTAGCAATCGCTTCATGAGATGAGCACAGGCCGGACGAGCAGGCACTGCAAGAGTAATCACAGCGCCAGTCTTCTGATTTCGATCGGGTGCCGTCGGTGATGCAAAATCCCCACCATTCGTGCCAGGATACAAAGAGGGCTGCTTTCGCAGTCTCACGCCAGTGTTCATACCCCAAGCCTCGACTCCTTCACAGGCATCAAGTAGTCCAATGCTTTCTCCACCGGGTACAGCAACAGTCATAGGGTGCATCTGACGAGGGAGAAACTCTGGACGCCACCAAAAACCAGGTCTCGTGACTGTTTCGAAGAATGGCAACCTCTGCAACAACTGGCGCTTACGCAGGAACTGCAAAGGCCACTGTCGTCTAGGTGGATGCAAAGCTTCTGAAGATTTTTTGTCTTGAAAGAGCATGTTGATGATCTCTCTCGAGCCGTTGTTCAACAAGAAAAGCTTGTCTTCAGCCACGACGACATTTTTGGCATTGCTTCCAGTTCCAATATCTTCATCACGGGAACCCTCCAAAGTCCATTGTCTTCGAAAAAGCGGAAACGACGGATGGAGGACAAAAAGGATATCACCAGCAATAACAGGCGTCTGATCTGTTGTGCAATTTTCTGCTTCTGGGTTCACTTTCGTCACAAGAATTTGAGCAGGTGGCGCTCCAACTGAAGGAACAGAATGATCTCCATCTCCTGTTCCTGCTAAGCCCAAGCTGACATCTAAAAACTCGTATTCAAACGGCTTTCTTCTAGTGTTCCGTTCCTGTGAAGCACCAGATGGCAAACCCGACGCTCCACCAATAAAGATCTCACTCGCAGGAAAGTTATCATGCTGCTGATCACAGTTAAAGACAGAAAAAGCTTTCTCCAAAGCTTCGACTCTAGCCATAGTTGTACTTCTACTCCCCACGACATCGCCATCCTGAACATCTCTTCTGGACCATGTCGTCATATCTGCATCTGGGGTCTTCGTAACTTCCAAAGCCAGTTGTTCTAAACCTAATTGTTGTCGTTGTAGTTCCACAGGCATTGGCAACATCCCACCAATCCTAGGTGCTGCCCAAATGCTATCACCAGTCGGGTGGTCCAGCCAAACTGGGTGTTGAGGGTGTGTCCAGCCTACACGGATAAGGGCGATGACATTCTGCAACTTTTTGATGTCAGCACTACGTCTTGCCAATCGCCATGCGTGTAGTGCTAAGGTGACCTTAGTCTGCACATCAATGGTGTCTCCATCGTAAAGCCCACTCCCGTCACGAAGACCGGCAAATGGTCTGAGAACGTATTTTCTTCGCTTGTTATCTACCATCACCTCCGACAGAAAGAACATCTCATAGCGTTCCATAACCTGCTCTTTCTCGTCACCTCTATCATGAGGTCCTTCTCCTTGTTGCGGTGCTCGTGCCCTTGTGCGTACTTTCTCGATAACTCCATCTGGAAGCACACGGATGAACATTCTAGACCAAGCATCTTCGGTGTGGGACAAGGTGTCCTCGTACTCGTTCCTGCTAAGCTGCAGTGGGGAATGGACTACACATCCGCGGACATCGACTAGCTGGTTCCCCTTTTTCCGGTCGAAGTCCATGCCTTGACAGGCGTATGGACCTTTTAACACCCTGGGCCAGAATTCCTCTAGATGTTGCGGAGTAGTTCGAAGTGGATACTTGGAAGAAGGAGGTGAAATCTTCAGGTTCAGCTGATCTTCACTGGGATCAACGTCTACATACGTCGCTTGTTTCTGCGCAGTACCTCCAGGCAAGAGAAATGGATAATGTTTTCTCTCCTCCTCGTCGGCGATTACAGGAAAGACTTTCGGCTGAACATCGTACAGAACAATGCTGATACCAGAAAAGGGTTCTATAGCGGGAGCAGCAGTTGTAGTAGGAGCTATTCCAAAATCTTCATCATATTCATCACCCTTTCGACCTCCATGTCCATTCTTCTTCAACTCCGTCGGTTGACCTGATAATTCATATTCCGGCGCAGGAGTGTTGAGAAACCTTAAATGTTCACGATTTGCGATCACATGACGGCCTTTGAGAATGACTTGGGCCCATATCATGCGCGAAGTGTCCGTCTGACCCTGGCGGAGCGGAAATCGGCGACGCAATGCACGTTGTAAACAAGTAACAGTTGTTGTAGAGCCGTGTAATTTCTGCTTGGAGAATGCTGGCTCATCTTTGGAAATCGATGTTGCGAGGAGAAGGCCACCTTGCTCACGCAATCTTCGAGCTTGTGGATGTTGTCCTTTACGTTGCTGTGGTCCTTGTTCTTGTTGGTCGTGTGGAAGTGAGTGTGGTTGTGTACCACTAATTCTACTAATAGCATCACGCTCATCTACTTGCTCATCGAAATTTTCATCGTCCAGCACGTCCGACGGCAGACCCAGAGCTTCATCCGGGTGACAATGGATGACGCGACGACGCCACTTCGCTATGCTCGACGGAAGCGAAGCTCTAGGCTCTACAGTACCTACTCTACTAGAAAGTGGGCGGGATGGATCTTCTTGTTGTTGTTCTGCAGCAGCAGTGACAGGTGGACTCATGATCTTCATGGTGTCAGGTAAGGGTGGAAAGTCGTGTTCAACATGTTCTTGTCCCAGCAAACCATTCAATGCATCGACACGACTACGCGGTTCACGTAAGAGGTAGATGGAACCTGCCAGATGTGAGACCGCTTGACTCGATAAACGGGAAAACCGAGGCTCCTTTCCGGTGGTCCAACCGGTTTGGAGTACGTGCTTCGTGAAAGCACGAGTGAGCCAAGTAGGAGAAGACTCATCAGAACGCAGATAAGAGAAGTTGCGAACCATCTTTGCCGTACTACTCGGTGTAGCAGGAGCATCGAGAGCACGAGCGGGGGATGTAGAAACCGTTTTTTCTCGTCCTCGACTGTTCACGACCTCTATCTCATCTACGCCAACAAGTACACGAAACTGGTCTCCCACGCGGCGATGTTCCACTTGGTCTTCTTGGTCAGTACCACGACCAGTAGAGTCCGGAACCCCTGAAGATAACAGTGTGGCACACACTGATGTCCCTCCAGAAGTTGATGTTGAGGCCAGCAAGTCTACTTCGACATCAGACCAACTTCCCCATAGCATCCAGTCTACGAGCCAGCCTCCACCTAGTAGCGGAAGTTGCTGGCGAGTTGTACTAGGAGAAGGAGTAGACGAAGGAGGATGTGAGGGCGATGAGGGAAGATGAGGCGCTACCTGTGCCTCCTGTGGGGATGGGGATACTAATATAGCTTGCTGCAGTTGGTCAACAACGAGGAAATTTCCAGATGACGAAAGTGTTTTCTTTCTTTGAGTACTCGTACAACTAGGTGAAGGATCCTCATCTCCGCTACCGTTGCCGCTACGATCATCCTCAATACCACTATCTTCCGCCGCAGATCCTGCTGAACTCGTTACAGCGTCCTCTTCTCCTTCGGAGCCATCTTCCTGATCATCTTTCGAAGATGACCTTGATCTTAAGTAGAGTTCTTGTGTCAGCACAGGACTCTTCAGTCTCTCCACCGAACCAAAGCGATACTGCAACAGCGAGGAAGGAGCTTCATCTTTCTGCGTAGGAAGATCGTGATTATCCTTCAACTTCCCTTTTCCAATCGCATCCATAGTACGCAAAGCAGTCCAAATCGGTGCAGCAAGATTGAGATTCTTGTTCATTGATGCTGAAGAAGACTTTACATCAGCCGGGAAATTCAACATCATGTCAGGAATTATATTTATAGCTCTATTACTCCTGGCTGGTGTACTACTTGCAATCATAGGACTAGTAGGTGGACTCCAGAATTTTCGCCAAACGAGGAGTTGTAATTGAAAGCGTGGTGCAGCAGACATATCCCTTGTAGGCGCAGCGGTTTGCTCTACTTGCCCTCGCACCTTAGTATCGCTCCACCAATGATTGAGAACGGCTTGCAACCCCAGCATGTAAACTTTGTCACTATCTTCTTCCTCAGCATCGTTATTATACGCCATCTCCGAAAAATGCTCGTCGCCCCATAAGAGAAGGCGAGTGCTTGTACTTCTTTGTTGAACAGTTGTAGAAGTTGTAGCAGTGCCATCACTGCCATTGTTTACATCTTCATGAGCAGGACCATTCACAACATGTTGTTGTCCTTCACTATCTTCAATCAGAGTTTCTTCTTTTGGATACATTAAAAAGTCCACCCCATCCGAAGTGCTGCTCCTGCCACCCGCACTTTGATTCTCTGCTTCCGACAAGTGACGAAACAGTTCTCCTTCTCCAGCAGTACTAGACCCTTTAACTTGACGAATCCCTTCTAAGTCTTGCTGTTGCTCGATCAAATCTATCATTCTGGCTTGGAGCTCATCTCCGACTCGCAAATGCATCTGGGCAGCCCACGTGCCTGGCTTTGGCGCTGCCTTCAACCGCACACGAGTGCAAGAAGAACAGATCAGAACCTGTGAACCGGGCATGCCACTCTCCGGGATCGGTTCTAGCATAGGAGGCTCCAGACCCAATGGCGGCATCGACGAGTCTTGCTCTTCCTCTTGGGGTTCTTTGATACCAGCAGCATTGTTTGCTCTAGTTGCGTTGCTCATCCTTGTAGGCCTAAGTGTACCACTGCCTTTGGGACCTCCTGGTCCAGGGACTGTGAGTATTTCCGCAAAGCTCGAAAAATAACGGTCTACACTTTTCCCAGAGCTAGATGCAGAGCTAGATACAGATTTGCTTCCTCGCGGCTTAAAAACCGCGTTAACCGCACCACTCAGACTCCTGGCAGCATTCACGCCTCTACTCCTGAAAGCATCAACGCCTCTTGCCAACATGCCAAGCATGCCGCGGCCTCGCATGCTACTTCTAGTGCCAGTAGCTCCTCGATCTTCTTGTTGACCAGCGTTACCATCAACATCATCCTCGTCCTTTTCCGGTGGAGCTTCATAGGGTTTCAACCTGTCCTCGACGTCCAAGAGCAAAAACTCCACTTGAGCGCGCTCCTCTGTGAGTTTTTCACGTGCTTCTAGGAATGCGTCGGACAAGGCTTCTCGGCTTCTTTCTCCAGAACCTCCAGAAGGGACAGCTTTCTGCTTCAGCACCTGGCGGACGCAGTAACTTCGACTCAGGTAGAAGTAGTCACTCATCTTCATTGTATTCCTCGTCTCAGCAGGAACAGCTGCTGCAGATGCAGTAGTTGTAGGACTTCTAGCACTCCCACGAAGATGTCCGTTACGTTGTTCTCGACCAGCAACAGCAGAAGCGCCAGTACTTCTCGTAGTACCTTGATGTCCTTCTAGATAGTATCCGATTCCGACATTTTGCATGTAGTACGTTTCAGTTTCTCTTGTTAAGATCATTGACGGTGCTGCAAACCCAAACACAGGGTTCCCTTCACTATCTTCACCTACTTGTAGATAGTCGGAGCACAATTTTCGTTTTCGATAGCGTTCCATACGTTTTTGCATTTTTGCCAGCTCCTTTTCCATCCTAGAGACCATCAGGCTAACAAGTTCCTCTTTCTTCAATGCATTCGCATGTTTCTCAGCTACTCTATTTTTGTTCTTTGGAGACCCCCTTGCTCGTTCTTCCGCCAGTTTCGCGATCTTGGCAGTATCTCTCCCCTTCTGCTCTTTAAGGTGTTTCAAAACCATCTTTTTCTCATCGATGGCCGTCCTAAGATCCTGTTCACGCTGCGCGTCAGGATCTTGGGTCTCCGGCGGATACTGTCGCTCTATGTCTTCTTCGTCAGAGGAAGAGGAACTACTTAGAAACTCCTGCTCATCTACAACTTCAGTACTATCATGCAGTACTTCACTTTTTTCTTCTTCTTCTTGTCCGCCAGCTTCGGAGGTCGCGATGCTTCCGACTGCAGCACGTTGTAGCGCATTTTCTTCTCCTTGTCCAGCATCATCCTCTGCTGGTTCTTCTTCCGGTGAGGCATCTCCACCTCCTGGATCTTCCAATGGTGTTGCCGTATTTGATGCTTCCAATTGTGTTACAATCGCAGGAGCAGCCGTGTTATTTGCCATTTTTCGTTCTAGCTCCTGTTTGAAAGCTGCCCTACTAGCCTCCACAACTGATGGAGGAGTTCTTGTAGGTGTACTTGGCAGTGTCTGCGTCGGAGTGGATATGTCAAAGTGCTTAGGTCCTGTTGCTGCACCTTTTTTGCTGGTCCCATCCACAGGTGGACGGGGAAAAGGTGGAGTTGCTGCACGTCGGCCTTTGCTGGCGCTCCCATCACCAGAACCACGAGAAGGAGCAGGTCGTGGAGTATAATCTCTTCTGACAGATGCTGCAGGAGCGGCTTTAGCATTTACCTTTAGAACAAGGGGAGCAAGACCAAATAAGTAAGCATTTTGAGCAGAAGATTTGCCTGTACTGCTGCTCGCGTGTCGGGGTTCTCTCATCATTCCTGGTATTGGTGGTATATTTGGTTTCTCTTTTTCCAACTCAAGTTCAACATCAGAAGAAATCTGAAATGTTTCTAGACCTGTTTCCTTTGGTGGAACAGACTTCATCTGGTGGTCTTCTTGGTGTTGATGTTGGTCCAACAGCACCTCACTACTTGTTACAACATCTATTGACTGCGGTTTGGGTCTCGTATTTTTCTTAGGCATGTCAGCTGCTCCTGATGTCGGTAATTCTTCAGGCTTTTTGGGACTGGCTTGTTTTCCACCTTCTCTTTTCGGCTTCACCAGTTCTCCTGCAGGTTGTACAACTGCTCCTCTTGAATTTGGCAGAACAGCTGCTTTAGAAGTTGCCTTAGAAGTGGTCGCTTTGGCTTTGGCTTTGGCTCTGCCTTTTCCAGCAACAATTTTCTCCTTCTTTTCCTTCTCTTTCAAAGCCTTTTGCTTTAATCGTCTTTCCGCTCGACGCTTCCGCAATGCCGCGACTGTAAAACTTTCATCTTGAAAATCTTCGTCTTCATCTTGGTCGTGGTCCGTTCGGATAGAAGTAGGCGCACTTCGTCGAATAGGACTATAATCTTCTTCATGTCCTTGTACTGGAGCTGGATCATCAATATTTTGATCTAGTACTTCATCCTCAGAACTATCAGAAGCAGCACTAGCGCTAGCACTAGTACTTCTGACTTCATCTGAAGTAGAGCGAGAACTTTCAGATGATTTTGACCTTTTGGAGGATCCAAGTGTAGAGGAGCCAAGAGCAAGTACATACGCTTTTCTGTAGAACTGACGCAAAACAGCTTTCCGCTTTTTGTACTCCTGGAGAGAAAGTGAGCCTGAGTTTTGTTGATGTGGACTTGTCGTTCCACGTCCGGGAGTTGCTTCTTCTACTTGCGAAGACGATGAGTTTCGTTGACGTCGTCGTGGAGTCGTTTCAGGTCCTCCACGACCTGCCTCCTTCGGACCTGAAACTGACGAGTGTTCTTCAGCTGGATTCGTAACTGCGTTTTGATCAGGGTGATGTCCACTTCCTCCAGGAGTAGCCCCCGCATGATGTGTATCATTTTGAGGATACAATCCAGAAGTAGCTACAGGATCAGCAGGGTTTCCAGGAGCAGCTACAGGATCAGCAGGGTTTCCAGGAGTAGCTACAGGATCAGCAGGGTAGCTTCCAAGAGTGCCATTAGGATCAGATGAAAACATATAGGAATATACCCAAGATCCTAACGATTCATCAGCTGCAGGTCCCTCCATAGCAAAGGCTGTACTAATCCAGATGAGTCCAAAGGTGGCCACGAGAAGCGTGGCCGCGGAACGAGGACTCTTTTTCAAGACCATCATCTTGATCTTGTAGTTCTTGCTCATTTTTGCTTCATCAAATAAGAGTTCTGCTTCTAGGTCGTACAGGTTGGTAAATATTCTAATTCTAACTAATTGTTGTTCTTGTACTGTCTTAGTCTCAGTCTAGTAATTCTTTCAACTCCTCGGGGCTTCGAATGAAGTTGATGGTAGATATTTTTCTTATTCTTATTCTAATAAGAGTTTTATTCTAGGGACGACATCTAGGGACAAAGAATTGAAGATCTACATCTTGGTAGTTACGAACTATGATCATACATGAGAAAAAGAAAAAGACTGAAACTGCTTGTTCTAAGTTATTCATTGGTATTTCACAGGATATCTTCCACACTGGACCAAACCAAAGGTACCAGGGATCTTCCACGTCGACCTAGTAGTTTTTACGAGAGTAGCAACTTAGAAACGTCTTCGGCATTGCTGGCTCTCGTCTTATTCACGTTGCAGAAGTAGCTGTTTCTCTTATTCCTCGTCCCTTCTATCTTCCATATGTATCTAATCTTCAAAAAAAAAATTATTCACTATCAATTGGAGTCGCAAACATGATTACATCTTCTATCAATCTAAATCTATGTAAGCGTGTCCAAATTCAATCGCAATCGCTTTGTATTTCTTTCTCACAAGAATAGCACGGTGGCCAATCGATGAAACTTAGAAGTAGTACTTCTCGTATCAGTTGTTACGCCAAAAGACCTACGACCCAGTTTCATCAGCCCAAAGCCCTTTGCGCTGGTTTTCATTGCGGTAAGTTGAAAACAAATTTTGTATTGACATCGTTAGAAAATGATAGGTGGCAAAAAGCAATGGCAACAAGAGGGACAGTGATTACTACAAGGCAGAAGAGCAAGGTCGTTAGGAATGAAGAGTCTACGGGGATGTAGGAGCAGGGGGTCTCTCTCTCTCTTGTGTTTCAGTCAATTTTTCTTCTGGGAAGTAGCAAGATCTTGCAGTTTTAACCACCCATCTTTCAAACATTGCTGGTTGGAGGTGGCACTTACTAGCAATATTCGTTGCGGGTACTGCTGCCTTCTGACCTTCAATACAAAGACGTGTATCCTTGTCAAAAAGATCTATGATTAGCTCAGTTTTGATCTCTACAGATGCCAGTGAGTGCTGGCGCTGCTGTTGAAATTCAAATTAGTAATGACCTTTTGTTCTTGTTGTTGATGAATTCTACGTCCGAGACCTCATATTACCGTTACCGATTGCTTGAATGTTGGTAACTCATACTTCATATTCTTGAAGGGTTGTTGATCTTTTCCTTTGCTTGCATGTTGTCGTGTTTGTTACTCCTTCTAATTCTTACCCGCTGCATCAAACATTTGGCACTGTTGTTGATCTATCTGCTAAACCTAGTCTAGATCTTGGTCGGCCTTTACTCCGCGAGGCCGTGGATTTTCTCGCCTCTCTTAAAAAATACTAATACTTCTAAATGCACATTCATCGGAGAGGGTCTACGCCCACAAGGTGAACTTGTTAGTACGTATGAACCAGTGTCGTGCTACAGTCGGCGTCCGATGATCATGGGCCCGACAAGATATGTCGCAATGTCCCGATCTTGTAGTTAATCAGAATTGAGAGAGTACACTTTTTGAGCAGAGGAAGAGAAAAATCTATGGGAATGGGAAACGTATTAAAGAGCTTGTTGTAACATGGGATTCAGCGTGGTGGAGACGTTCTTTAACAATGTCGTTGTTCTTCTCAATCGTAGCCTGGTGGTCACCATTCCAAATCTTCAGGCTGTACTAGCCTTCCAGCGTTTTTAATGCAATTCCTCTCCACGTCCCTTTTCAATGGTTTTCTCATATCAAAGGCATCCTCTTGACCCCCATAATAGCCTTCTACTCGTCTGTAGATGACATACCCCAGTTTTTCGTAGAATTGCAGCGCTACTTTATTGCTTCCCCTTACAAACAAATCGACGAAGAAGCAATCGAACTTCTCGTCCTCGCTTAGGTCCTCCAAGTAGTCCATCAATTGTCTCGCTACACCGGAACTTCGGAACTCATTCGCCACTGTAATGGCTGATATGTGCGAATGCCACAGATCGCCCTCGCCCTCCACTTTCCCTATCAAATAACCGCACAACGTGCCATCACAGGTTTCCGCGACAGCGCAGCATTCAGGCCACTGGAGCAGGTAGGACATGTAGAACTTAGTATGAAACGTCTCGGTCCACTGGTCCAGGTTGATCTCTGCTAACCGCTCCAAGTCCGAGACCCGCATGCACCTGATGAAACAGGCGGTGCCGGAGGACATCTTGTTGTTGTTGTTCTACTTCGAGTTCGAGTAAAAAGTAGTTATACTCAAGTATAATTTCGCTATAATGTTTCGACTCAGAACAGGTGTGTATAGTATAGCTTTCTCTTTCCCTAATTACTTCTTAATCGTGAAAAAATACTACGAAAACCAAAACAACACCAAGAACCACTACCTGTCCGTTTTTTAGACATGAAGAACCGTCTTCTTGTTTGTTACAGGTCAAACCGAGTGGTCAATGGAGGAAGATTGGAAATTTCACTACTGTTGAATTCCGTTGAAAGAGCGAGTTATTTCACGGACGCAGCCAGCAGGATAACCGGTGTTTTCACGCGATGTCAAGAACAAGATCCCCAGCTGTACTGCAACTTCTACTGCACGCTACGGCAGCAAAAGTAAGGCAAATGTTGGATTCAGACTCCTCAAGAACAGCGACGTTCGATCGATTTCCATTTTTGTACAAAGCTTTTTACTTGATATTTTTACGTCAAACAACAAAGGAAATAAGGTCAGCAGTAGCAACGAAAGAATTTCAAAAGTGACATCTTGAACTACCATTTTGCATAACGAAGCAATTGACTTTCTACGATTCAAATTCTGGAGAGGATCAGAATGAACATGACCAGGTGGAATCAGGACAAGCATTCACGACGCTGTCATATCTGTTTTCACACATCCTCCATGACCTGCGAAGTAAGCGTTTTGGCCTGATCTGCCTAACTCCGCAGCTGTCTCCCCGAAGCCACTTCGCGACAGCACTACGGCTGTCGCATCCTGCAGCAAATACCAAGAAACGAATGCAGGGACTATGCCATTCAAACGCTTAGCTGCCTTAGATCGGTCCAAATGACTGATTTCGTAGTTCGTCTCTTCTGGAGACGTTGTTCGATCCTCTTCCTCCTCCCTTCCTTCTACCTCAGTATTCGCCAACATCTTCAATTTACCACTTCGGATTAGAGTGCGTACTTCTGGTAACCGTCTGACACGGTCTGTGTCGCTGGCAAGATACCAAGGGAGACCGTCGCTTTTGCTAATTGTAGAAGATGTTGACCAGGCACTTCGACTCGACGTTCTTTCTGTACTAGATGTTGAAGAAGGTGAAGACGATGATGAAAAGAGCATTCTCGGAGAAAAAATCTCTGCTTCTACTTTCCAAGCACATGCGAAAAAGTCGTCTACTAGTGATTGTAATGCATGTCGCGACGGATCCCACCACGCAGATTCGTTGCCTGCTCGGAAATGAAGTGCTAAGTACGTTAGAACTACCGCGCTCCCATCCCCGAGAGCATCCTTGGCTTCATCTTTTTCATCAAGCAGAAAAAGGACCAAGGATGACGCTGAAGATGCTCTTGCTCGAGCGGTAGCCTTAAATATGGTTGATAGGTGGATCCAGAAGAAGATGTGTCCTGTTCGTACTCGCCTATGTGCAAATTGTCTCTGGCGTTCTGGATTTGGTTCTGCAGAAAGAAACTTGGTCGGAACAGAAAATGCCAGATCATCTGCGCTAGGAAGGGGGTTCCGGATAGACCAAGTCGCACAGATTTGTCGCGGAAGAGAGGATGGTTGAGAAACTGCCCTACTTCTCGTAGATTGGTGTTTATCTGAAGTCAGTTGTGGAGGAATCAGAAGATTATTAGGATCATAGAAAAAAGTTAGAATTACTCTACCAGGCACGACGAAAATAAATTGCGACAAAATAACTGGTAAGCGAGAGAGAAGAGCCCCCGGGAAATACAGGCAATGATGGACAAAATAAAAGGAATCACAATCCAACGATGTGCTTGTACTTGATTAGATCTGCATGTAAGTGAATCCAAAATGTCCAACATGTCTTACCAATATCGTCTCTGCCCGATTTGCTACTAACCATGGAATCTCTTGGTGAAACCGCGTGTCATGGGCGTTGACCATATCGAGGCTGCTATCTAAGTGCTCCACTCGCCAGTCAATCACGTTGGCCGTGAAAAGCATAGACCATGGCACAGGGTTTTCCGAATCTAGATAGAAATCCCGACCGAGCAACAGAGCTAACAAAAAAGCGTTCACTATCCCTTGTGCTCTGTCACCGTGACCACCGCATAGCGTGTGTGGCGCACACGAGTATACGAGACGGGGACGACGATGCTCTTGTTGCATACTTTCATGCTGATCCTCTGTCGAAAAAGCATTCCCAAACCTCGATTTCCAAAGTTTGAACAATGTTTCTGGTTCAGGCTCGAAGTATTCAGTGTGTTCCTGGACGTCTAGCCATGAGCAATGCTGTGGCAAGTCCGCAACTTCTCCGGGTTCTTGGGCTTCTGATTGCAGGAAGTCAATGACCTCAGCAAGATCATCTGGCTTTAACTGGGGAACAAGAATGGTTTGTTCTCCTTGCTGATGTTCTACGTCTTGTTGCTCCATGTCTACTTGTTTGCCTCCATCTTCACCATCTGCACTGGATGTTGTGCTGCTCCTAGAATCTCCTCCATCTTCGCTATCCTCCTTGTGCCAGTTTTCGTCTGTTACTGAATAATCGAAGGGCGTCTCATAGTCTGCTATCGAAGATAGAGGACCTGATTGCCCCACTAGTGTGGTGGCAACCCACTGTCTTGGTTCTGAATCCCCTAAACTCTCCTCGGGTGCTGCCATCAATGATATAGGTGTCGCAACTGTTGCAAAGAGAGCTCGCATGGACGAATTAGTATTAGTAGTTGGAGCAGTTCCACCGCTAGTCGTGAGTTTTAACTTGCCTTCTTCTAGTCGTCCTTTTTCGTTCACCTCCTCTCCCACACCAGATACCTTTTGCTCCTGTAGGCTTTCCGCTTCAGCAGTGAGTTGAATTCGTTCTTGCAGTTCCGCTGCTGTCCAAGCGTAGTCGCAAAAAATGCCCTTCCCAAACCCTGCCTCTCTGACCATCCGCGTCGCGACAGCACGCGCAGACAGACTTCCATGATGTTTGCGCCACACAAGGTCATCTAGATTCTTAAAGTCTTGCTGGGGAATAGGGGATGACGACGACGGAGAAGGAGGTGTTGAACTTGTCGACGATGCTTCTAGAGGATTAGCACTTGTTGTCCTTCTTGTACCCGCTAATTTCTTCGTCGTTTCTTTACCAATGTCGACAAAGCTGAAATAGCCCTCACGCACACGCGGCTTGCGGAGTAAGGCGGGAAGTTCAGCGTAGATTTTTTGTAATTGATCTTCATCTAGAGGCTTAGACTCTTGCTCTGGAGCAGGTTCTACCTCTTGTCCTCCACCTTCAACAGATGATGTTGACTCAGCATCATTTGTTGGTGCAACATGATCAACTACATCTTTTTTATTTTCGTCGCCTTCTAGTACTTTTTCGTCTGCTTCGACCTGTTGTTCAGCCAATAACATATCCTCCGGATGCATCAGCGTGATTTCATGTGGACTTACAAAAGTCTGCGTCAGTGCCCCTAGCTGTACTGGTGCATGGTTATGTTTTGGCTTTGTTCGCGTCCAGTCCTCTAGTATTGCAGCACGCACACGCCCGTTCACCGCAAAAGCTGCGTTGATTTCTTCTGCATCTGCTGCCAAAACAGCTGTGTTCTGGTTCTTCTCAGCTACACGCACAACTAGGAGGACGCCATCTGGCAAAGCAGTGCTGCCGGTCTGTTGGGAGTCGACCGTAGAGTACAAGGCGCCTTCGGGATTGACCAGGTGGCTATCTTGATGCCAGACTTCCTGTGCCTGCTTTCCCGCCACTTCTTGACCTTGAGGACCTATTGGCGCAATATCGTAACCACTACTCGAGAATCCTGCTTCGACTATTGGTGCCAATGCATCCATTTTCCTTAGGACGTGGCGGCAGAGTTGTGGTCCGCCTTTTTGCTGGAAAAGCTTGTGGATCAGGTTGTTGTGAACTTTGCCAGCATCCCCATCAACATTCGGTAGAAGGTAAATTTGCTGCAAATGGCGACGCAAAAACTCAGATACTCTGCACGGGCGAAAGATGGTACTTGTCGTCGAAGATGTGGGTCCTGATGTGTGTTGAAGCTCTACTCCTCTTCCCAGAAATACGTCCCTGCTGGTGCCTTGCCCCGCCACCGCTTTTGCTCTTATCAAAGGCGTGCATTTCCTGAGTTCTGCTGTAGAGCACATACTATCAATCTCAACATCTTCAATAACACCTGCGTCACCACGACCACTTACCACATCACCAGACGCTACGACAAATTCAGTCGGAGGTAGCTGCAAAAACTGGCGAGCATCTGCCGAGACGTCTGGTTGATACTGTCTCAACAGCACCTCCAATTGATGCAGTGTTTTCTGAGAAAACGCTCCTAGAGCATGTGCTTGACGGTCCAACCATAGTTGAAACCGGGTAACGAAATGTACCCCAGTTTCGCCATCGGGAACTAAAAACGGACTCAGAACCGCATACAGGAAGGCTTTTCTTGGTACGTCCATCAAATGCAGAGTGTTGCCTTCGCGCAGAGCACGGAAATAGCCTAGGAAACAATGGGGGCCTATCTCCTCCAGCGCAGCGCGGTCACCCTGTCGTAGCCAGCTTCCGAGGCGCTGTAGACGTAGAACGACACTTTCTAGGACATCTAAGGAGGAACCCGGAGCAGAAG
Source organism: Amoebophrya sp. A25 (assembly GCA_905178165.1). Taxonomy (NCBI): domain Eukaryota; class Dinophyceae; order Syndiniales; family Amoebophryaceae; genus Amoebophrya; species Amoebophrya sp. A25. The sequence goes on from CAJINU010000012.1 coordinate 1,362,493, forward strand.
ATATTGAAGTAGTGGCTCCTACGAGGTGGTCTTCTCCGTATAGTTTACCAGCTAGAATTTCAAGGCCTTCCAGTGGTATGCCATCTACACCACCGGCCACAGGTTGTAGACGTTTCCATGGAAGGATACCTCCTCCAACACGGCTGTCTTTCTCTGCTCCTCCTGAGGAATCTCCTTCCATCATCTCCCTCCTTTCAAAGCACTGCTCGCAGTAGAGTCTCCTCGCCGATCTCTCTACTGCCTCAAGACCGGTCTGTAGAAGCTGCGCTGCTTGCCTTCCAGCATCTCGTCTGGAAAAAGCCACACGCAGACGCCGCAATTGACATTCCCGCATGTACGATAGCTCTGGTGATAATGCTGCTGGTGCAGTTTCATCTTCTGAGGTTGAAGATTCAGGCTCGCCTTCTTTTCCACCATTCACGCGGCTACCTCCAAACTTCTTCAACAAATGCTCTTCCGTGTTCTTCAACAAGACTTCAGCATCCGTGACGAACTGGTTGGTATCCGGTACGAGCCTTCGCTTCAAGGATAAGGCACTCTCCGTCATGGATTGCATGATGCGCACAGCCTCATCGTTGCAGCAGCTCCGATCCAAATGGTAGATCGAAGCTGGACAACTATTCCGAAACCCATCGAACGCTTGTGTTAGGCCCTCAGAAGCGGGGAGCCAGTCTTGTCGATTGCAACCGAGGTCAAAGCGGAGACCCGTTTGCGGAGGATCGTCTTCTTGGTCTTGTTGAGGACTTTCTTGAGAAGCGTCTTCGTTGTACAAGTCCTCTCTGGCGGGGGCACCGTTCTCCTTAGCATCAGCAGTTGCAGTTGTGCCTAGTTGCAGGAGGAGCAACACTAGGACTGGGTGCGAGGTAAGTCCAGCCAAGACCCAAAATGGACAACGTGGTAGAAATCGAGGAGGATGCCGCGCCATGGTCATCCCGTCGTCGGTATGGAGACGCAGACTTATCACATCTTCATCAGTGTTAAATGAAACGTGCCCACGGCCACGACAGACATCTTCATCCTGTCCTAGACCTAGTGCCTAGTGTTACTTACTTTCACAATTTAATCGACATCAAGTTCGTTTCAACATGAATAACCTCGCACTTGCACAATCAGGACGACTCTCACTCATGATCTTCCATCTCCATACGTACTATACTGCATATGGTGTAGTTACTGCCTTTCGTGACAGTCGTAAAGGCGGGTGGAGGCGAACACCACCATATGAGCGCCGTAGGCTACCATGTCTCGTAAAGTAGAGATGAAGTAGTTGTTCTTGTTTCTCATTCTCATAGATGCAAAGATACTGGAACCACATTTGCGGTCATCGCGGATTAGCTGTATTATCCGAGCAGCTGATCATCTTTTTCTCCCTTCATGTGGTGGTCTCACTCAGGGTCAGGTGGTTTCACTCTAGCTTGAGGATCAAAATCTTCTAATTCGATCGCACTTCCAACTTTTGCTTCGTAATCACTTTCTTCTCGCGCTTCGTAGATGCACAAAGGCCGTGAAATAAACGTTATGGGCCCAAGTCCCGGAAGTACGACGTCGTATTTTAGAGCGCGGACCACTTTTCCTTGTAGGAACGGTGGCTTTTTCCAGGTGAGGGTGCGGCCATTTGCCGCGATGACATAGTCTTCTTCTGGTGCGGTTATCTTCATCAGTTGTCGACCAGGAGACCTCCTAGACCGTTCCCTGAGTCTTGCCGTCTTTTTGTCCAAATCGCGCATCCGCCAGACCCCAGTAGCGACCCAAACAAAAGCAACGGCAGCCGTCAGGAGACTTACAATACCTGAAGTAGACAACAGCTTTTCTGACGATGAAGCTCCATCTCCATTTTCAGCGTTCTTGTCCACATTCAGTGCTACCTGGTGTGAAACGGCGACCCCCAGGACCAAAACTAGCAAACCCGAACCACATCTGATCGTAACCCTGTGTATGAAGAGAAAAAAGAAAAACACACTCATGCTCATCACAATTCATGATTCTCAGAATCAATTAGCAAGAAGTAGACTTTTTTTTTCGTTGAACGTCAACACAGTACGACAGCTCACTAATTCTGTTGGGTCACTGAGTTTGCGTGTATTTTTTTCCTCCTCCGTCATATTGTCTAGTTCCGTGAGAAAGGGTAGTCTTGGCAGGCGGTCCGCGATCGTCCATTGTATTGCAAAAAGCGTTAGAAACGCAGCCAACAGCACGTTGAGCTTGTCTCCGGCAAAATCTCTGGAGTTCAAACATATCGTCGAGGTCACAGACACCAGAAACAACACCAGCATCGGCGCCACGCCCTTGTGCAGGTAGTACGTCGGGTCTCGCTGGATCTCGATGCGAAAAAATATGTGTCGGAAGAACATGCCAGACAAGGGAGATTTGTTTTCACCCATACCGTAGACAAAACGTGTCACAGCGAACTCCCCTGAAAGTAAAGGCGCCTCGAAGCGGAAATGCTCGCCTGCACCAGTTGCCGCGCTATACTTCGTCAAGGCACTGTTGGAGGCTTGCGATTGAAGTAGTGGCCCTCCTGCTGGAACACTGCTGTCACTGCTTCCATTTCCAGCAAAGCCCCCTTCAGCTTTTTTCCAGTCTAGATAATCTTGCCTCAAACCCATCCCGTCGAAGACAGCGTCAACCTGACTCGTATTTTCCAACCTAACAGCCCCATTGCAAACAGCCACAAAGTCAAACTTGAAGCCGTCAAACGGGAAGCTCCTTAGCGAGGCGCGGTTCCGTGCATTCCCATCAAGCAGGTCGATCTTCAGAAGCTTACTATCTATCGTCATATGTAGAAAATCCCGTATTTTTGGATCTTTAGAGAAGAACATGGGCAATGGGCCAGGTGGAATCGCGCTAGTCGTTCCTCCGGTTGCACTAGCAGAGTTGGGACCCGAGGACACCGAGGAACCACCTTTACTTTGCGATGACTCTGCCACCTCTAACTGGTGAAAGTTGAACTCGGGCCGCCAAATATTCACCGGAAGTGGCTGTTCAGGTGGAAAGTCCTTCACACGCAAGTCGTTCCAGATCGCATGGAGTCCAATGCGCACCTGCAATTGCTCACTTCCGCCTTCGTGCGCGATGCGAAGTTCGCGCACCAGAATCTTGACACGGACATTCGTGCAGGGATCCGGGCGAGCGGAAAAGTCAATATCTTCTTGCAATTCTACTGGTGCTGCGGCCATCTATTTTGCTCGGCTCTGAAGATGAAGTCAGTAGTTCTTACGGTTAGTAGGCATAGTATGGACCACGACTACGGTGGTCGTGGTGATCTTGATTGTCTCTTCTTTGATCTTGTAAGCCTCGGCGCCTCAATATCCTCTTGTTGATTTGCTCTTGCTCTTGTTGGCTTTGTTCTAGTAGATTCTACTTTCTCTCTCTGCTTTCTATTTTCACGCACCTCTGAGCAAGGTCCTTACTTTCAGCAAATAGAGGGGACATTCATCAAGAAAGTTGTTAGCAAAGCATTGGTCGTTGCTCTATGAAACACGTAATTCGTTCCAACGCGCTACCAGTTTTATCTGGACAGCACCAGGTTTTCGTTCTCATCTAGTACTTCCGGTTTTTTTTTCTTTCACTTCTTGATTGAATAAAGGCCTCTAGGAGAAAAAATGGTCGTCATCACATGGTCAACAAATTTAGGTGGTTGAAAGGTGGTCTAACACCAAATTATTTGGGCTGGTGATTTTAACCGCCGAAAAAAAGGTGTAGAAGTGATTGTCTGACGAGAGGGTAGGACAACGGAGGCGTCGTTCGGGTTGTCAGAAAAGCGACCGGGGAAATACTTCACGATTCCTCTCTGACAATGATGATCCCCTCTGACCATGATGGCACTATGATCCTTCAGCTTTTTTTATAATAAGTCGATACAAAAGAGTCGATGTCAAAAATCAATAAAAGTGTTCGATATTCTTGGCACAGCAAGTTGTTCTTCTATTTGAGGATGATTTCATACTGTATCTTCTTCAAGTTTCATCAAGCATCACTTACCTTCATGTGAGAAGTGATGAACAGCAGCCGAACGTAAGCGTAACTCTTTCTAATATTCGCAGAGGTGTAAATTCCTAAAACTGTAGTAAACCCATGTAAATCCTCTTCTTGTTGCTGGATGCTCAAATCCCGGTTCTTGCTCATGACCCACCACAGCAACTACCCATGCCTCCGCTAGGATTCGCCGGCCGCGATGGGTTAGACAAATCGTGCTGAGAAAGGAGGGAGTTAGATGTAATCTTTAACAAGGGCGGGCATATAATACTAGATGACCTAGAACGGACTAGATCGAGGTGAACATTGTAACAAGTGAAGCGAAAGATGAACAGAAATACATAGAGAGCAAACAACATGAAACAAATAATACCCTATCAGCGTCCTTTTCCTTGTTATTTATTGGGAGTCGTTTGGCTATTTCCAAAAAGACTTCGCGGACGTTCTTCCCCGTCTTAGCACTCGTCTCTAAAAACAGAATGCCCATCTCCTGCGCATAGCTTCTTGCTACCTGTTTGCGTTTGGGATGACACTATGAAATTATCTTGGTCTGTTACTTGTTGTAGTACTTACACTTACTGGCAGAAAGAGAAAGGGAATATAACGTACCACGTCGACGAAAAAAAAGTCGTGTGCTTTTTCGGTCAAAATTAATTGAGCAAAGAAATCATGTTTATCAATCTTTGTAGAACGTCTGAGAGAAACAAAAAGATCGATTCTACGTCCTGCTCCACTTGCCTTGGATAATTTGCCTCTACAAGATCCACTTTATTGCCGCAAAGCGCTATTACTAATCCCTCTTGTGATGCTATTCCTTGAAGCTCGTTTACCTGTGATGCGTATGGTTTGTACTAATGGTAAAAATGTCGTGATTGATTATCCTCAAGGGTTGAATCAGTTGAAGTTGAAGTTAGAAAGTTTGGGATGAGGCTCTTCATGCAAGCGTCTGCTTCTACCTAGACAAAAAAAGCAGTACCCATGATCGCGCGCCGTCGAAGCTTTCCCTGCTTGTAACATCGTAAACTATTACCGCTGCAGCTGCCCCCCTGTAGAAGTGTTTCAAATTCACATCAATAAACGTCCTGCTTCGCGTGTATTCCCACGTCGCACGCACGCTTTGATGAAGAAAAAGAAAACATTGATTTATACAAAAAAATATGTGCCTAGGGCTAGGGTAATACGATGAAAGTACCTGTAATACATCGGCGCAAGAGATCTATATCTTTCTTGCCCTGCCGTGTCCCATATTTCGAATTTTACTAGTGCTTTCGGCTTCTCTAATTCCACTGTTTGCGTCATGAAGGCAGCTGTAGTTTGGATTGGATTTTTGTCTACTGGGAAGGATGAGGACGGTTCGCATTATAGATACTAATCCAAAGGGAAAGGATGAGGCTGTCGTGGCTGTTGTTATTCAACTATAATTATTTGGTTCAAAAAGTAGTCCTGGTTCTGAAGTACCTCCTATCGTTGGCTCCTGATTTTCGTAGAATTCTTCTTTCGCAAAGCGTACTACGAGACATGATTTGCCTACACTAGCATCTCCTAGTAGCACCAACTTAAAGTGGTGTGGCGTTTTCCTTTTGTCTTTTGACATTTTTTTGGCGTGTGAGAGGTCTTCTGTAGCAGACGTGCGTCTCCTTGGAAAAAAAGTAGACCGTCTTCTCCCGGACCAGATGTACTTGACAATTGTTGCTTAGGCGTGGTCGTCGCTGACTTTTACCTTAATAGGCGACGTGGTGCTACTCCTATTGATGTCGCCTTTAAGAGAGTTGGTTTTTTGATGTGAAACCAGCGGTCTCACCTTGTGAACTTGTTTCTCCGGTGCGAGAATTCTCAACTCGAAGAGGAGATGGGGATGTATTAATCCAGTTCCAGACTTGGAGGTACTAATCTAGATGCGCGTGAAGATCGTTATTCCCAGGCTTCAATAGTACTGTGCTAGGTGGACTCGCCCTAGTTTCGTCGATCACGATGCCTTTCCTTCTCCTGTAGTTCTTTTCAGATGACCGCTTCCGTCGGCCGCTGCTGTTCAAAGATGCGCGCGGAGACTGTCTCAAGAACGTGGAGACTACAAAGAGTCCCGGCTGCTGTACTACTTCTACTATTCCGCGGCAAAAAGATACAAGTACAACTATGCGCGCTGTAATTTTTGTCTCGATTCTTCAGCCGGGTTCGAAAAGTAATTGCACTCGTATTGCTGAGTGTAGTCGACTCCAAGCAGCCCGTGATAGTGAGCAGATTGATAACTCACAACGGCATCGGACTTGTCGGATCGACCCTGCCGTAACACTGCCACTGCGTAGTTGCTAATTTCTTGGTCTGGTCACCAACATAACTCCCAGAAGATCCCTCAGCAAGTTTTTGCTCCCATCATTCTTGAAGAAGATATGTCCTTTTTACCATGATCAACATGAGGCGACTCAACTAGAACTACCAAAAAAAATGAACAAAATAAGCCCGCCGCCTTCTAAGAGGCATCAGGCTAAATCATTGGTCCAAAAACATCAACAGTACATTCAAATACACACTACGACTCTTTGTCTATTGCCTTTGTTGAAAAAAACCAAAAATGCACCAGTTCTAGAAATTGGAGGATGCAGCGCCGCGGTTGATTCGCTCACACAAGGATACTTGCTGCATCAGTTTGTTCTCGTACGCAAGCTTTAAAAAAGAAACTGGTGTCCCAAAGATCTCTCCTAATTTCTGCACATTTGCCCAATTCATGAAACTACAAACAGAGAAACTCAACTCCGCTTGAATATCCGGCTTACAAAAATGTAGCGACTCATATTTCCTACGCGATTTTGGATTTCTATCATCTTCTTAGATAGGTGATTCCACTTTCCTTGAACGAGCTACTTGCCTTCAAATCAGAGACAAGTCGTGCTATGGTCAGCGCGACCAAGAACGATGACTAAATACATGCAATTTATTTGTTCCGTTAAAAAGTTATTTTGGTATAATTCATCTTGCTTCGTAGTTTTCTTTCGAAGATACATTGTCATTCTTGTGAAACTTCAGCTCATACATTGTCCATGTGAAAGACCAGACCATGTGAAATTTTTTCCGGAAAAGATCCTTCTGTTGCATCATGCGTGAAAAAGAGCAGTGCTAGATCGTCGTCCTAGTGTTCTGTAGTAGCTGTATCACAAAAAGTAAAAACTGTCCAGAGAAGATGTTGAACATCCAAATCCATTTTTACCTTCAAGACGCTTGTGTAGACTAATCAGCTTCCTGCTCTGCGGTTCCGCGGTTTCGCCACTCTACTCAATCCATGGTAGAGCAGGATAGCCGCCTTCTTGCAGATCGTTCCTCGCTCGCCATGCTGCCGCAAAATTGGCCCAGATCACTGCAGACGGCGCGTGCCGGTACAAGTCTCTAGCAAACGCTTCGTCGCAGAGACTCGTAGGCTCGTTTGGCCGCTTCTCATCCTTTGTAGTGGACGACCCATTATTTCCACCTGATCTAGAATCTGCGGCTTTCTCTACGACCAAACGCCAGAAGAGGACAAATTCGTTTTCCGTTAGGGGTTTCTGAAGCAGAAACTTCGCGTTGAGCCTGCGATTTTCCTCTTGCCCTGCTCGGATCCAAATGCCCTGTAGCTCCTCTATCGAAAGAGTGGAAAAACGACCGCCCATTGTGCTGATGTTCTGTTGGTCGTTTGGTTTTGGTACTACAACTACTTCTAAGTACTTCTTCTACGAGCGCCACTATTTTTGGACTTCTAGAAGAATAACTGGTAGTAGTACGGTAGTCCACGCTAGTCGGAGCGCTACAACAGGTACAGACTAGACGAGGACGAACTCGTGAAGAACCTTCATCGTTACCGTTCGATCAACGTCATCAAGGTTCGTTGCAACTACAGTATCCAAATGTGCCAAGAGACGCGACTCATCCGAGTTCAACAAGAGGTAGCAGCTGCGTCGGTGCGATTTTTCAGCACAGATCGAGTTCGGGTGTGGTGGTCGACGATCGACGAATTCGAGTTGAACTCGAGGTTCGTATAACATCACATACATCTGTTTTATTCGTATTATGGTTGCTCGTCGTCATCGAAGACAGTATTTGTTGTACTTGTTGCACTACAACTAGCCTCGTCAGCAGGAGCCAATCCATCTCGACCTCGAGTAGGTAATCCTCTTGCAGAGGTTGTACAACCATCGCCTTGAGGACTAATTCGAGCCTGTGTCTGTAGTGCAGCAGATGCAGATGAAGATGATGAATTAACTTGTTCCTCCACTCCCCCACGACTTTCTTGCGATGGTGCCGCTAAGAGCCAAGATCCCAGCGCTTTCGCATCTTCCCACATAGATGAGGCCAACTCCTTGCCCAATCCAGACAAGTCTGCACCCTCAACTTCCGCTTTCACGTTATCTGCTACCGCACGACCCCATGCGCTCGCCCTTGCTGAGTGTTGAACCACTGCAGCCCACTGCTTTAGCTGGAACTGGAAGCGCTCACGCGATCTGCAGGAAGGACAAGTAAAACCAGTCAAATTTGGGTCTTGATCTGAAGACTGCCTGGTCGAAATTTGCGTGAAGCAGGAACGGCAAATGGCACCAAAGCAGTCAGGGCAAGCGAAATCCCAGTTGCTACATGCAGCACGATGACACCACATGCAAACAACTGTTCTACTAGTCTCATCTTCATCGGCTTGACCCTCGGCTGTTCGAAGACTGCCGCCACTGACCACTAAATTCCTGCTGGTAGATGAGGTACTTGATGTACTATCACGACCAGTGCTTGCTTGTTGCTCTCGTTCACACTTTGGTTGTTCTGCTGGCTCACGACGGACGTTTGATGATGTTACTTGGAGTCGTGGCTGCGTCGCTACAGCTGCTGCATTCAGAGGCGGCTGACGATTTACTCCTACAGGAGGTGCCAAATCCGGTGCCCCAATTTCGGACTCGAACCAATCAGCGCTCTCGCAAAAGACTTGCCCTAAGTCCTGTACTCCTCGACTCAACCTTGATCTCAGTTCCGGAACTTGGCCTACTGTTTTTGCCACCGCTAATGGGGCAACCATGAAATCGGAGTATTTGCAGTACGGACAACTAGGTGTTTTGAGTTTGCCAAAACAGACACGGCAACAGACGTAGTGGCAACGAGGACAACAGAAATCCAACCAACTAGAATCAACTCCCGGCGAGTCGGGAGAGGTACTATAATTGCCGGGAGTAGTCGTTGCACTTGCAGTTATTGTGCTAGGGCTAGAAGATGAAGATGATGATGCTTTATTCGGCTGGTGCGGTTGTGCTTTAATGGTACTGTCGAAGAACCCTGCCATCATGGTTGCTGTCCCAGGAGCACCAGATGCAGGAGGCCGCAGCTCTTGGTAGCAGATGCCACAAGTCTGCGCCTTTTCAACATCCAGGTTCTCAACAATTACAGATGGCGCCGGTACATTTTCTTCGACTAAGGCTGCAATTTTCTTAGAGCCGTCTTCAAAAGTAGTGCCAAGGAAATTTGACACGCGACGGACGCCGTCAAGCGTAGTCTCAAGAGTGCGGGACAATAGTTGTTCTACGTCTTCGCCTGTCAAGAGAGGCTGGCTTGTGTTTGTGTCTGGAGGTTGTGGAGGATCTTGCAGTGGAGTAGCACTTTCTTTTCTAGAAGCAGAGTGATTTTCTGCAGAAGTTGATCTTGCGCTTGCGTGCAGTTTTGTTGTAGTTGTGCTCCTTTCTGCAGTCGTCGAACCACGTCGACCCGTAGAATCTTCATCTTGCTGTCTTACAACAGTACCATCAAGTGAATCACAAACGCCAGTCGCTGCAACAGTAAACCAAGAGTGAGCGCAAGCTGTGGCTGCGGAAATACGCCTTACTCCACTAACTTTCTCGTCCTTCGGTGAGCACAAGGCACGCAACAATTCTTGCACCGGACGACTCAAAACCCTTTCTTTACTACGCTCTGACTTCTGTACCATCGTGGTTGTTTCTCCATGCAGGCAGAAGAACAACACTTCTCCTAAATCCCGCATGTCCAGTTGCTTTCCTTCTTCAGTATTTCCATTTTCGTTGTTCTTGTCGGTGATCGAGGCTAAGCCAAACCCCGCTAACTTCAGCACATCGTTCCCTGTGAACCACACATTCTTGGCTCTCACACTCTTGTGACAAATATCGACTGCATGAAGGTAACGCACCGCTTCGAACAGCTGCTGCATCCACACGGCTACTAATGATTCCCGAATCATCTTCTTTTTGTTCGGTGTGCTGATGTTCTTGCCAGGTAAAAATATCGGTACCAGGGCGTTCTCAGCATGATTGTAGGAAGTAGAGGTCTGCTCCATAACTCTGGCATGGAGATTGCCACCACCGCAATATTCGAGCACTACTCGGAAGTCAGAATCAGTTTCAAACGTCTCAAAAACACGCACAATGCCTGGATGAAAACACAAGGAAAGGATTTGCACTTCCCGTCGTAGGAGTTTCTTCGATTCTACAAATTCTTCCTGCTCATCTGGTTCTTGCTTTATGTTTGTTGTACTTTTTCGTCTAGATTCTACTGTTGCAGAAGATCCAGTAGAAGTTGATGAAGTTTGTCCAACAATTCTTAGAAGTCGAAGTTGATCTGGTTTGGCCACAGCGTTTTCGTTCTTTAGATCAAGAGTGTTCATCTCGCCGCGAGAAGTTGTTGACGACTCGACCGTGGAAGCGCGAAGATGGTCACACAATCGCGGTTTTGCTGGTGGACCTCCACCTCTTGCTCCACTTCTAGACGAGACAAGCTTCGTGTCCTTGTCGTTGACTTGCTCTTGCGAACGCGTTCGTACTAAGTATAGCTGCTTAAAAAACCCTCCACCAAGTGGAAGTAGCGTTGTTCCATCATGAGAAGTTGAAGTTCTGGATGTTCTTCGGGAAGCAGTAGTACTGGTGGCGTGCGCGTCCTCCGTGGATCTTCGCTTGGAAGATGCTTTGTTCGAGTATAGAGTGTAAGCATTATCGAACTCGACACAAGGTGGAAGCTCTGGAAGGTCGTCGCTGTTCGCGAGAGAAGACTCTCCTCCACGATCCTCTGGAACCGTGGCTCTCATTTTTCAAATGTTGATCATGGTCATTAAACAAAAGGAAACTACTTACTTGTCCTATATCCACCTAGCGTGCCACTTGCCAAAAATTGTGGTAATCTCACCTCTCAGCAGCATTCATCGTTCTTCTACTGACACGACGAGGCACTTATCATCCTGAAAACCAGTGTATTTCATGTCCACCACCATTTTGAATTTTCTATCACGAGTTTGACAATTTTTCCTTGCGGCCAAAAAACAAGCTCAGACTCCGCCGTCAAAGAGGACAACAGATTGCCACTTACAGTGTTTTTCGAATCATGGGCATGTTGTCACCTTCATCAGGATGAAAATTCGTATCTTCTCGTCTCGCTTGCGGTCGTGTCAGTTTGACTAACATCATCATATCTGAATCAGTTACTTTTACACTGTTCTTATCCCTGAGACGAGTGAGGTATACTAGTCGTCGTGAAAACCGTCCGGCCATTGATGCCACCCATTAGAATCTAATACATAGATAGTTATATAGTTTTGAAGAGCTCCAAACCCAGTTCGAAACCCTGATATTCGTTATAAAAAAGAGAGCAATTATGAAATTTTTCACAAACAAAAGTCACTCAATCGCATTCTTACACTTCGTTCTGATGGATTCACTTTACAGTTAGGTCCCAATGACTTAAAGCGTTCTTGATATGACGAGAGTAGAAGTCTAGTACTTGGTAGAAGCTGTCTACAACTAGAATGGTACTTACTCAACAGTGAATAAGAAGTCAGCACCAGGATACTTTTAGAAGATGGTACTAAAAGTGGGTGTCAGATGATTGAATGAAAAGGACCGATAATTCATCATTGTTCTTCGCAACCTCTAAGTAGAAGTTGAAGTTTCGAGATTTAAGCACAACGAAGAAGAGCAGTGTCCTCTTGACATACATCAAACAAGTAGATCTTGATGAACTTAACAATAGTGCGTGCATCACTAGATGAAGATGAAGCATTCCACGGATCAATATCCCAGATGAACGAGCGCCGCTCCCGCTGCTGATGTCTCAGCTGCCTTTTTGCGTGCACATACGTCGCCTGGACAACGAGTTCCATCGTGGAGTTGGTATTCGAATTGAAAGGCTGCTTCCGCTTGTAGAACGAATCTTCCGATCGGCTTTGTCAAATGAGCACCATTTCTTTGATAATGCTCATTCAAGTGGCTGATATATGTTTTCGTCTTACTATCCGGTCGGTCTTGCAGTGAGAGAGGTATCCGCGCAGCTGGTGGTGGTCCTTGTCCTGTCTTTGGACTCTGACGAGCAACTACATCAAGTCCTCGTCCTCCACTCGATGAAGATGATATTACAATTGCCTGTGTTAGTGTAGCAGGACTTGAATTTCTACAAGAAGTGGATGGAGATTGATGATGATGCCTTTCCGTGGTCTCTGCTAGTACACGACCATTGTTCCCAGCGGCAGGGTCCAACATGGGACCAGGATGTTGCTGTTCTGTTTTTCTCGCAGCTGCGCAGGAAGTCGAACTAAAGAATGACAGGCCACTTGTGGGCACTGTTTCTTCCGCATCGAAAAAGCGTTCTTCATCATCCACATCGCTGGAGGTGCTGAGTTGCTTGTCCAAGTTCTGAGACCTGTACTTGGAATCTGATTCATATGCAGGAGGACCACGACCAGCGAGGCCTACAGAAGTGGGGGTAAAAACACCTCCGGCGGAGCATACTAGACGACGAGCAGGAGGAGTAGCACCTCCTCCTCCGGAGATACAACTAGCAGGAGTTGTAGTGCCAGAAGATCCTCCTCCAGTAGATGCAGAGTTGTTACTCACTGCCGCCTGTAATTGCAGTGACGCTGGTCGCTCGTAAGGCCCACATTTTGTGACCGTTTCCCTACACGCGCGCTCCGTTGGCTTATTACAATCGTCCAGGTAGCCCAATTTGGCTAGCTGCACCGCCGCAACGAACACAAAACGGGTCTTGTCTTGCTGTTGTCCCGACTTTTTCCTCAGAGTCTGTCCAATACCCAGTACGTCCGCTAAAGAAACACTGCCCCAATGCTTGTCGACATCGTCACGAGTGATGAAGACCTCGCCGTCGGGTGTCGGAAGAAGGCAATGCTGTAAAACCTTCCTTCGCTCTAAAGGAAATTCGCTGATGGTTCGCATCGTCGTCACAAACTGGACGTGTTCCGGCAAACTTTGGCCCAAGACCTTCTGGATGTATGCGGATTAGACGAGACATCAATCCTATGAATCTTGTAGTCTATCACGATCTATAATTGATGATGATGTTGTTTTCATCTTAAGTTTAAGTAGCTGTAATCATAGCTCTCCACGACAGTATCGATAAAAAGATAGTCCCTTTTAGGGACCATCACTTGTTTCTACTTTCTGACAGGAGAATCCAATGGGTAAATGGAAAGCAGGTCGTTACCCTTTGTTCTGAGAGGATATTACTATGGGTGAATGGAACAAAGCGGGTTGTATCTTCAACAACATGAGTGTAGCCATAATCATTCACAATTTTGTGACAGTTGTGGATATCGATCCAACTACTTTGCTCCTGAACTCGCCAAGGATGTACTCCAGATTTGAGTGCTCGCTTTAGACTGGAGAATTGCTCTTGCTCATCAAGACTAGAACCTCCAGCTGGAATATTCCCTGAAACAGAAGACATAGATGAACCCAATTGCCCGTGTACGCCAGCCTCTGCATCTCCAGCAACTGCTTCCAGCTGCGCCCGTTGGGCCTCCAACTCATGAGGGCAGTTCTCGAAATAATAAACGAACGCTTGTTGAGGTTGACAGCTCGCAGAGAACGTTGATTCAGCACCTTGTTGTAGAAGCGATTCTTCACCATCAACTCCATGCTGTTTCTCAACGAGGGCCTGAGGCTGAGATGAAGTAGTCAAAGTCGTACTAGCTGAAGATACAGAAATATTCGTTCTCTCCTCGTGATCCACTGGTTCTTCAGACTTAGGAGCTGTGACAGCAATCGCAGCAGCCCTAGCCCTTCCTGCCCCTTGGATGTGGCTCTTCACTGTGGTTACTTTGTCGAATCGTACCACCACGTTGCACTCTGGAACGTCTAAGCCCTCTTCCAGAATCGCCGTTGTGATCACGACATCCAATTTCCCAGTACGAAAATCGGCTATTGTTTCTTCTTGCTCACGCTTAGACTGCAAGCTCTTCCCATACACGCCTCCTACACGCAGACCAGTGCGCGAAGTGAGCAAGCTGCGCAATGGATCCACGGTGGCAATATCCTGCACGAAAACGAGAGCCCGAAAAAACGTCCTTTCCTTTCCAGAAGTTGTTTCGAAGCTCCGCGTCGTGAAGAGTTCAAACAAGGCTTGTACTTTGCGGGAAATATGAGGAAAGCTGAGAAGTGGTGCTGGAACTTGTTCTTGGTTTTCAGTTTCAAGATCACGTCCTCTGATTGGGTTCGGGGAAGAGTCTCCGACTGTATCCTCTCCTCCTCTCCTCCTATGCGCTTCAAGATATTCGTCGACTACCGTCGTCAACTGCTCGCGCAGACTGTCACCTTGGGAATTCAATGCTGCAACCATCTTACCATGTTGCTCAATTTTCCGTTGCAGCACGTCGTCATGGAGGTTCGAATTACTAGTACAACTATGTGTGTCTGTGGTGCTACAAGAACTCGTACTAGAAGATGAGTCTTCTGACGTTGGGGAAGCCGATAATGTTGCTTCTCCGGGTTGACGAGCAGACGCCTTGGCAGCTGCCTGAGCGATTTCCTCACTCATTGATGTAATGGCATTCTCCAGTTTCCTTGCGCATTGCTGGACGAGACAGCTATCCACATAGATCTCTAAACCAGCAGGGCCACGGAGTTTAGATGCAGATGATCATGTGTGATGAACTACAAGAACTACAGTTCCCGTCATGCATCTCTGTTCTGTATACTAAAAGAGTAGTATCTTTTGGAAGAGTACTTCTTACGTGAGACGTAGTTACTCAACTGTATATGATCAACAGGCACGACTGTTGGTTTTGGTAGCCCTATGCCGATCAACATAAATTGTCGAAATATCCTTGCTGTCTGCGCCGCCACCTTGGATCCTTTTTCAACTGGCACCCCGATTTCATCTGCCAATGAGCTGAAAAACGTTCGCACCTTCTCCTCAATGCTCTGCATAGCATCACGTATGACCTCTTGCTCCTCTTCATTTTCCCAGAAGATACGCTCGAAATGCGCGCGCATAGGCCCTCGTGGAGGTCCTTTATGAACTCCTATAATTTTGTCATTGTAGAAGTCTTTCCGTTCTGAGTCAGCATCGACGAAGTTCGACAATGACGGAGGAGTAGGAGTACAACTCCTACTCGACGAATTATGTGAGGACAACTGCTGCTGCTCATCCACTGAAGATGACCCGTTGCTATCTACGGATCGCGACAACCCGTCTTCAACTAGCACTCCTTGGTCAACACCACGATCGTCGCCCTCAACATCACATAAAGCCGAAGGTTCCAGTTTCAGTTTCTTTGGCGTAAACATTTGAGCTTTCATCACGGTTTCTAGTAGTCTCCTAGCGCGCTCCAAATTTTCCCGTGATTTTCCCGTTTTCCCATTCACAAAACTAGCTGTGAGACCTAAAATTCGGATCATCTTCAGGGAGGGGCTCCTTTGCGGTTCTCCAAGAGCAAGAACCTTTTCTTGTCGCCCAACTTCTCCCACAACCTGATCAACATCTTCAACCACGTCGTGAAACATACTTGTCGCGGGAGGAGATGAGGTCACCAGTTCGCAGAGTCTCGCCATTGGTGACACGTTTATGATATGATGGCACTCATCGAATATCACCAGAGACAGGTCGTCATCGACAGACAAACGTCGTAGTTGCTGAATGGCTGTCAGAAAGCGGTCTGGCGTCCCAACCAAAACGTCACTACGTCTAAGCTCCTGATCCTGTAGATGAGCATTCGTTTGCAGAATCGAGACCCGGGGACGTCGTACATGGGATGCTCCGACTTTGACTGCAGCTTCCTCACCGTTCGTTCGATTATCGTCCAATACCTCTAATACGGGCGACGAGAATAACGCTTCGTCCTTTTCTTCCGCGTTTTCCTCGTCTCGCAGAATTTTTGCCGACATATCCACCACCACATCTGCCAAATGTTTTCTGAAGTATTCGCTCTGTTGTTCGAGTAGAGGCACTGTCGGCACCACAAGAAGGACCTTCTTGTGCGGTTGTGTGCGCAAAAAGTGGTCCGTAACGAGAACTGCGATCAACGTTTTCCCACCACCCGTCTTGACGTTTACGACAGTATTCCCCAAGACGGCAGTATCTGCAGCTTCTCGCTGATGCGGATACGGAATCAAGGGACATGTTGGTGGAGACTCCGACATATTGTGATGAATTTTCTATCTACTTACCACAAGCATAACGGAAACTGAAAGAAAGAATAAATTACAGTTGAGATGCACAATGTCATGTCATGTGCCCTCATTCTACTACGTGGTCAAGTAGTTGTGAGGTGATCCAGTCCTCTTGTACCAACTGCCAGTTCTTCTTGTTGTATCTTACATCAAAATAAAATTCCACGTCTAATAGATGGCACAACAAATGTTTCAAACCGACGTTTGTTCAACAGCTCCAATTTCAAGTGACTCTAATGTCGATAAAAGACTCTGGGCGTGAGGGTTAAGTCAAGAGGCAGAGCTTGATGAAGGGCTATATCGAAAAGGGGTAGACAGAGTGGATCCAACGATCTAAAAGACCTCTAAAAAACTGTGTCAATGCTTCGGAGGAGCGCAACGAGGAGGATAATGATGATCATGTTGATGTGTTTGAATTTTTGCACCGATCTTCAATTTTGTCTGTGCTCTCACTTTGAAAATTCTCAATTCAGTCTGTATTTTGGACCTCGCTTATACTTTGCGTTTGGAAAAACGACGTGATGGAGTATGTGTTAGTCATGATCGTTGCACTCTGCTGAGCGTTGTTGATTATAAGCAGTTTCCCAATTTTCATAGATGAGTCCTTGTTACAAAAATCGTCCTCCGCATCGGATGCCGAAGTTGGCGCTTCCCGCTACACATCTCCAAACTTTTTCTCCTCATAATGGCACGGAACGGATGGCGGCGCGCTGACAACTCCGAGTCCAGATCTCAGGGGAGTTGTGGGGTGTGCTTCTTCTGAGAGAAGACGCTACTGGTGTTCTGTGTATCTCGGGAGGTCTCGGGTCTCCAAAGGACGCATGAAAGGTGGGCCGCAGCTTGACGAACCAAAATGGCTACAACATCAACAGTCCTCCTCCTACAATTTTCATTGCGCCATAACTTTCACCGAAATAGAACACGAGCCTCGGTCCTCGTATGGGAAGCTTTCGTCCTTGTGGAAGAACTGTCCTCGACAAGGTTTCCTACCTCAACGGTGTAGAAGTTTTCAATTTCATTCCCAAATCGGCTTCCTCCTCATTTATTGGTGTCTTCCCTCAACCATTATTGCGATGTGTCAATTGCGACGCCAGGAATTGCAGCAATTTATAGTTGGATAATATGGACGATCAAGCCGATGGCTACTTGTTATAATATTGATGTCAGTAGAGGAGTCACTTGTAACTGGTCTCGATGGACTCAAGGCTTGAGAACGAGTGCCCAAGACAGGACGACCAAAGAATCTAGTTCAACACTCCAACCTCACCACCTACCTTAAATGATAAAAGATATCTGAAAATAGGACTTGACTCTAGTAGTTGTGTCCTCTTTGGAGGACGATGCAGTTGATGTAATTCTGCTGCTCCCACGTCTGTGAGTACAAAGATATTTTAGACGATCTGTGCTTCTGCAATTTTATCCTGGTCGTCGTGGCAAACGCAAAGAACCTGACTCCTGCTTCTTGATGGCGAAGCACTAGAAGACTAGGGCTCAATACTTGGGACACACAGGACTATAATGACTAGTTTCCCTGGTGTATTAAGCTGCAATGAGTCCTCAGGTGCATGGACTCTCGTACCGTTTTCACCTTCATCGATCTACGCATGACCACGAGGACCAAAATAAAAACAAAAGGGCTTTTTTCCTCCGTTTTTTAGATTCCTTCACGAGTATTCAAGACATTGTGGGAGAAAAAAATACCTAGACTGATTCTTATTTTTTTTCACTTATGTTTATATTCTTTTTCCTCGCTGAAGATTCTTCGACTACCACAAGTTAGAAAGATGTTAAGAGCATTCACACTAGTTTTAGTTCATTCATGATCAATGCGATAGAAGCTGTCTTGATAAGTAAATACAACATCTTCTTAATTTTTGATAATTCGATGTAATGCTTGAGGCGCTAGTAGATGAAACATGAAATCATAAGAAGGAGTAGGACCAGTACGTCGGTTCTTCCTCCACATATGACTCCTCCTGGTAGTCGCTTGGTCTGTCGTCGTGTGTACTAGTTTCGGTAAAAATAAAATAAGGATAAGCGCAAGCAATGCGGACGCGTTCTGCTCTTTTTAACCATATGATTGATGCCTCGAATCTATTCGGCAGCTTGATGCCTAAGATTTCCCTGATTTCTTAACCATATTCTTATGTTAAACCGTTTACTATTGAAATACACACACTGTAAACCAGCTACCCCCAAGATGACGAGCAGGTTTTTCATTCGCAGGTTAAGAACTACTAGTGTTCCTCCCCTTTTTTCTAGTAATTGTTCAATTCCTTTCGACAACTCAAATAAAACGTACTTTCCTTAATAAATATCCTTAGCAATGTTAATGAGGCCCAACTACATGCATCGAGCAGGTTAGTGCGAGTCGATTTTTTGTTCTTGTTCTTCATCAACATGATCATCATGAAAAATTCTTTTCCCTTTCGTAAACTACAGGGTAAACCTCTTCACGTAGAAATGAAAATGTTGGCCCTCCCTTACCATCTGAAAATAAGCTCAAGCTCTTCCCTTGGTTCGATGAAAATAAAATCAATGACATGCACATGATTATAATATCAAGGATATTATCAACATTTTCACCTCCGGCACCCCCCAAGTACGACATCCTGTGTCATCTTCGTCTTCTACAATGAGAATACTAGATGGCATCTCATTCTCGTACTTCTTCCTCCACCTCTATTTTTTCAAATTAAGTTGGTCGCTCAAGAACTTAGCAGCACTTCTCGGCGTCCTCCTTCGCCTTCTTATCAGCCGCTTCTTTTTCCGCGGCAGCTGCTTCGTCCTTTTTCGCTGCAGGCTCCTCTACTTCCTTCTGCGCCTTCGCAGCTCCTGCCGCGTCGTCCTCGGCTTGGGCGCGTTCGGCTGCGATCGTGTTCAATTTGTTCATCTGCTCGGCAGGCTCATCCACCGTCTGTTCGCCGCAGCATTGTGCGATGAAGCTCTGCTGCACCGGGATGAAGAAATCGCTCCAGTTCTTGATTCCGTAGTACATTTCGGCGTCTCGTTCTCTTAGAAGTTGATGTAGTAAACTAACCACTACAAGAATCCCTATCATTATATACCACAAGAACCCCTATCAAACTTCAAAAAAAATCTGTCATAGATGTAGTAAGCGAACCACAAGAAGCCCTATCATTCATACGTGATGAATCCACTCTCCCTCACTAGGACTTTTTTTCGAAAGAGTAAAAACCGCGTGGAGAGGACTTTCTTCATTCTAACTCGATGTATCTAGTTGTAGCATATTAGTTAATATTACGGGTGGAGCCAAGCTAACGAGGAAAAGAAAAAGGAAGGATAGTGGGTAAAAGATATATGAGTACAGCATATTAGTTATAATATTAATTATAGTCCACATCCATGGGAAGATTAGGGATAGCGATACACTAGTACTAGCCGTAAAAGAGCCATCTTGTTCGAGAACACACTGTGAGCGTCCACGAGCTCGGCCAGAGCCTTGCGGTAATCGAACTCGCGGTGTCCAAGCTTCGCCTCGGTCGCAATCGTTTCCCCATTGGCGTCTCTTGTGTTCTTCGGCTTTTTTGTTAGAGCTTCCAAGGATTGATTTCTTAACGAGCATCCATCATGGTGCCCCTTTTCCCTTTGGAAACCCTCCAAGATGTTCGTTGTTCTGGAAGATGGATTTCTTGAAGCCTTAATTTGTCCAAAGCCTCCCTCTTCGTAGCTGGGGTGTTAGCAAAAAAAGACACGATTTCAAGCAGATCAAGCCTGTACTTCTCAGTGTCCTCTCCGCCCATGCCTGCGTGTGCCTTAAGCGTCTTGCCAGCCTTCTTGCACGTCAAGGCAAACTCCTTCTGCTGCTTGAATTAGACGTCGCTGGCCTATGATGATGATGCACTATGATGATGATGATGATGATGATGATGATGATGATGATGATGATGATGATGATGCACTACGACGATGCTCCTTCACTATGATGATGATGATGATGATGATGATGATGATGATGATGATGATGATGGAACGTATTTTTACCAGGCATAGACTTAATTATGAATCTAAATGACTTTCCAATGTTTGTTTGCCTTAAGAGAAGCTGTCCGCAAGCTTAGACATTTCATCCATGCTCTTCGGAATCTCCTTCTTCTTCGACTTGTCCGACTGATTCTTGTTGAAAGCTTGGATGCCCTTCTTCATCCTAGCCGCCTTTTCGTGCGCCTGCGCAAGTACGTCAATGTACTTAATGCAGGCGGCCTTGCTGTTGCTTTAGAGCATCTCACAAATAAAGATACGCCATTAACCATTTGAGTCTTAGTTTCATGATCATTTTCTCAATTATTTCCTTTTCCACCAAGAAGTTAGTACTAGGATGATACACTGACAAATGAGAAATATTTGGACAACTTTACTTAGCACAAAGAAATGTAGGTTTTTCTATTTGTTGTTTACTCCTCTATATATAATACTCATAGAACAAATGAAGTCGGAGTGATGCTGTGAATCTATTCGGCAATCTGCCTACGATTTCCCTGAGAACAACTATAACTGGAAATACTTTTTCGAAAAAATTTGAGCCGTAATCACTAGCACGATAAGCAGACGGCTTCTGAGTAAGCAGGAATGCGGAGGCACCATTGCCCAAGAGGGCTGCGGAAGTTGCGATCTGCTTCAAGGACATTTTGTTCGTTGTAGAAGGGAAGTTCTTCGTTTGTAGAAGAAGACGCTGAACAACGTTGCTCTAGAAGAGGTGTATGCTGTTGATGAAGAACAAGTTCTTGAAGAACTTCTTGATGAAGTTGATTGTTGAAAGAATTTTCCTGAATGCGAATCTGAATCCTGAATCTTTTAGATATCCTTCAAGCTATCGATCTTTTTCTGTTTTCGTGAGAAGCAACTCGTTAAATGCAACCTTGTTGACTCTTGTTGGGAGGAACGAGGTCCGAAGAAGTTTTATCCCTGTATGTGTCGGTTGGTGTCAAAAATGATGAAAAATGTTGAGATTCATTAGTGTGGTACGTAGTGGTTTCTACTTAGAAACCTATCTATCATGTTGATTACATTCAATTTCAAGAAGAATACTAGTCGACTTCACATCGAAATATTGAGTATGTCTCTCCCTCATCTCAGAAACAGAACGGCTCAGAAACAGAAAGTCTTTTCTCTAGTTCTCTCTTCAGATCTTCCGTTGCTTGACGACTCTCTAGTACATTCCCACAACCTATACCGAGTGTTCTTCGACTCGCCGAGCACAGACTCTACTTCAAGAACTCTACTCTTTCAGATACAGCCCATTCTCACAAACTATACAGAGTGATCTTTAGCTTTCCAGTACACGATCTTCAAGTGTCTGTGCTCTCACTTGGAAAATTCTCAATTCGTCCTGTATTTTGGACCTCAGTTCTACTTTGGGTTCCGAAAAACACCGTGATGGGAGATGTCTTGGTCATGATCGTTGTGCTCCGGTGAGCGTTGTTGATTCATAATGACATTTCTGCACTCTCATAGAT
This sequence comes from Amoebophrya sp. A25, assembly GCA_905178165.1. Taxonomy (NCBI): domain Eukaryota; class Dinophyceae; order Syndiniales; family Amoebophryaceae; genus Amoebophrya; species Amoebophrya sp. A25. Next base: position 1,384,346 of record CAJINU010000012.1, read on the forward strand.
GCGTCCGTGCATCTTGCACATCGGACGCCGAAGAGGGCGACAATTCCAGCTGACAACTCCGGGTCCAGATCTCAGGGGAGTTGTGGGATGTGCTTTCTCTGACAGAAGACGGCAATGGTGTTCTGTGTGTATCAGGAGCCCTGGGGTCCGCAAAGGACGTATGACCTGAAGTGGACTGCGGCTTGACCCCACGAAAATGGCTAGTACAACGTCGGGGTCGGTCGTAGAAAAATTTTCACACATATTAGGTCACAACTTACACCGAGTAGAACACGAGCGTCTTTCGCATGAGAAGCTTTCATTTTGATGATAAGTACAACTAACAAGTGCTTCTACTTCCGATTACCATGGTTTGTGAGAGCTCTGCCTCTTCATCATTCCGAAGTAGTATTGTCAATAGGAGAGGTTAAAGACTTACTTGAGTATTACATCACACACGAGCCGCAACTGTCTCCCGACCAGGAGATATGGGAGGAGGCCCGTGCTCCGCGCCAGGGGACTGCTCTATTGGCGGATAGCAGAAAAACCTGGTGACACCCTTTCGCTGGCGATCGGGTCCATCCATCAGAATCAGTTGTATAGGCTCACCGGAGGCGACCACTTCGTCGGGACGTCTGACAGCTTCCCGCGCTTTCTCAACAACCTCAAGGTCATCACGGAAAATATCCACGATCTCCTTTTCGGTTTCGTGGGAAAACGTGTAATCCGCAATATTCCACCGTCCTCTTGCATTTCGCAAATAGGTGCTGAGGCGTCCCAACACAAAGCTGCGATCGCTACGAAATCTGTCAGGAACATCCGCTGGGTTCATAATATACGGTGACCCACACATTACTTGAATGTCAAGAATTTTCACACAGATGGCACAACTTTCACCGAAATAGAACACGAGCCTCGGTCCTCGTATGGGAAGCTTTCGTCCTTGTGGAGGAACTGTCCTCGACAAGGTTTCCTACCTCAACGGTGTAGAAGTTTTCAATTTCATTCCCAAATCGGCTTCCTCCTCATATATTGGTGTCTTCCCTCAACCATTATTGCGATGTGTCAATTGCGACGCCAATTGCAGCAATTTATAGTTGGATAATATGGACGATCAAGCCGATGGCTACTTGTTATAATATTGATGTCAGTAAAAAGAGAAGTCAGTAGTTTTGAGTGGACTCATGGAACTCAAGGCTTGAAAACCACAGGGTGCCCAAGCCATTGACTCAGTGGAATCAAGGCTGGAAAACAAGTGCCCAAGACCTCAGTATTCTGTGGACTCAAGGCTGGAAAACGGGTGCCCAAGACCTGAAAGCTCGTGTTGCCCAAGAACGGAGTTCCACCTTTAATACGACATGTATCAACATTATTTCTATCTTTAGAATTTTTAGTACTTATTCATTGACAATATTATGTCGATATTACTACGTCTAAGAGGATCACCAAAGAATCTATACAGGACCAAAGAATCTAGTTAAACATCACTTCAATCTTACCACCTTCTTGTAAATGATAGAAGGATAGATAGTAGAAGGATAGAAAGGGATAACTAAGACCGACTTGATGACTCTAGGAGCTTTGTCCTCTGACTTATTTGGACGATGTAGTAAATAAGGATGTAATTCTGCTGCTCCCACGTCTGTGAATACAAAGATATTTTAGACGATCTGTGGCGCTTCTGCGATTTTATCTTGGTCGTCGTCGAGAAGAACCTGCTGACTCCTACTTCTTAATGATCCAGAACTAGTTGTAGAAGACGCCCTCTTTCTACGGCTCCTCAATAGTACTTGGTAGAAGATGAGGACTTTCTTGAGTTTGACTAGGACTAGCTTAGGCTTAATATAACCTGTACCTCGTATAATAAGCTGCATCAAGCATGAGTCCTCCTCAGGTGTATGGACCAGTAAATAACTTCTTTCTCGTACGTGGTTTCACCTTCACACGACCACGAGGACGACCAAAATAAAAAGCAAAAGCGTTTTTTTCCTCCTTTTAAATTCCTTCACGAGTATTCAAGACATTGAGGGAGAAAAATACTTACACATACACTGATTCTGATTTTTTTCTTAATTATGTTTTTATTCTTTTTAGCTGATCATGATTTTTCGACTACCACAAGTTAGAAAGATGTTAAGAGCATTCACATTAGTTTTATAGCTTATTCATCATCATCATAGACCTAGGATCATGAGGATAGAGATGAAGCAAGCTGTCTTGATAAGTAAATACAACATCTTAATTTTTGATAATTCGATCTAATGCTTGAAGCCTTAGCAGATGAAACATGAAGTCATAGGAAGGAGTAGGACCAGTACGTCGGTTCTTTCTCGACATATGACTCCTCCTGGTAGTAGCTTGGTCGTCTACTTCCGTCGTGTGTGTGTACTAGGAGTCGTAAGTTCCGGTAAAACTAAAATAAGGATAAGCACTGTAGTAACTGTATGTGTGATTGATGTGATTCTTAAGAACCAACAGCAACTTGAATCTATTTGGCAGTTTCTTGATGCCTAAATTTTCCCTGAGTTCTACTTAACCATATTTCTACTTATGTTAAACCATTTACTATTGACATGCACACACAGAAAACCAACTACCGTTTTTCCTAGAATCGTCTTTTCGATTTTTTGTTCTTTATCAACAACATGCTCTCCCTTTTTTAGAACTAAACAGGGTAAGAAGGTAAGCCTCTTCACGTAGAAATGAAGCTGCAGCTCACCATTCATCACCGTCTGAAAATAAGCTCTTCCCTTGATGAACTTGATTCGATGAAAATAACACTTTAATCCAAAGAGTGTAAAGCATTGACTTTCACGATCTTGCTCTTGAAGTTGTGAAGCTTTCAGCAATCTGGAATTCCTAAAACTACATAGGTACATCTGGATTCGATGAAAATAAAATCAATGACATTATAATCAATCATATTATCAAGGATATTATCAACATCTTTCACCTCGTCCACCTCTTTTTTTTCCAAATCCAGTTCTTGTTCATGCAAGAACTTAGCGGCAGCACCCCTCGGCCTCCTCCTTCGCCTTCTTCTCGGCCGCTGCTTTCTTAGAGCTCTCCCCGAGAATTCATCCCTGTGGAAATCCCTCAACAATAAATATGCGACACTATAATGTATATTTCGCCCTACTTGTATTGCTTCGGGTGCAACAAGTGCATAGCTATGGTTGAGGGATCATGCCTATAGAATTAGAGATGGATCATTGGGGGAAGCCTTAACTTTCTCTTCTTCTGCCTGCGCAGCCGCTTTCTCTGCTGCAGCCTTCTCCTCTTCCTTTTGTGCCTTGCCGGCCGCTGTTGCCGCGTCTTCCTCGGCTTGGCCGCGTTCGACTGCGCCCATGTTCAATTTGTTCATCTGCTCGGCAGGATCATCCTCCGTTGGTTCGGCGCAGCAATTTGCGACGAAGCTCTTATGCATAGCGTCGACGGAATCTTTCCAGCTGATACTGTTATCAGGGAATCGACGTTCCAAGGCGCGTTCTCTTAGAAGTCGTGGATAGATGAAGATATAGTTGGAAACGAACCACAAGAATTATCCCTATCTTCATACATTCAGGATGATGATGATGATGATGATCATTAACAATAACATTACTTGTGATAGTAAAATTGTTCAGACCACGGTACTATGCACTACTTGATAGTCTTGTTGTATAATATACAACCTCCGAAAACTTCTCAATAAAGTTCACCTAGATCTATCTTCCAGCATATTAGTTAATATTCTTTCATGGTCCACATCCATGGGATAGCCTTAAGAGACCCATCTTCACCGAAAACGTGCTGTGAGAGTCCACCAAGTTGGCAATAGCCTTGAAGTAGTCGAACTTCTGGTCTCCAAGTGTCGGCTCGGTTGGTTTGCCACCGCGCGGCGTAACCTTTGGCTCCTTCAAGTCCTTCGTCTCTGTAGCCGACGTGCTAGCGAACCACCCCACCAGATGCTGCAGTTCGTTGCTGTACTTTTCTTAGCAGTTGCAACAACTTGGCCTTCTTACTCTCGTCGCATGTGATCTACTTCTATGCCTTTCCTACTCTACTTGTACCAATGTACTTCTTGAAAGGAAAAATTTCCTAGATATGTTCTTCGGAACCATATAATTTGGACTCTGCTTGCTGATGTGTTATTGTCATTATATCGGGGGCGGCGAACGAGACCCGGGGCGGGGCGGGCTGTGCACTACAGTACCCCGCAACCAAGAACAGCAAAGACAGGGCCAACCCTAACAAACTACCTCAAGGTCTGGAGCACCTCCAAGGCGCGCAAAAGTCGAAGCTCAGCAGTTTAGCTAGAGGACAACCACACCAAGCCGCAGCGAGCCAGCTCTCTCACTCACACCCGGGGAGGGGGCCGTCCTGGTGCACAGTCACAGCGCGCAAGTCTGGGCTGCTGCGGCATGAGAATCCGAATTCTCTGCCGAGGGGCCTTGGTCCCTGATCTAAGCGCGATAATCAGCGATCTAAATGCAAAAAGAAACGAAAGCAGCGACGCAGATGCGGCTACTCCCACCCCCTAGGCACACCTGCGCGCGACAATCTGGAGTGGGTGAAGACGATACACCCAGCCTCGAGGAACTAAAACCACCGCCAGCCCCCGCATACGAGCACTGGGCCAAGCCCGTGGCACAATAATGCCAAGCCACCCACTCACGCGGAGGCGGAGCAACGTCGACAAAGCCAAGGAGGCTGCATGCCTCACTGATGTCTGTGGTGAAACCAACGAACACCGACCAGCAAACGCGGACGCGACGGACCAGACACGAAATAACGAACACAACGAAAGGGGAACGAGGAGGCGCCACCCGCGCTCGTGCTGTGGGGCGAAAACCCGGCGGGCGAGGGTCAGTCAGTGCGGTGGCTAAGTCTAAGAACAAGCGACGGAGGCTGCGCCATCGTTGTCTCTCTCAGCATCAGCACCAAGAAAAGACGAACCTACAAGCGAGGCCTATCCGGTGCGGATTCTCCTCGATGACAGGTTGCGCACGCTGTGCCTGTCCCTGTGCGTATCCGGCAGCCACTGGGGGAATGCACCAAGGACAACGTCGAGCGGGAACGAAGCCCAAAACCAGTGCCGAAAACCTTAGCCTCACAGCTGCTCGCGCTGTCTGAGTTAATAAGTTTAGCCAAACCACACACAGAAGCACCCGCCACCAGGCCGGTGGCACATCTCGAAACCCTGCAAGGGCGCGACCAATCCTAGGCACACACAAACAGGGCAGGCGGGAACGGAAAAGCCAGGCACATCCCACCAGACACGCAGGCACGGCGCCGGGGAGAGCTTCAGCAGCAAGCCATGCGCGCTTGACACAGAGGGAGGGGGAACAGAAGATCGGAGCGCAGCTTCCTCGTGCTTGTAAGAGAGATGGAGTCAGTTCTAGAGCAGTCGGCAGATCATTCTCGCCCCTGTTGCCTCGAGGAGGATGCGATGCCGGCACTGCGAGATCTGACAGACAGAAGAAGAGCACGCATCTCCCTCTTGTTTGACAGAGTACGCACGATAGGGACAGACTCACGGGCACGCACGGAAAAGAGGCCACGTCTGTGACAAGGTCGCGCCCGGCGGATATTTCCGCACTTTGCTGCCACGCAGCTCTCCCGCGCTCGGCGAGGGGTGTGCGCTGGTCATCTTCCGACGTTTTGCGCGGTATTTTGCTCACCCGGAGCTCCCGGTGACCAGCCGGGTAATTGTTGACGTAGTTCCAACTGTATAGTCGAAGGAAATAAAACAAAACTTTCCTGTTCCTCCAGTAGGTAGGTGGTGAAAAGTAGGACTTTTTACATACTTAATATGTTCTAGGTCTACGATATGCTTTCACTCAGACGATGGATAGGTCAAGTTCCAACCCTTAATCCTCAGTGTCCTCTAGGATCCTGTCCGTGCCAATGTGCGACTTCAGCGTTTTGCCAGCCTTCTGGCACGTAAGGGCAAACTCCTTCGCATACTTGAATTAGAAGACGTGTTTTTTCTGAATCTAGCATACAGTCTCGTTTTTCTAAATCTAGCATACAATCTCGTCTTTCTAAATCTAGCATACACTCTCGTCTTTTTAAATCTAGCATACAGTTACAGTCCCTCTCACTCTAAGTGTATTGAGCTATCTTACTAAATCTGAGTTCATGATTCGAATTTATTCGGCAAAAGCATGCCCTCTTCTAGCAACATGCCCTCTCCCCTACATCCACCTCCTTCACAACTAGGATCATTGATTCGGCAACATTTCCATGCCTTCCTCCAGGATGTTTATAATATATATCGTTTTAATATTATGGGCTAAGCGTCAGGGTACTAGAGGGAAAGCTAACCGGCTGCTCGGTGGATCCTTCCTACTCCTAAGTAGCTAGAAAAAGAAAACAAAAAGGGCAACGGGCAACTGAGACTTCTCAATGTTTGTACGCCTTAAGAGAACATATCCTTATCCACAAGCTTGGACATTTCCTTCATGCTCTCCGGAATGTCCTTCTTCTTCTCCTTATTGTTCGGCTCCGCGTTCTTGTTGCGAAGTTCGATGGCCTTGTTGTCATCATTGATCTTCTTGATGCGCCGGCCCGCAGATGGCGCCGCTTTCTCAATTACAGCATAGTACTGAATGCAGGCCACCTTCTCATAATTTTAGAGCAGCACTGTGATGATACAACAGCACTGAGAATGAAATGAGAAATATTTTTAGGTCAACTTTTGGAACAACAAATGTAGGACGAGGTTATATTTCTTAGAAAATCTTCATCTTGTTGTTTACTCCTCTGTTGTATTTAATAAATCTTAGTTTCCCTGAGAACTATGGAGATACTTTTTTGCATGAAAGAAAGATAGAATGTAGTATTTAGAGATGAAAACTAATCGGTTGTTCTTGTTTTCTTTATAATTTGAGAAATATCTATATATTAGAAGGCCATAAGGTTCAGTAGTAGAACTCTGCTGAGTGAGCAGGAATGCGGAAGCACCATTGCCCAACAGGGCTGCGGAAGTTGCGACCTGCTTCAAGGACATTTTGTTCGTTGTAGTGAAGGCACCAAGTTCGTCGTTTGTAGAAGAACAAGAAGACGGTGAATAAGAACGTTGTTGTTCTAGACTGTTGAAAGACTTTTCCTGAATATAATGCGAATCTAAAAAATCCTGACTCTTTTACTACTAGCTAGAAGCCTCTATTAAGCGATCGAATTGTAGTTACAACTACTTGCGGTTTTCGTTATCGAAGATTCTTGTTTGTGGTTTTCTTTTCTGAAATGAAGAGATGACGTGAGAAGCAACTCGTTAAATGCAACCTTGTTGACTCTTGTTGGGAGGAACGAGGTCCGAAGAAGTTTTCTCTGTCTGTATGTTGAGTGGAGGTGTCAAAGATGATGAAAAATTACGTTTGAGATTAAGTCTATCACGTTGATTACATTGTTCAAGAAGACAATTATAGTCGACAAGTTTACATCGAAATTATATTCACGAAGAACTATAGTCGACTTCACGACATCGAAATTATGTTCATCAAAACATATACCACGAGTATGCGTCTCTCCCTCGTCATGATCTCACAAACAGACCGGCTCCGAAACAGAAAGTCTTCTCTCTACTTCTCGTCTCTTTCAGATCTTCACTGGTTGCTTGTCGAGACACTCATTATATCTATCAGGTTTACAATTACAGCAGTACAGATGCTCACTCAACCTACTATACAGAATGGTCTTCTCCGACTCTGTCCCACAACCTATACAGAGTGTCCTTCTTCGTCTCTCTGAGCACAGACTGTACTTCAACTCTACTCTTTCAGATACCACAGCCCATCCTCACTCAAACTCCACAGAGTGATCTTTAGCTCTGCAGTACATGCTCACAACCTAGACAGGAGAGTGTACTTCAACTCTACTGCTTCAGAGACAGCAAACTTCACAGACAAGGTCACATAGTGTTCTTATCAGCTCTCTGCACGAACGTGAGCTGGCCAAACGAAGTAGAAAAGGGTCCGTCGATCAAGGTGAACAGCCAGTAGATCAAGCATATGAAGTCAAAAAGTTGTCCGTCGAGGTCCCTGATCGTTTGTGCTTGAAGAGAATGTTGTGCATCAGGTCGTAGCAAACGCACTCACACTCATCTCTCATAGTACGGGTCAAGAGTATGGCAAAAGGACGAAGAAGCGTAGGATAGGTAAAAGATCTTCTTAAGTGCCACGACTCTTCTAGTTACAATGGTCTGCGAAAACGTACTATGAGTGCATCTGGACGGAGGTGCCCTCACTCTCCTTCTAGGCATAGGCATAGATTTAAGTCTTGAGTAGTCATTGTCATACAACACTCCCCTGCTTCGCGGCCCTTGCTACTCTGCGACAAAGGACCAAGTACCATCGAAAATTGTGTTCTATGCTTCGCGGCTCCTGCTACTGCGACGCGCCAGTCGCAGGTGAGTGTGCTCCCTTTCTCGCCTTCGGGTAATTTGAGGTGTCCCAGCTCACTGACTCAGCAAAAAAGAATCTAGTTAGCTCGAAACATTAAAAATTAAGTTTTAATTTGAATTAACAAAGCATAAAATCAGAAATTTTGAATTTCTGGAGAAAAATAACGGTCGAAGCCCAGAAGTTCACAGTCTCAAAACTTTTCAAAAACACAGTTTGACTGTTTGACTGTTTGATTCAAGAGAACTTAGTTAAAGCAAAAGCCTAGCATTTATGCAGAAGTATAACGCTCAGAGCCTGAAAGGACAAGCTTAAGTTTAAATTTCATTTAATTAAAAGAGCATAAAATCAGAAATTTACCATGTCTGCAGAAAAACAACGATCGAAACCTAACAGATCAATTGTGAAACTCAAGTTTGAATTTGATTTAAAAGAGTATAAAATCAAAAATTTATAGTCTTTTTCCAAAAGATCAACTAATCTGAATTTCGACAAAATCAAACTCAAGACCTTAGAAGAATGAAGAATACATATACATAGACATAAATTTAGAACTTTTTGAAAATATTCATATTCAAATTTCAAACAAATTTCAGAGCCCAAATTCTAAAGATTTCCTAAATCAAGTTCTAATTGAAACTCAAGGTTTGGACTAATTCAAACTCTAAGTCTGAAAGCCCTGAGCCTAATGTTCGTAAGCTTTGTCGACATAGCGTCCTTCGTTCGTTTTTTTCGCTAGCGTCGTACCCGCTCTTTTGTCCATAAGTTGTGATAAGTCTGATATGTCCTGCTCTGTTCATCCTCAAGAAAGGCCCATGGCGTACTAAAGGCAGTCGTCTGCAAACGGGATTTCGTCGATTCTTGCCCTTGCGGTAAGCTGCACTACTACCACGACTAGCAGCTGCACTACCTCTTTCTAAGTACTGCTCGTCCTGAAGGGAGAGATATTAGTCAGAAGCCTAGTAGAGGTTGCTTGTGTCATGTCCTCAATGAATTGCTACTTAGTCTGGTTCTGTTGGACATGAGTCCTGAATGCTCTGTTTTTGCGTCCTCTAGACTCGTTGTTCTGTACTATTGGCACGTGGGTCTTCTGCTCTGGACAAATGATGATCGGATCAAGCTGGTTGATGTTCTTGTTCTCAGCCCTCCTTCTATTTTCGTTTTTCCGGAACACAACTGCCCAAACTCTATAAGTCCACTGCAGTGTTCTTGGCGCACAGGTTACTGCTTCCTCTTATGTGGATGTACCTTCTTATCAACAACTCTCCTACAAGTTTTCAGGACTCTCCTAATGCGCAGTCAGTGTGACAGATGATCTTCATCACGTATCAGTGTGACAGGTGATCTTCATCACGTATCCATAATCTTCAGGGCAAACACAGACGTTCTGCGCAACAACACCACCGCGTTTAGGCGTCTATTTTATGGGCAAGCCGAATGCAATTCAATTCCTCGATCAATTCTTTCATCTGTCATTTATAATTTCACCAAGCATTAATCTTGGCTTGTTATGTCATGAACCTTTTGAACTTGGCATACATTTGTTTGCTTACCTGTCTATGTCTATCCACCTGAAGACAGCTGACTATACAAATTACAAATCTATGCACTGACTTGTATAGTAATAGTTATTACCATCTTATTCTATTGACTCGACTTTAATCCCGAGACAAATGTAGCGTTTAGCTCTTTCAATTTTTATTAATGAAACCAAATTGGGTCGTTCGTAGTCGCGTCTCTCTAAACCACTTTTGTTGTCGTAGTCGTTGATGTGCGGAATGAAAGTGCAACTAATTCTACCTAGTGACCTTTTTCAAGCGAGGCGACGCATTCTAAGTGGCTGTCGAAAGACGGCCGAGACGAGAGCCGCGTCAAGCCTACACATGAGAGGAAAATAATCATTTTTTTGACCATTCTGGTTTTATTTTTATACACGAAAGGAAAATAAGGATCATTTTTTCATTATATTTTGTAATGCGTTGGAGAAGGAAAATAGAAGCCACGCGTCTGATGTCTGCTCCACACCTAATAAATCTACATGCCCTGGCTGCCATGGAGTCTTTTGTGGCATTTGAGGTTTGAAGGTGACGCCATCGCCACCCAGCGAATAAATGTCGTAATGCAACCTCGTCCGCCACAAGAAAAGACACAAATCCCTTAGATGAGAGTGAGTGTCAACGAACGGGATAGTATTTAGATAAAACTGAAGCTGCACCAGCAAGAAGCAAACCAATATCAAGACTATCCTGCACGATTATCTTCAACATCATGTGACTCTTTTTCGGTCACTACTGCTCTTTACCACCTTATCAATGAATCTGGATCTGCGACCTAATCATATTAAAACAATTTTGAACATTTGCTCAAGCATTTTCGTCATCATCATCATCATTTGGCGACCTTCCAACAGTTCATGACTTTATTGTATTCGACATCTTTGTGCTACTTGTCCTCTGCTCTAGTAGATGCGCAACAGGCATATGCGGACTTGTTCCACCACGATTATTTCCATATAAACACTTTTCAGCATTCTTCACATTATTTTTTATCTATAACTATTTCATCCATTATCATTAAAGAACAACCTTCCATCTTTACAACCTCAACATTTAAATACGCTCACTACCATGACTGCTGTATTTGTTACAGTGACCTAGTTCGTAGCCACCTTCTACAAAGCAAAGTCGCTAATATCAATGTATGTCAATCAATCCTATCTATCTACAAAAAAGAGTGACAGCGATCGCGAACGCTTAATGCTCCTAAACCACGAATTTCGAAAAAATCGGGTGGAAGTCCGAGAATACCACGATCTTCTCAGATAAGTCTTAATGATCTTAAACTAGCGCCGTGCTTCTATTCCATTTCCAGAAATTTTGGAACTACTACTATTTAACTAAGTCTTACAACTGGCCTTCCTCAACACTTACGCTTACCTCTTCAGGTAAATTATCTTTATATAGTGCGTCCACTGCCTCGCTCACCTCCGCCTTCAGTACCTCCCTCAGGTATCCAGAGGTCTCTTCTTTTTTGAGATCGAGCACGAACTCCTCCATCTTCTTCGGAGTTTTCCCGCCCAGGTCCTTCTTTTCGGTGATGCTCTTCCGACGTGCACGTCAACTTCTGACTTTCTGCTCGCCGATCGCTTTCAGGATATATTCTTTGGTCTCGGCGTCAGGGATGAAATTGGTTCCCTCATTCAGTTTTTGTTCTATCTCCTTTAGTTCCTCAGCGAGGTCGTCTGTGGGACCTTTCATGACTTCCGTGAACTCCGCGCGCCACATTTCCCCGATTTCTCTTTCCAGATCTGCCACAAGCTTTCTTTTGATATTTCCTGGCGTGTCTAGTCCATCCCGGAGACGGGATTCGAAAGACTCAATCGCATCGTACCTCGTATTCCGCTCTTCTTCTGTATCAACGGGTAGTGCGAGGATGCTATTCATCTCATCTCGCCAAACTTGCGCTTGCAACTCTTCTGGTGACTCACGACGCAAGTCGAGGACCTGTTGTAGAAGTTTGACGTTGATCAATAATAATTAAGCAGATCTCAATATTTAAATAATGTGGATGAAGTTTCTAGTTCGTTGTGCCTGCTACGCTATGAAGACAGTCTAGAAGCGGAACCTTTGAAGCGGAGAGCAGAACAGTGCAAGATGAACATAAACGTCCAATTACGTCTAAGAATGGGGAGCTAGTAAACAAACTGTCTGCAACAGAACCGGCGACCTAGATACTATCACAACTGCACCAGCACCACCGGATCAAAAAGTACCTAAAAAAGACATGATTCATCAATCCCAACCCCATTCATTCTGAAAAAATCACCAACCTACCGAGTTCGAATAATGGATAGATAGTGATGATGCTCACAGACACAGTAGACGCGAATCTTCCTAAATAGGAAAGCAATACCGGCGTCTTCAGAGGATTCAAGTGTGACGGTTGCGGTAGACCGTCTCCTGGAGGGTTCCGACGTCGCCGTCTATTGAGTACTACTGTAGCGACACGCTGTCGCCGGACTCGGATGGCCGGTGCCAACAACTGGCCACCGGAAAGAAGAATCGATGCAATTGTACTCACCTTCATTTTTCCACTTCGATTCTGGTGATTTATAATGTTCGTATAGTACGTTGTACTTGGAGTTACAATTGAAGATAATACTAGAAGTTTTGTTGATATGCGAATGTTTGAAAGATGTTGTGATTGAAAGTGTGCTGATTAAGTATAACTATACTATTCCTTATCTTATTTGAAAGAGTACAAAGAACAATCTTCTGATAGAAAGTCTGTAGAAGATGAACCAGAGACGCTCTCAAAGGAACTCTGGGATGGTTTCTCAAGCCTGTTTCGATATACCTTGTTAGAACGACGCTGTCACCAGGAGAAAGAAGTTAAAAGAACCACGCTGGAATTGATTTGGCAATGTGATATTCCATATTGGACTGTGTGCATAAACAAGGTCAAGAGCTAAACGAAATTGATTCGTCACAGGGCCACTCACTCTACTTTTCTCGCACATGTTGTCCACCTTCATGATCTCAGAAGCACAGAAGAGTTTCCTACTTTACGACTTGAGCAGGTCTCTCGATATAAAGCAGGCACAGAGAAGGTACATCAACAAGCAAAATGTTGGCACGCCCTATGAAAACAGTCCTTATGATCTCAATCGCTCTAACTAATGCCACTCGTCGTGACAGATCATTTGCCCAACAACGGAGACTCAGTACAATACAGATTCAGAAGAGGAATGTTTTTTCAAAAATGATAGTTCTCACACACCACATAGGTCACACTTCGTTCTAGGACACTTGTTCAGCTTGACAGGCTATCGAAGCGCCCGCCCTACTTCTCTATGCCGCTTTTTGAAGCTTCTTCTTTTTGAAGATAATGCCATCATTTTCAGGTGAAGGTTGATAAGTGAACAGCGCGCAGTTGGCTTAGTGGTTTAGGCGTTGGCCTGTTCACTTATCAGAGGTGCTTATGACTATTAGAAAAGCATGTTGACTTCGTAAGCCCTTCAAGGACCACGAAGGAAGTTCTGTCAATACACCGGTCATCAACTTCAACAGTAGAAATGTAGAAGACTGTTGTACAACTTCTACCACCAGCTCAAACAAAGCTCTGGAAGGTAAGAACCAGCCGTGTCGACGGAATATTCAAATTCAATCATCACCTGACACCTCCACATTTATAGTCGTTCGTACATGCATCGTCGGAACATCCTCCAGCACGAGGCCTATTCATCGTCGTCCTGTTCGGGAATCGGCGGAGCTCGAAGACCCTGAAGATGTTTTGTTGAGTATTTTAGCGGACACTACGGATTAACTATTGAAGGATTGGCTCTCCTCCTGGTCAAAATTGAAGATGCTTCTTTCTCATTGCTTCATCCCTAGTGATAATAGTAAGTAAGTAGTTGTGGTTGTACTGGTACAACTACAAGTAAGTACCTTGGTAATGAGTAATGCAAGTTGCGACTATCATTTCGATACATGTTACAAAAACCAGCTGCATGCTTACCAAATGACCAGTAAAAACCCAATTATACCTTTTCGTCAAGAATTTCTAGAAATTCTTCGTAGGTTCCGGCACGCCGCTCCGTGGGATGCAGCTCGTCCATGATGTCGTGGAGAGTTGTTTTCTCGTCCAGCACTAAGAAGGGACCCATTACGTGGTGCGCGTAAAGACGATCCACCTCTTGAAGGGTCGGGTCCTCCTCAAGCTCCACCAGCGGTATATTCCTCAAGCGATAGCCTCGCTCCAACGCTATGTGAGCCAAGCGAAAGGCTTTCTCTGGTGCCTCGTCTTGCAACTTCTGCCATCCTGTGAAATAGCCGAGAAAGCTCCACGTGTGTTCTTGCTTCAAGGGGGTGAATGTGATGACGTCGCCATTCTTATCCAACCGCTCGTGCTGGTGAAGAGAACAGTCTGCGCTTAATAGGCGATAAACAAAGCGAACGTCACCGCGCAAACGCTCAGAGGCATGCGAGTAAGCAACTTTAGAAGACGAAGAGGACCTAGACCTAGTGTTGCATCAATAAAAAGACTTATCATTTCAAACCTTACGGATGCAACCCAATGAACCAACAGCGCACAGAAACCTATCTTCAGATAGGAGGATGAAATCGGAATACAGTCGCAACTTGCGCTTGCTTCTATTGCAGTTTGCTATATCTTTCTTTTTGCGTATGCTGTTGAAAGAATAGAATGGAAAACTAGCAGCTACGTAGTCTTAACGGTGTTCTTACTTTTGTGGCCTGAAAAATCTAGTAAATCTTAATCATTCTTTTGTGGTTAAAAATAATGTTCTATTGCGGCCTTAACAGTTACACAATTCTTTGTCGCGGACACCACGGTTTCAGCATCGTCGCGGAAGTCTCCCGCCCACTTCAGCAGGCTTCCATCGCAGCGAACCGCGGCTAAAATCAACTCTTCCAGCAGTTCTGCTAAAACTAGCGCTTTTGACGTCTTCTGATCGGAACTCGAAGTTGTACTAGGACATGGTGCTGTAGAGCCAACTACTTGCATTAGACTTGGAGCTATAACTAAAGTGCAGCACCATTGGAGACAGCTCGGTCCTTGACAAGAGCATGGTCGTCGTTGGGTGAGCACTGATTTTTTCGGATCTTCCAAATTTTTTGTCTCGTGTTTTTTTTTTGTATGCCTTAACTCAAGTAGCAGAAAGAAAAAACAAGTGAGAAAGCCAAGGAAAACGAGGAAGCATGCTGGAAGGACGGAGGGAGTAAAAAAACTACCACGAAATTCATGATCATCATGCATCAGGAATTGATCTTCAACTTCACACACTTTTTAATAGCGTGGTAAGTGTGAGATAAGTGCCAGAGAAAGCAGAGACATACACGAGAAGACAAGCAAGATTGAATGTGTGAGATAAGAAATGATAGATCTATAGATAGTATGTAAGAGTAAAACTATAAGAAGTAGCCTTAATCTTTCATCTGGTGCATGCGTCCCACTCACACCACCAGAAGAACTACAAGACGAAAAACCTACATAGTCGACGTTGCCATGGCTGAAAATCTCGATCCACGCCCTTGATTCACCATTGCGAAGCATGTTCTTCACGACCATATCTGGTCTTGCACAAGAACGGACAATTTCCCGAAACTTCTGCGGCTGAAATTCTGCCAGCAGGCGCAGATCGCGCGTACAAGCACCCCGAATATGCTCTACTATGACGCTTCCTGATGCTTCCACTGCACGCAGAAGGAAATCAATATCGGCATCCGTTTTTAGATCGACCTACTTGCCCAAAAAAAACATCATGAGTCGCTACATCTTGGATGTGAAGGTGTAGATGACAGTCATCTTCTGTAAGTTGAGTCTTTTGCAGCGTCTTTTTGTTTGTTCTACAATCTTGTTCAATTGATTCAAACCCAGCCAAAAACGAAATCAAAAATAAAGATGCCTGCTCCTAATCCAAAAATGTACTGATAAATATAAGAAAATTGGAGTAACTACGATAGAGGCCATAAAATGTCCACTTCGGGCTTTCCTTGTCGTTCTCTTTCTGCAAATGTAAGACGTCGTACATCATTGTAAGCCTCCGGACTTGCCAAGATTCCACCATCAGGTTTAGAGGTAGCGCTTTGCCATCCCTACTCTCAACTGAACTACTTTTACTGAGCAGGAGCCTGTAACTCATAGACTCGCATTAGCGTGCGCATTCTGTGTCAGCCTCCTTTGTCAACTCTCCCTTTTTATGACCCATAATAGAGGGTAGTAGTTTTTAACTAAGATCTTCTAAATGTTCGGCACATGTCCTCGGGCGAGTTCAACTAAAGATGAGTAACAGTAAACAAATTTGCAGAAGAATTTCAAGTACTTAGTGCTGACGTACGGTAGATGAAAAACAAACAAGAGAGAAGATCGAACAATAGGAACCGAGGATAGTAGTAGCTGTAGTGCACCCAGTCTAGTAGAGGTATTTAGAAAAGAGACTAGAAAAAAGAGAGAGTACAACCGAGTCTAGAAAAATTTTCAAATTTTTATCAGAGTACTGCAGCAGCTATCTTCTTGGTTCATCTTGCCTTAACATCAGCTTGTAGTCTTAAATGCAAAGCAAGCATTGCGTTTGCGAATTCATTATTAGCGTAGCTATTCAGATACTCCCCAGGAGCTCCCGCAAGTTCGCCGAGCCGGGCGTTAGCCAAAGCGGTCAAAATTGAAGGCGTACGAAATTCATGTCAGGGATCATCTGGGTCCCTCTTTCCTCTTGTCCTGTTGTTCCAGATGACTTTGGAGATGAATTCCTCCCCCACATTCACCCATAGCAAGACGAGGTCACGAGGAGGCTCGATCATAGCGAAGAGAAGCGTCCCATCCCGTGATACCGCAAGCTTGGTAAGGTCTTGGTCTCGCCTGAGGTCCTCGGAGACGCGACGCCAAACTTTCGGGTCCTGCCTCACGGCCAATTCCACAATCTCGCGATCTGTCTGAAATTCGGGAGAGCATTGCAGAAGGGCCCAGCCATTAACTTGCACTACTTGCCTTAAAGCTCCTCGGAAGTCAGTGGCCACACACTGACTCCGAAAGAAAAGGGCCCCGCGCCTCTCCTCTTGTTTTCCCCTCATGTTCTCTCACGGGGCTCTCCTCTTCGATCTCAGTGACCACTATGTCTCAGTGACTAACGCGACTCATGACGTCTGAGCCTTAATTGTCTTACGAAGTCACGATCGTCATGTAATTGGCCGCTCGCATACTTAAACGCCTCTCCGTCTTGAGAGCATGCTGCCAAAACCACATCCTTATCATTCCGTAAATCCTCAGACGCAAATACGAGCACATGTGATGAAAGGAAAAAGTGCGCCCACACTCAAGAAAGTAGCTATACTTTCCTACTTGAATCTTAGCCAAGTTCTTGAGTGTGAGTGCACTTTTTCCTTTTTCCTGTCATACGTGCCCTTCAGATCTCACAGCGGCAAGGACGATCTCCTTATCGCGCAGATGTCTGTCTAATAAGAATTCTTGGCAGAATCGCAGGATGCAACCATTGGCTGACATCAACGACAACAGAGTTTTACGGTTTGAATCCCCCTGAAGATTACCTGGCACACGAGGCGTTGATAAGGATTGCAGGGCTAGTCTCAGGAAGGCGACCACGCCACGTTAGAGGGTTCCGCATAATTGCATTTCTTAGTGGGAAAAAAGTCAGGTGGAAAAAAGTCAGGTAGTGCAGGACGCAATTATGAGGAAACCCTTAACCACGGTCTCTGTTGTACGCATCCGGCGGCTTCACATACTTCTCTATCAAGAAACGCCTCACTGCAACTACGATATCAGGAAACTCATCAAAAAACCGTTTCGCATCGCGTTCACAGTAGAAATGGATTATCCATTCACACGAGGCAGTATCTGCCTCTGCCAGTCCTACCGCTTCAACAAACTCTCGACTCCACAACATATCGTCTGGCAGTTCCACTGAGTTGTCAAAAAGATGATAAGTAATTAAAGCCGGTGAGCAGTGATTGGTCACTGATTCTAAAGGTGGGACAAGACCCCCAACGCCGCTCCTACATTTTCCTCTGTTTTCCCCGGTTCGCTCAGCGGGTCTCCTCTTGTCAGTGACCACTCTACTCAGTGCCTATTTTTGAATAGTAATTACAAGTTGCTCCCAAGAACCAGAAGATGTGAGAGTATAATAAGTATTATTCTGAAGTCTGAGCCTTAAATTAAGCTGAGCAGCTGCCTTCACGATCTCCACATCTTGAAGAAGGTACGGAGGAAACCTCTCCTCGTCCTGTAGCAGAGTGACAAGCCACCGACTGACACGTGTATTCTACCATTAGAAGAGGAACAAGTAATAGATCAACAAGAAGTTGTAGAACTCCTACTAGTGATCCTACTTTCTCTAGTACTCGGAGTACGAGACTGAATAAACATAGTTCAACTACATCAAGAATTATCAACATGATAGACCACTTCTTCTAGAGCCTAGTATTACTAGCCAGCCTTAAGGATTGACGTAGGCATTGGTGACCATCTTTTTCGAGCTCAAAACGTTTCATTTCTTGCGTTCATTTCTTCAGGTTCCCAAAGAGGAAACCAGGGAAAAAAAACATGTGGAAATAATGAAATATTTTGAGCCTTAATCTTTCGTCGAGCTCCACTCTTAGGATCGTCCTTTGAGGCCACTTTATTTTCTGCCTTCATCAGGCCCAAGTAAAGAAATTCTTCCAGACCTCGCAGCGCTTTCAGCCACGTAGCTCGCTCGGTGGAGTCAATAGCTACGTGAATTTGATGAGTCTCCTGCTTCTCGGAAGATGGTGCGGGCGCCGAGGCAATTGTATCAAGTTTCAGAAACTCGCGGTCAGTTACGTTATCCCCGGCAAAGAAAACCAGCGTATGCGCCAGTGCAACATCGAAGAACTTTGAGGCCATCTCGCGCACATCCTGGACCGCCACATTTCATTAGACTCAGGTTTGAATCCATCTTGGTCCCCTCATCTCGACCCCTTTCCCCTTGTATTTCATGAGAATACAAGCCAAAAGGGGATCAAGATGCCGCGAAAGATGGATATAAAAGCTCACCATAATTTAAGTCACCCTGGTGCCCAGCTGATGTTGTCCCAGCTCTCCTAGCCAGTCCAACATCCTCGTGAGCCTCAGCACCATCTTCCTTTAGAGTGACGGGAACTGCTATCTCTCCTATTCTGTCACCACCAAGACTGTACACCGTCACTATGGAGGGATCGTGCGAAGCGAAGTCATCTTGTGGCGGTTGATGATGTGGTGAGGAGGCACTCGCCGGTGCGTCACCATCCTCAGAAGGATTGTGCTCAGGGTCAGCTGAATTCTTCATGTTTTTCCTCTACTAGAAGCAGTTGCTCTTCCAATTCGTGTCTAAATGAAGCTCTCTTTGAATCATAAGACTAGAACTACAACCTACTTAGAACAAACTTCTTACGACCTAGTAGAACAACCTACTTTGAAAAATCAAATTCCTTTCAAGAAAGCGGCGGATCGTCAAAAAAATATTAGCGATAGTCAGGCAACCGACTCACAAGGCGGAAGAATCCCCGTAGAGCGAAGAACAACGTACTGTAGATGAATGACAATCATTATTCATATAGATACGTAATAATTCGGAAAACTTACGAGTTCAAGTCGGCGTAGAACTAGAAACGCTCTAGAAGAAGTACGATAAGGGCGATATGTTCACTTATTATAGACCACATCAATCATCATGTAGTTCTTCCGAAATTCAACAAGTTCTTGCACCACTTCTCTCTGATCCTTAGAAATCACAATAAGTATGTAATTGCGAGTGATATTCATTTTTGATCGTGTCCGTGTGCAAGTGGCAACAGATAAAGAGTCTCATCAAGGAGTCTCCTATCGAACAAGATGTAGTTGCAACAAAAAATAAAGGACTACGATTGCCGCTGTGTCGATTTCAGGCATAAGCCATATTACGGCTTCTTTGTTCGGAGATGTATCGTCCGAAAGGGAGCATCGGACGCCTATCCGTCATCTTCGTCCGGGATCGGTGGAGCTCGCAGACCCTGATGTACTTTTATTTGTTGCTTCGCAAATTTTCTCAGCAAGTTTTTTTGTGCAAAGCTTACCTAAAAACGGAGCATAATTGTGATGCCTATAAGCTTAGTACCCTTATTTCTTCGTACTTAGTGTCCACTTCAGCAAGCTTAGTTCTTCGTAGCTTGCTGAAGTGGACACTCTGCACGCAACAACCGGCACACCATTCGTACAGCATTCCGCAAACGCTTGGATTTGGATTTGGAGATTTCTGAAAAAGTTTCTTTTTTTTGTATCCTGGAGCTACAACTGAAAGAGCGGCCTCAGCTTTATCCAGTTCGCAAACCGTCTGGCCACCACAAGGAGCACGATACGATTCGCAAGCATCAGACAAGTGGAAGACAGCATGAAGGACTAACCACAAGGAAATAAGAAGAGAAGCTATAGCAAGAACTACCAAAGGCACCTAGAGACGAGCTCAACCCTACAGGTCCTACAGGTGCTGTAGTACAGGAGTGGCATTGCTTTACCTAACCACTTCGAAGCAAAGGAATACACATCCGCCATGCTTTTCGTCGCAGCGAACACAATATCAGCGTCGTCGCGGAGCCTTCCGCCCGCGTACTCCAGTAACCTGCCGTCGCAACGCGAGGCAGCTAAAATTAACTCCTCCAGTGATTTAGTTTTTTCAGAACTAGCATCAACGCTGCCCAGCGCCAGCGAGGACGGCGAGTAAAATCGACATCCTAGTACGGAGTTGCCGTGCCCATGAGTGAAACTGAAACTTCGGATCCACGCTTTTGATTCATCTCCGGACGATATTCTGCAAGAAGACGCGAGTCACGCATGCTGAAGTTAGAACTTGCAGAAATCCACTCTGGTGAGCATCTCCGTACCCGTTTATTCAGTTTAGGAACGGGACCAAAATTAGGATGGGGAAGATGTATTTTCTCAGGTCTAGTCCTACATCAGTTTTATCAGCTGCAAAGACATCTTTGACGATTGGCAGCAGACTTTTCAGCAGACTATTTGGCACAAACTTCGGCATTTTGCGCTTCAAAGACGGCTTGAGTTTGGTGTGCGAAGGCAGAGAAATCGGTGGTAGGTCTTCACAAAGTGAAGGTTCTGCTTGATGACCTTGTATTTGAGATTGTTTGTTTTGCAAAGCCCCAATCAACTCCCAGTCTGCGTTCAGAGCTGCGTTTTTTGGTTGACGTTCCAGACTTCGGATGCCTGGTCTCGAAACTGATTTGGTAGATCAGGTTGGAGACATATGACATGACATGCTTTATTGCGCGCAAAAAAAACCCTAAAAGAGATCGCCCTAACACATCCTGAGATACATCCTGGCCCTTTTTTGCCCTTTGAAGACAGGCTCACTGTTAGAGAGCGTCTGCTACTAGTTGTACTGGTTAACTTTATAGCGGAGGCCACCATCAAGGTGGATCAAGTCTGCGGAGAAGATGGATTAGCGGAACAAGTCCTAAAGGCTCTCCTTGCCTTTGCCGATCAAGGCGGATGACGTCTCGCATATCGCCAAAAAGACAGGGCCTCCCTTTTAGACGAGCGAGCATCTTCGCGAACTCCTCGCCGTAACAATTTGGTAAAACCCGAAGACCAAACGGGTCAACAGACGCGACAATGGTGGCTTCGCGGTTTCGCCTAAGCTCTTGTGGGATGGAATAATGGAACCTAAGTTCGGGATCCCCTTTCACAGCCAACTCAACAAGCTCGACATCTGCTTGACTGAATGATGCCAATGATTGAAACCACTGTCGATTTGCTGGGTGGAATGTCGTTCCCTTCTTTGCAGCCTTCTACCTACTTAGGAACGACATTTTTCCAATATCTTCTTTGCTCTCAAGAAGTGGCATCATAGATTGAAACTTCCTAGAGTAGCACCACATGGCACTGCCTGATACTATGTAAGAAAGGCCACTTAACGCCCCGACAGATTCTTTGTTTCTCTCTCAAGACGCCACACACATGCGTTAGTTCTGCATTATTCATGAAGACGGCATCACACCATTGCGTACGCAACGGGTCCACAGCCCTCACTTGCCGCAAAGCAGTGCGCCGCAATAAAACGGGATAGATAAAATATTTAGACTCAAAGGAAGTCAAAAGTAGATCAGGAACGACAGCAACGTCAATATCGATATCCTCACCAGCGTCATTGGTCGTATTGGTATTGGTTGGTGGTTACTACAGCTTTTGTTGATGATGTAGTTATACAATAAATTACAAAGCAACTTCATCAATCACCTAATAGATCTATTATCTGTTGGCGTTGTCGTTGATGTTGCCAGACGGGTCTGGCTAGTAGATCTGGTATCGGGGGAATAATCATCGACGAGAGGGTTTAGTGATAGTCGTGCTCCTCGTGCGATATTCATCAATTTCGTTTTATCATCATTCCGATTCAGTTTCAGAATCGAGCAAGTTTACATCCTAATCTTAGGTGAGTCTGGATGAAAATTAATATTTTCTTTTCACTATAGGTTTTCCACCTAGGGTGAGAGCCACAGCCACTAGATGCTCACTCTGTGTATAAAATCTCCCGTTCCCCCGGCGCCCAATTCCAATTCCTCGGAGTCATCTACTTCCCCCGCTTCCGTCGTCGCACCTCCCGCTCCCGAAGAGCCCAAGCTGCTTCTCTTCACTTCTTTCGAGAGCCAGTCGACAATTGTCGTGCGCGCTTCCCCGGGCCGGGGCCCTCCGACTTGGACGGGTTCCGCATCGTCCCGCTGCAAGTAGTCAAACTCCGGTGCCTTGCATAGGGCCACTGTCCTGTGGTTTAGCCGCTCAAACAACCTGGCCCACCCTGAGGACTCGCGCTTTTCCACCTCTACCTGGTGCTTCACGTAGGGATAAACCTGAGTACATAGCTTCTTCTGCACCTTCTTCAGGGTGGGAATCGTGATTTGCTTCCACATCGCGACCCACTGGGGAAAGCTCCACCTACCGTTTTCACTGGACGCGACTCTGAGTTCAGGGGGAACGCTCCTATCCATTGCACTCGCCGCTCCAGTTGGAACCGGTGAATGAACGTCCACAGGCGGATCTGGATTGAAAGACCACTCCGGGACGGGTGACGATGTACTACCACTCCAAGATGTTGGATTGAAAGACCACTCCGGGACGGGTGACGATGTACTACTACTACTAGAAACAACAGGCGTCCTCTCTTGTTCACCCATGAATGCTGAAGAAAACAATACCCCGCCACGCTGCGCACTTTGTCGGAAACTTTTTCGGTGGTTGAAGACGGCCGGGACGCGCTCCATATGCGCCACGCAACGGCAGGTTCCCGGGTCTTCCTGTTGCTTAGCCATGTCGGTAATCTCGTCCATCGTATCCGCGAACTCTGCCTGCACACGGCGCATCGGCTCCGAGCTGAACTCATAGAAAACAGATGTTTTTGAGAATCCATCGGCCAGGCAATCCTCGCGCTCGAAGATTCCGGAAAGTGCCGCGTGGCGCACCGCAGTGGGTGAAAAATTTTTGGGCTTTCCCGGCAGGTCCTCCAGATGGCTACTTGCCTCGCTGGACTTAAGCAACCCCCGTAATTCCCGAGCGAACGGCAACACAATCACTTTGCTGCTTCCGGGGTCAACCGGAGTAGTGGATTCTTGAAAGGCGTCGGGAGACGCCTGCACCGGAGTCGTAGTAGGGCATTGATGAATCTCGAGCGGCGCGGCCAACGCGGGAGTGGTGAAGTGCTGAGATGGGGGGATGCCCACCTCCTTCACGACCGGCAGCGGTGGAACATGAACGTCAGCGGAAGTGCTACTAGATTGAAAGTAGCTCATCCACTCCGAGAAGACGACTTCGAAGGGCCACACGGTTCCGCTACCTGTGCCGCCCATCACCATTTCTACGAACAACGTCCGCGCGAGCAAATCTGGGACCTCCAAAAACCCGCGCTGCGCGGCCCCGATCACGGGGTGCAGAAACGCGAAGGGCACCACCACTTCCGGACTGAAATCGGTCATGCCAAACAAGTCCACCATCCCGGCGAATCCTTTGGCCGTCTGCACGGGAATCCAAGAGTCCGCGGTGATTTGGAAGGGATCGGGAGCCACCCCCCGTGTGATCCCAGTACGGAACGCGTCCTCATACTGCCACGTTTGGTACCCCGCGAACGTGCGCAGCACCATCAGATGATGCAGTGGCAGTATCTATCAAAACGAAAAACATCATCATCCACAGAGTTTAATACTTTTTTTTTTTGCCCACAAAGATTGCACAGGCGACGCCGGCAAGGGTCGAGGAATCCTCAGGCCAGACACTAAGATAACTAATGATATTATAGACACTTTAACTATTAGATAACTTAAGAAGGCGCTTCTATATTTTGCGTCTATTTCTATATATCTGATAGCTAATTAAATGCAATTCGCGAGGCAGCTCAGAAAGCGAGCCGTCTGCAAAGGGCGCCCGATCGGGTCGCTGTGGATCCACCTGGATCCACATCGGCACGATCTGGAGCTCGTCAACCACAGATCGCTTTCTGAGCTAAATTATCTACTTAGATCTTTCAATAGCGACTATCCAGCGCCTTCTCTAAACTAGTTGATTTGTCGGCGGCTCCTGCACTGCCCTCTGCTGCACTTCTCGATGTTCGCCGTTGGCGTTGACTTCGATCTCCACAAGAAACTCCTGAAAGCCCCGACAATGTCGGGGCAAGAAAAAATTATTAAACTTTGATGATGATGATGCTTTTCGCTTGGATAGTATCGCGTTGCCCCCCCCGACTTTGCTCAGCACCCTCTTGTTGTGCTTGATCAGTTGTTGTTCTACTTGTTCTGCGGACGTCGCGCTGGGGGTGCGGGTTCCCGAGGTGGTGGACGACCTGTCGGCAGAAGAAAAGAGGCGCGCAATGTAGTCCAACGCGGTCAAACCAGCCCGCCCCTCTGTACTGATATCAGGCAGGCTTTTCAACACGCTGGTGTGGTCAAACGCCGGAGGATCCTGGGAACCAGAAAGTCCACTAGAGCTGCGATCGAAAATCTCCATCTCCATCAGGTAGTGATTTCCATGGTGCCCGTGCTCACGCCATACTCTCCTCCCTTCCTTCCAAACCGCTTCTGCGCGCAGGAACATGCTCGTGTGGCACCACGTCAGTTTTTGCGCCGCGTCACTGTCCGGGACGTTGAACAGCAGCAGCGGCGGCAAGTTCGGCAGCACGTCTGGGTTGAACACGACGACTTCTGTGCGCTTTCCCTCGCGGCTCAAGAGCAGCGGGTCGCTCAGGTCGAGGTGCTTGTCGCCGTTCTCAGTGGATTCAACCACTTCCATGTGCAATTGAAAGCTCCTCCCGCAGCCCAACACCCCGTCGCGACACTCCTGGGCCCGAATGCAGCTGAGTTTTGTGTCCTCATGCGTTGTGTCCTTGGCGAGCTTGTAGTGCTGGTGGATGATGCTCCGCATCCGGTTCTCCGCATCCGCCGGCAACAGCGACACCAGCAGCGCCGTGGGCGTGGGGGGGAACAAATAGTTTGCGACGCAGTGGCCCGCCTCGGGGTCCGCGCGCGCCTTCGCAATCAGCAAGTCCGCGAAAATGCACATTCCCTCGAGCTTAGCGATTTGTTCGCAGTAGGAGCGGGTCGCGGGGTCGAGGTTGTCCCAGATCCTTCGTGACTCAACCGTGGTCTTGGTATGAATAAGCGTCTGCAACGTGCGCAGTCGTTCCCGCTGCCGCAGTTCCCAGGGTCGCAGAAAAGCGTCAGCGCTTGCCATTGCCTCGTTCTCGGTGCGGCCGAGCAACCAGGCCTCCCCTGCGGGTACCTGATCGGCAAGAACGCTGGCGAAATGCGCCCGGTTCACGGTTGCGAGCATGCGCTTCGCAAACCGCCTCTTGAGACGCGACGCGTAGCGGGCCATCTGGGACCACTCCTCCACGTTGTGTCTGTCAAATTGCCCGCGCTTGGAGAGAAGGTGACTGGGCATACGCGCCCTCAGAAACTGTCTCAGGCCCTCCCTGATCCCGGTCCACTCGTCCCTCTGAAGCGGATGGCACACACCGCGAGACAAGACCAAATTCCACACCTGGAGGTATCAATATGTTCATGTTGTACTTGTAACAGGAGGAAAACGCAATTTAATTAAGTAATTAAGACGAGCTTCGATTATGATACTTTTCTCTTTGGTCGTTGATGGTTGATGTACTGCTAAGAGTCTTGCAATTCAAGGCACCCGGGTGTGATGATCATCACGATTCATGACCACATACACTCTGTTGGTACCTTTTCGGCTTCCGAGTAGTACGTCCCCGTCTCGAATGCCGAGAAGTAGTGAAAAGGCTTCCTCTGTTCCACCAATCTTGCTGCGGCCTCTCCCTCGACCTCTGGCAGCGGCGCGCGCGTGTAAAAAATGGCGTACTCGAGGTAGATTTGGCGCGCGTCCTCGAGGACGTACTCGTCGAACGTGATGTACGTCTGCTCTTCCGCGAAGCTTTTTTCCAGTTTGCTCCCCAACGCTCCGTCGCCCTCTGGGTGCCCCACGAACGAGGGCGAGTAGTAGCTCACGCTGTCCTTGCGCCGCCCGGTGAGCACGTCGTGAAAGGCTGAGTCCCTCTTCAGCACGCCCGGAAAAAATTCCGTCTGCAGCAGTTCTTCGGCGTAGGCGTACCGGTTCACAACCCGCGTGTCGCCCATCGTCATCCGCGCGACGAACACCAGGCAGAACTGCTGGTTTCGGTACTCGTTTTTCGCGTCCTGGGACCAGAACGCTTCCATCCTCACGAGCTTGCGCAGGTGGCGGAACAGAGCTTTCGGCATCTGACCGGGGGTGGTGCAGTACTGGTCGGATTTGGCGATGTCGGCAGCGCCAAATATCTTGCCCTCGCCAAACAGGCCCTCGCTGTTGCTGATCTTCAACCCCATTTTAGCGATGGGCTCCACGATCTTGGGAGAACTGGTCGCGTGCAGGGCAAAAATCTCGTTCGCCATTTCCCACTGCACAGGCGCTTTGGCCAAGGGAATCGTTCCCTGCCGCTTGCCCAAGTGCTCCTGAATCACACGCATCGCAAAGGGCCGCTCGGTCCAAATCGAAATCGGGGACGTCGCTGTCGTGTCACCGGCATCTTCTTGATCCGAAAGATGAGAAGATGATGCAGCGCCAAGTCCAACTGCGCCACTCCTTCCCATCTTCGCCAGCTTTTTCGCTAACTGCTCTCTTCGACGCTCGTAGCGCTGTAGTGACTTGGCGTTATGCAAGCGGAAGGCCGCAAACTTCTTCGGGTCGCTCAGATCGATTCCCTCAACCGCCTCGTCTCGATCGCGTCCGCTCGACCAGGACGTGCCCCTTGCGTTGAACCGTGTTCGCATCAGCGCCTTCAACATCTTTTCCTCGTCTGAATTGGATGGAACCGTAGCGAAGTAGGAGGCGCTGTCCGACGCCTGCAAACAGCGTTTTCCGTCTGCGGAGTACTCGACTCTCTCCGGGGGTGGAAAAGCCTCGCGGGGAAGAGCTTTTGCGAACTGTTGTCGAATCTGGCTCCGCAAGCTTTCTCCTCGATATCCAGGTATTACACTCCGTGGTGGGCAGCTTCCAGCAGAAGAACCGCCGGCGGTGTCGTCAAGCGTCGAAAGACCTCCCCCGCCAGCAGTACCTACCAGCGCGTTGTCGAACGGGGTGTAGTTCATGAGTTTTGCGCGCCTTTCCTGCCTCGCCAAGACCCTGTCGATTGCGAACGTGGCCCTCCTGCCATACTGGCGAAGCCAGTTCTCAGTCGATGGTAGCTGAGGACAGTCGCCGAGGGCGGTCTGGTCGGCCCCGAGGACGTCATCGTCCTCCTCCTCCTCTTGCTCGTCCGGCCCGAAGCCACTCGGATAGAACGAGTCCTCGTTCTCGTCGTCGGTGTCGCCCTCAGAGGGGTTATACTTCGCCCCAACGCCGGGAGGAGGTCGCACATCCTGCTGGACGAGGACCGCGGAAGTTGTGCTGCTGCTGGCGAAAGTCAGAAATAAACTTAAAACCGGTGTTATGAAGTGGACGGACGCCATTGTATCTACTTCGCCTTCGGCTTCATCTTGTTCTTCTGCAAGTACTTTACTAGATTGATGTAGATGATGATGATGTTGATGTTGATCAAGGAGTCCGTGACAATAAAACTGCACGTGCAGGTCGACTAAAAAGTCCTTCTTCTACTTCTCTTTTTACTTCGTTACGGGAATTGCATTATGTACATATATTAAAGAATTGGTTATGGATATGTTGGTTTTGAATCAATTACATGGGGGTTCGTCATAACACTAGTACGACCTGGTCTTTTATTTTGTGTCGAAGCACTGGATGGCAAGAACGCAGCGAAGCATACCATTACCATGATGGGGCTACTAAGGCATTACACGTCATTAACCAAAATGGCAGAGCTAACAGGCAAGAACCACGGACGTCGACGACAAAAAAAGACGTAAGCCAGAGCCAGATGAATACTCACATTTTCGCACGACAAAGCTTACGAAACGTGACCGAGGGTGATGAAAGCAGGAGACGCTGATCCTCCGAGAACCCTGAGTTCCTTGCGTTTGAGATTGAATGAGTAACTTCGAGATGAGTTGTCACAAGGTCGTGTCAGTGTATTTGCATTTCGTATCTTCTTCCCGGATTGAGATTTAGAATTGCTCCAGGTCGTTGCTGATGATTTTGGACCTAGAACAAATGAGTCATTTCCTCGTGCGAGGAATAGCTTCTCCGACGATAACTTTTTCTGTTGTTCCACCATTTGTTCTGGCCGGTGCCTGAGTCATGTAGTCAAGATACGAACATCCCTGGTCCACCAAGATAAGCGCCTGAGCATCGCGCAAATAGTTTCCGTATTGCCATTTCTCGTTACGGACATAAGCGCGGATCTTCCAAACGAGTCGAGTGCATTCACCTCTCCTGATTCCAGTTCTGCTGCTAAAACTTCACCCGCGCTTTCACCTCCCCGACCGGGAGCCACACAGCATGCCAAGTGCAAAGGAGATCGACCAAAACCGTCCCGCTGCTCCAGCAAGACGCTTTTGGAGAAGTCTGTAAGTTGCCCCTGACCCTCAGCTGACCTCAATTATACCATTGGATGAGCCAAGACCCCGCCTCCCCCAGGCATGTCAAAGCTGCGATTGTAGCAACTGCGAAAAAATGCCGATACAACATTATGCTGTCCTACGTGACACGCGAGTTGAAACGCCGTCAACGACTGAACGTATGATCAGGAGGCAAGAATCGTGGTCGATACATCAGACGTAACCCCACGACAGTGAGGTTGTTCCGCAGATGAACCTTGTCCCCTCTTTTCGCTAAGATCCGGCTTTCTTCTTTCGAGCGACAAGCCGTCGGCAACCTTTTTCTGTAGCTCTGCGACCTCTACAATTGGCGGCGATACCCAATTTTTATGATGCTGTGATCCCAGCAACCACTGAAGCGCATCGATATTGCGGTGCAGTACCGCAAGTTCAACAGCAGAAAGCCCAGCTGCCAGATCGGTTCTGCTGGCCAACTCGCGTATTCGGCTGGAGTCGTATGCCCAGGAAATGTCCACCCGCAAACGTTCTTCATCAGCTCGTGCAGTGTCCTACTTTTTCGATTCGAATCAGTCAAAAAATTACAATAAGAAAACAACGGTTCTCAGAAGCAACGGGAACGAATACGAATCTTCGAACAGCCAGAAGAGCAATGTCATCAATACTGGCGATGAACTAACACAGAATATACGATAGGAATGTGATCATGAATAGTTGGAAAGAGAGGCTATTTTTGCTCTACAAGCTACTAAAAGATGTCAAAAGCACTAAACGTTTAAGGCACTCGCAAACAATCGTACAGGACACTGTTTTTATTTGTTCGACAAAACAAGCTATCACGCAATCGATAAATCAACAATGTTATCTTGACTGGCTTACCAGCAAAGCGAAGCGAAAAACTGAGGGACAGGGGGTTCCACAGTTCACGTGAAGATTTCTTTTGAAATAAGGGTGATGCCTGATGCGGCTATGGATCCATTGATCTGTCCAGACTATTTCAGAAATTCTTGTCTTCATTTGATCTGCCAACTTGTCATCGTTCTCTTTGTTTTACAGCTGCTTTAAGATACTACTGTAGTCATTGGAGATACACAGATATCTTAATTGGTGCTGGTGCTTTCCCTCGTCGAAATTCCTTTTTTCCTCGCAATGTCGTCATGCCACCCTCATCAAGCAGGAAACAACTCTCATCTTCAGACTGACCGATATGTGGAGCAGCAGAAGGTATACAAGTTACTTAGTAGTACAGTGGAGCAGAGATTATACCGATTCATACTACAGACACAAACTTCATCGGCAACGATGGATCATCGATTTGCTGGTGCCTCACTGCTGAGAAGCCAAGAGTAAGAGAACCAGGTCACTTTCTTAGTTTCATAATCAAGTTCAAGGAGCACGGAAAAGCCTTACCTAAAAGTACTAAGAGGTGTAACGGAGGGTCAATATCATTTCACTCGCGAAGATGAAAAGCATCACATCAGAATCATCATTTTCATTATAGTTACAACATCGAAGTTATGCCATCTATTCGCTACTGGATGATGAGAAAAGAGAAATAAGAATGCTGGGCGCAATCACTCGCGCCCGACTTGGCACATCACAGGGGAAAATCAATAACAAAGGACGCAATGAATGTAGCCAAAATTCAATTCTGTCGATATAATTATGTCGATCGCTGTTCGGCTGACCATCAAAAAAAGGCCAAATATTTCGCAGGCCAGAGCTGCAGGCTGTAATAATTATCACACCCCGGGAAAATGGACGCAAAGAGAAGCGCAGAAGTATCGACATAATTAAAAAGCAGAACTTTTCCATACCGTCGGCCGAAGCTTGAAAGCCGAGGCCGAAGGTGTCTCTGCTTTTTTATAATTATTTCGACAAAATGGGCGCCGCCTGGCGTTTTTATGTCGTAAATTGGATGCGGCGCTATGCTGTATCCCCCCGAGAAAAGAAAATAGTAAGACTTGCCCTAACACGTGGCAGCGGGGTGTAAAAACAATTATTACACCACGGCACTGCGTGCCGAGATAAAAATGGCAGAAATCGACATAATTGAAAACACATAAATGAATTTTGGCTCCATATACACAAGTGGATGGAGAGGTTTTGAAGATAATTTTGTCTGCGATCATAGTCGGCTCTGTACAAAAGACCAACAGTAACCTTCGCATAAACGGAATCGTAAAAATAAGATGAGAGGCAGAGGCAATTGATTCCACAATGAGAACACGATGAATGTCCCTGTTCTCTTCATTGGTATTCAATCATGTATCGTTATGACCGTAATATTGATTTTGAGATATTAAGATAGTAGGAACGGGAATTCTCTACTTTGTGGCACAGCTTTAGCTCCTCGTCCGCCGTGGAGATATTACCGCTTTCGCCTGACATTCTTGCAACCCTTCTCAGGATAGGCGCTGGGCTCTTATTCGTCTGGCGGGTAGCAAAAGTGTCGAAGTATACCAGTACGCTGGCAGTCAGGTGGATATATCATACGCGATGGGCCTCCGGCTGCTTCCACTTCGTCGCGGAGCTGTACTGCCTCCCGAACAGTATCAAGGACTTCTTCGTCGCCTAGAAAAGACTCGAAAATCTGCGCCTCGGTTTCACGTGAGAGCGTGTAGCCCTTGATGTTCATGAGGCTCCCGTGTGGGTCAGCGATGTACCTGTCAAGCTGCCAGAGAACGAAGTCGCGGTCGAGACGGAATTCCTCTGGTACAAACTGCGGACACATCAAGTACGCTGCACCACAGATCTTACCTATGTCGCGAAAGCCTGCAGCGCAGTACTGTAACATCTGAGGGCACCTACGAGACACAAGTTCCAATACGAAACAGTCAGGCGCAACTCCTCGCATGAGACGCATTCCGCGATGGTTGTATTCGCCGAGCTCTTCCGCCGTCCCCTCTTTCAAATTTCCGAACCTCCGCGGAACCCAACGAAGCTGCCTGAAGTCATGTGCAAGAGCAAAGGAAGCAGTTGGAGTAAAATCCCGAAAAGTAGGAAGAAATCCCAGCGCCGGTCCGTAAACAGAAGCAAGAAGGGCAAACTCCTCGATACCTCGAACTTCTCGCGGTGCACAGCTGGCAATATCACTGCGGCCCATAAGGATCGCGTCGGTGATCAGTTCTTGGCGGTCTCTCCTGAACTCGAGAGGGCAAAATCGCAAAAGGTCCACAAACTTTGGAGACCGACGTAACGAAAACTTTTTTTGAGCCATACTTTTCCCGGAATTTATCGCGTCTACGCCTGGCTCGCCAGTCTCGCTGCTCGTGGCCTGAACACTATGCACTTGTTCGGTGTTCGCTTGGTCCGAATCGAATAGCAGGAAAAGAGAAAGGATCCACCGGAGCAGATTGGATGCCTGCTCTGCTAGAACTGAATCCGAGTCATCAAACAACCGCGAGCTGATCACTGCGGACTCAGTCTGCTGCGCCAACGCGTATCGGCTTGACTTGGGGGTACGCTGGTCGAACAAATAATCATCTGAGAAGTGACGTCGAGCGCGCGCACCACGCCCATCCGCTTTCTCAGGAGCCAGATCTTCCGGCTCTGGATCACCGCGCGCCTCCTCGATGGCATACTGATAAAACAACCACTCAGCCTGGCGTAACGCGGAGACGCGCGCTTCTCTTTCGTCCAATGCACAACCCGAAAGAGCGTCAGTTTTCGGGCATCGATGGGTGGCTTCCTCGCCCGACAGAGCCCGGTGCGCGACACGATGTGCCACGGTGCAACAAGCAATGATCTGCGACAATGACGCCAACCGGTCTCTAGCCGTTCGCTGCGAAAAGAGGCTGTGATCGACCACGAGAAGTATGGCACAGGCTGAGGCTGAGCACCCCCCTACCTTATCATGATTTACGGAAGCCCTACCACTGTCTGCGCTAAGGAGAGTCTGCGATTGACATTGGTCTTTCCCTATCTTTGGGTCATGAAATGGGTCCCCACTTGAGACAAGTTCACTCCCGTAGCACTCCTTCCATTCATATGTGCCATCGCTTGTCATTTCGTTTTCGTTCGCCACTTTCCCGGCGCCTCTTACTTCACAATCTTCTGCTGAGCACTTCGTCTGCAGCACCGTCTCCGCTGGACTTTTGATCCGACGATAAAACTTAATCAAGGACATGGGAGGTGGAAAGGCACTCTCGGGCCAATCTCCACCAACACCATCAATAATCGCCTGATACAAGCAGCGTCGCAGGTCGTCAAAAGTGGTCACACGACGCCACTCGATATCAAAAATATTCGAAGTCTGCGATGGACCTGGGTCCTTAAAACGGGCAGGAATATCTATCCGACCGCGCGTGTATCCTGATCGTGCCCGCCTTGGCAAGTTCTCGTCCTCCGCAACTACGTCCCCTGAATTGGGCGGAAAAACAACTCCGTCGCAGAGGTTTTCCTGCAGCACCTCAATCGCTAGTCGATCGCCACCTTCCCAATCAAGCTCAACTTCGAGATGCTGCAAAGGGAAAGTTGAACAAGAACCCTCGAGACTCAGTGGTCCCTCAATTCGATCACAGCCTGAGTCCGGATCGATGAGTCCCTTCTGGAGCTTCTCAACAAAACTCGCATCCTCTTTTTGGACCGGAAGGGCAAGTGGCACTGGAATTGAGTCCAGCTCGTGAAGAGACACGACGCTGAAGCTCTTTTCTAACTCGCTGCGAGTGATAGGGTTTTTAGAGGTAGGTTTTTGGTGCTCGCTTACCCCGCTTTTTATGCCTTTCTCCCTTAGGAGAGGCATAAAAAGCGGTAAGAAAAGCACCTTTAACCTACCCTTAAGGTTTCGATCGGCTTCTTCACATCGAACAGAGAGAAAAACGGGCAATACTCCCTTTGCCAGACTGCCCACAAGCGGAAAGTCATACTGTTCTTCCACCGCAGTATGCTGCAGACAAAGCCTCACGAAAAATGGATCAGCTCGAGCGAAATGCGGAAAAAAATGCAGGACAGGTCCACATGAGGCAGCGTGGTAAGCAAAGTGCCTTGTGTTGAGTACCCTGTCGGATGCTATGCAGACCATTCGTGGGTGGTGTTTTGCAACTTTAAACATGAAATTGATGTTGTCGGTGAGAGCAAAGGGAGCAACAAGCATACGCGTGACATACTGCCATGAATACCTGAAAGAATACAGAAATAAAACGGAGTGCATTATGAATATCGAAACCTTGTCTGCTAAGGAAAAAATAATGAACTGCATCAAAAGTAGATATCCTTCAATGTGGCCTATACACATATCTACAACAAACACGAGCCAGTGCACAAAGCAAACTACGGAGAATTCTATTCAGTCAGTGTGTTGTAAAAACTTTGTCTCCTTTATTGCAGTCAACATCCGAATCTGCTTCTGCATTATGGTATAACGTCTATATCTAAATATATATGCGGCGCAACACGGAGCTTGTCTTCTACACAGAACATCACAGTGACTGATTAAGAATGAATTAGAATATTAAGAGCGATAAAACTTGGCAAACACTTCCCTTCGGAAACCTCAACCTCCAACACCCAAACCCAAAACCTCCGACACAAAAACAAACAAACCCCAAACCCCAAACCCATGAACCCATGAACCCATGAAACCAGGAAACCAGGAAACCAGGAAACCAGGAAACCAGGAAACCAGGAAACCAAGAAACCAGGAAACCAGGAAACCAGGAAACCAGGAAACCAGGAAACCAAGAAACCAGGAAACCAGGAAACCAGGAAACCAGGAAACCAAGAAACCAGGAAACCAGGAAACCAAGAAACCAGGAAACCAAGCAACCAGGAAACCAAGAAACCCCATGAAACCACGAAACCATGAAGCTGGGATTGAATTTCGGGGGAAAGGGCCTAGGGTCAAAAGCTTTAGGATCTTAGCGCTTCAAACTCACGAGCCTCAATCTCAAAACGACGACAAAACGTGGAAAATTTTCGAAATTTGAAAAACGCGAACCCAAGACGAAACCACGAAACCACGAAGCTGGAATTGAATTTCGGGAGAAAGGTCTTAAAGTCAAAAGTTTTAGGATCTTAGCGCTTCAAACTCACGGGCCTCAATCTCAAAACGACGACAAAACGTGGAAAATTTTCGAAATTTGAAAAACGCGAGCCCAAGGATTTAACTTTCAGGGAAAGGGCCTAAAATCAAAAATTTTGGGATCTTAGCCCTTCAAAATCAAAGGGCTCACTCTCAAAATGACGAAAAAGGTGGAAAACTTTCGAAATTTGAAAAACGCGAAGCCAAGAGATTGAATCTCAGGGAAAGGGCTCAAAATCAAAAATTTTGGGATCTTAACGCTTCAAAGAAACTCACGAGACTCAATCTCAAAACGGCAACAAAATGTGGAAAATTTTCGAAATTTGAAAAACGCGAAGCCAAGGAATTAAATTCCAGAGGGCTTAAAGCCAAAAGCCTTGGGGTCTTAGCCTTTCAAACTCACGGGATTCACTCCCAAAACGACGAAAACCGTGGAAAATTATCGAAATTGGAAAAACACGAAGCCAAGAGATTGAATCTCAGAGAAAGGGCTTAAAATCAAAAATTTTGGCACTTTAGCACTTCAAACGCACAGAATTCAATCCCAAAACGGCGACGAAATGTGGAAAATTTTCGAAATTTGAAAAATGCAAACCCAAGAGACTGAATCTCAGGGAAAGGGCTGAAAGTCAAAAATTTGGGGACTTTAGCGCTTCAAACGCACAAAATCCAATCCCAAAACGACGGCAAAACGTGGAGAATTTTCGAAATTTGAAAAATGCAAATCCAAAAAATTGAATCTCAGCGAAAGGGCTTTTTAAAGTCAAAAAGTAAAGTTTTGGGATCTTAGCCCTTGACTTCAAACGCACGATATCCAATCCTCAAACGATGGCAAAACGTGGAAAATTTTCGAAATTTGAGAACGCGTATCGCTTCTATCTTTGTCTTGCTTAGTTTCTTATTTTGGGGAGGAGGGGGATCCTAGTGGGAGGGATGTTATCGGACGCTCCGAGCTAGTGTCTAAAAATACACAGGATGCCCAAGTCCCAGCTCAGGAGCTGGCACAAGCTGATCAACGAGCCACGGATCCGGTTCGATATTGCTATCCGTTCTACGTATCCGCATGCTCGGAAAAGACCAGAGACGTGCGCAGCCACTTAAAACGAACTCCGCCAGACGATAATGCTCTTTCATCGATGTCTCAGAAGCTGCGCACGGAAGAATTTCCGAATCATGGTCAAGCATCTCGGATCCATGAGGGTCTTTGCGCGGTGTGCCAGCTTCAATAACATCGCAAAAAAATGCGAGCTCATCTAGACGCATCCGCGTGAGCTCAAGCCATGGTCTGCAGTGCATCTGTGACCCTGGAAGCGACGTTCTGACCAAAGCAGTCACAAGCCTGTCAATGTGAAAGAAAAAGCCAAGTGGCAGTTGCAACCACCTGTCTATCGCCTCTCTGGTGTAATGGGACTCATCAGTCCAGTCCTCCCTCCCAAACGGAGAGAAAAAGGCCAGCAAGGGTATAGCATCCGACGGGGAATCGCACACACCTTGTACAATGGCATTTTCGCAAAAATCAACCACAAGAGACAAAGTGGCATGCTTCTGTGTCTGCGTATTGTTCGATTCGAACATCAGTATTCGGGAGACCCCGTCAGTCAACGCGGATCCGCACCACAGCAATCCAGCGTCGGTGGCCTTGGAAATCACATCAGAGGAAGAATGTCTATCGTGTACCGCACTGAGAGCACTAGTCGTATCTTCGTCATCAACCGCCCAAAACGAGTCCTGCCCATTCCCATCATTTTTCAAGGATATCCGCATGCATGAAACAGGCAATGCGGCATTATACGGGAAGAGCTCACGAAGCCGCAAGTGAATCTTGCGTGCAAGCTCTCTGCCGCTTGAACGGGGATATTGCTGCTCTTTAGCAGCACAGCGAAATGCCACTTCCAGCTTAAACGTTTCGAACTTTCGTGATATGCCTGCAGGTGACACTGACCCCTGAATAGGCGGAAAATTTTTGCCCTCTTTCACATGATCTCTGCATATTCCTGCATCCGAGTCGCTATTTGCGGCGCGGCATAGTCCGAAGTCCGTCTTCGAGACCCCGCCTGGAAGCCCTCGAGGATCTACAGAAAAAATACACTCGAGAGAAATCTCATCTGGTCCAGAAGAGGAAGCCATCTTTCATTATCACAACTAGAACTACTATAACTTGTACATAAGTATCAGTACTTAACGCGATAGACGACGCCGGATCCATCGACTAAACCTTCTAGTAATCATACTGATTTTATTGACACCTACTTGACGAAGAACTTTTCAATTCAGCGCGACTACCAAAAGAAGAACTTCTATCCACACAACTTCCCAAAAAGAACGAAAAGGGAGAAACGAAAACAAAACTTTCCTGTGCAGAAACTATCTAGAGAAAAGTCACCGGCTCGGCGTGGTGTGCGGTTCGGGACCTCTATGTGCAAACTTTCGATCATATTGTGTGATCGAATAGGGAGTACTTGGACATGCTAATGCTAGTATCCTACGATCTCAGGTGTAGTGCTTTCTGATCGTTTGCGGTGATCGTCGATCTGATAAATTTCCGGTGATCTTATTCTTGGCTCCTATCAAGCGTGGCATCGTTCCTCTCTCCTATCAATTGCGCTCTTCGTGAATCGACACAAGAATGTCTTTCTGGTTCTAACAGATGCAGGTATACCTCAAACAGTCCCTGCTGTGGTGCTGCCACTCCTCTAAATTTCATTCCCCTTCCTCTCGCAGTCCGCCGCTCTCAGGCGGACCACAGCAGCTCTAGTCTTTAGATGACTGACCGATTACAAAAACCATTTTTAAATCTTCTAGAGCTAACGACCAATTGCAGTCCTGCCAACGCTTGGAGCAACCGAAATATTTTTGTTTTTCTCTCATTCCATTTGTTCTAATGAAACTACGTACTTGGGAAAAGTCGCGACAAAAGGAAATTGTAGTTCTGATTATACTGTAACAACAACAAGCATTACTTCGGTATTCCATAAAGGTAAATATTAAGAGCAATAAAACTTTGCAAACACTTCCCCTCCGAAGCCTCAACCTCCAACACCCAAACCCACAACCTCCGACACAAAAACAAACAAACCCCAAACAAACAGACCCCAAACAAACAAACCCCAAACCCATGAACCCACGAAACCAAGAATAAACCAGGAAACCAAGAAACCAGGAAGCCATCCCATGAAACCATGAAACTTTGGGACTTTAGCGCTTCAAACGCTCAAAATTCAATCCCAAAACGGCGACAAAATGTGGAAAATTTTCGAAATTTGAAAAATGCAAACCCAAGAAGTTGAACCTCAGAGAAAGGGCCTAAAATCAAAAAATTTTGGGATCTTAGCACTTCAAACTCACGAGGTTCAACCTCAAAACGACGAAAAACGTGGAAAATTGTCGAAATTGGAAAAACGCGAAGCCAAGAGACCAAATCTCAGGGAAAGGGCTAAAAGTCAAAAGCCTTGGGACTTTAGCACTTCAAACGCACAGAACACAATCCCAAAACGACGACAAAACGGGAGAAATTTTTGAAATTTGAAAAATGCAAATCCAAGAAATTGAATTCCAGGGAAGTACGTAAGGGCTTAAAATCAAAAATTTTGGGGCTTTAGCGCTTCAAACGCTCAAAACCCAATCCCAAAACGACGACCAAACGTGGAAAATTTTCGAAATTTGAGAAATGTAAATCCAAGCGATTGAATTTCAGGGAATGGAAAGGGCATAAATCAAAAAGCTTTGGGATCTTAGCACTTCAAACGCACGAGATTCAATCCGCAAACGATGGCAAAACGTGGAAAAATTTCGAAATTTGAGAACGCGTATCGCATAAATCTTTGCCGTGCTTAGTTTCTTATTTTGGGGAGGAGGGGGATCCTAGTGCGAGGGATGTTATCGGACGCTCCAAGCTAGTATAAATTGTAGTCTAGGTAGTACTGATTATACAAATTTCGACACGTGAATGGGGGTTAACTAGTGGTCGTTCACTTCGTGTCACGCTGGAGTCATTTGATAGGGGTCGCGGAGGTAGTTTTTGGGGTCGCGGAGGTAGTTTTTGGGGTCGCGGTTGCCGCCGGTCTATGCCTCCAATAAATACCAGCATTCAACATTCTGCTCAGTTGAGTTGCGACAATCACGTCGATCACGACATATGTATTTGCTTCTATCCAGAGCGCCTTCTCTTCTGCGGGAGGTTGCCTGCGTGCGTTCCCCAAGAAAACAAAAACCTCCAGGCTTTGTGGGTTGGTGTACATGTGGTTACGGGTTCGGGACAGATTAAAGAGTAAGTCAGTGTTTGATCGTTGTACTTATATAAAACCCCAAAAAGGTGACTGAGCAAGAGCTGCGGATTTCGATTTCTTGGCTGCCAAAATCATACAGGAGGCATCTACGGGCGATAATAATCCGTGATAAAGCTGTAGGTATGAGTAGTTCACTGGACATGGCTTGTGGTGAAACTGAAAGGGTGTGATAGCCACTAGATGGCATGACCTGCAGTGTCCTTACAGTTGGCGATCTCATCTTCATGCTCATCCTGATGCGCCTTCTCCTCGTCCGGCGAGGTTTCACCATTTTTATCGTTGGATTCGGGTGCATTAGTACTAACTTCGTCTTCATCAGATGAAACACTCTGACTGTCTTCGTTTTCACCACTCTCCTCGGCCTCTGACCCGGTGGCATTCTCGTCGACATCCGAAATCCCCTCGTCGCTGTTATCATTTGAGGTCGAGTACGTGCCATAGTCGTACCCGTCATCGTCATCGCTACTCCCAAAGAAATCCTCAAAGGGCATTTCCATCAGTTCTGTGAGGCGATCCAAATTGCGCTCATCTAGATGCATCTCCGCGACTGCTTTCCAGTCCTCTCCTTTATGATTCCTGACTGTCATGTCCATATTCCGTGTTCGCAAGCGCATAACTATGTGTGGGAGAAGCCGTCTGAAATTCTCATTGCGTGCGGACTCTGGATCATACTTTTCGTCCAAAAACGTGGGCCACGGATCCACCTTCACAGAATTTGATTCCGCGTCCCAACGCGGGCGTCCCTCCGGGAGATTTCGATGCAGGAGCCAAAGAAGGGGAGTATTTCCTGTAAGTGGATCTTGTACATCGACGTCCACAGTCTTGCAATCACGCAAAATAATATCAAAGGCGTCGTCTAAAGAATTTCTGCCAGCGTAGAGCAGGGCAGTTTGTCCATCCTGATCACGATCATTGATTTGTAGCTCTTTGTCAGAGAACTTCTGAGTCAACTGGTTAGCAACTGCATCACGGACACGGTTGGAATGACAGCATCCACGACCATAGACACCAGACCAGATTTCGGGTGTGCAACACGCAAGCATTAGTGGAGTGCGCCCCAGACGATCCTTCTGCCAAATGCAAGGCTGCCGGCTAGCCAGAGAGGTGTGTTCGTCTTGCTCAGGGCTCTGCTGATTATAGGATAGCCTCGCGCCTGTGTGGTCATGATCGACAACCTCATTTTCGTCTCGCCTATCGAAGGTGGCAGAGTGTGCCAGTATCGCATTTACAGCTAGGCAATTTCCGGCATAGCAAGCAGCCAAAAAAAAGGTAGTTTCTTCGGCGAAGACAGCACTTGTCCACCTGCGTGAGATGTCACTTTTGCAGGACACACACATCTCCAAACATTCTATGCCTTTGGTCTCAGCTGATGTATTTTCACAAGACGCAGCAACAAATTCACGTGCAATATCTTCACGAGGAAAATATCCTTTAGTGCGCTGACTAAGCATGGAAAGTAAAAACACGTTCTCTGCCATGATCGCATAATGGAATGCAGAAAGTCCATATATGTCGCGCATCTCCAGAAGCGGCCTCATCGCCTCCAGGCGCAGCTCGCTCCCGCGTTCGACCGGCCCGCCTAATTCACCGAAGTCGATGCAGCCTAAGTGTTGCTCGAGTAAAATATGGAATGGTACAAGACTGCAGATACACCTCATTGAATGATCATAAAATGGTACATCCATGAGGATTGTGCGCCGCTTCTTTTCATCTGAGTAAATGGCCCAATCCCAAAACGTAGCTAGCAAAACATCTTCCAAATCATCTTAACTTGAGTAGCCTTGATCCCCAAGAAGTAGGCAGAACTCTAGGAAAGACATTGACGCGCCTTTGAGGCGAAACTCGGTGCGCGCAGCGGGCAGAAGCGCAGAGCGAGACGATCTTATTTCCATGCCACCAGAATGACAATTCCCTTCCCGAGAGTTTTCATGGCTCGTCCACGTGTCCGTTGTGCCACAAGCTGGGTTACAACTACTCATGTGCCCCTGGGCTACGTCGATATCGTGCTTGCACTGACACAGGATAAAGTGGGTAATATCCTGCAGGACAAGAAAAAGATCCCGGGGCAACACAATGCTTTCGTCAGCACGATAGATCCCGAGATCGTTGAGAGCTATCAGAAAATTTTTCCATTTCGTTTGCTCCTGAACCTTCCAATTGCGACCAGGTTCGATGGCACCCGCCATGCACGCCCTGAAACCGTTTGATTTTGACGTGAATTTGTGATAACCAATTGCACCTATCTTCTTCTACCAAGAATTCGGATATAGTTCGAGTATGTTGAGACTCAAATGGACACGATCCACCAAATGCTTACTGCGAGAGCAGTTCTGCACCTGCAACTCTACAGACATCACTACTACGAGGTGGAGGTCGAAAATTAAGTCAAATTTCTTTGAGATGAAGCTGTGTTGATTAAAAACAAGAAAGGTCTTTCTAAGCTCGAAAATACCGAACCCACTCGGCTCTGCACTTGGCGCAACATTGGGACCCTCTGCACTCGTCGGCAGGATTGGCGCCCCCGTCACAGCCTCTTTCACAGCACTGACCCAACTCTTCGACAGTCATGAATGCAGACTCGTCAGGCTGGTCATCTTGCATCCCTTTTATTAATGGAGATATAGTCGTGATCTCCCGCGCGTACCCCAACGCTTGTTGCTTCGCAAACGAAACCTTTTTCTCGAAACGCAGATTCCTTCGAAGCACCTGAAGCATATCATCACGAGGTACGAGAAACCAATTTTGATTCGGAAGAAGGGAAACAATGCGTGGGGTGGGATCTTCGGTGCTCGTGGTCTCGATCAATATCCGAAGCTCATAATTGAGTGTCTCAATTGCATCAGAGTCGAGGGGGATGCCATACAGAAGAACCCCATTCAGAGGCAACACACCTAACTGCTCATGCACAATGTCGACGAAGCGGTCAGATGGCACTTCCTTCATCTCCTCATTTTGAGGGGCAGCGCGTAATCTTTCGAACGCGCTTTGCCGCAAGTCAGCAACAAACCTGCGTAGGGTAAACCTTGCTTCACTGGATTCGGATGCTGCTAAAGCAGCCTTGCTGTTCAGGTTTCCAAATCGCGCATTGGTGGACCTCGATGGCTTCTTCAGCAGGTCTTTTAATTGCAGCGCAATTGTGTTGCGGCTTTCCCTTTCGAGACCAAAAGAAAAATTGAGGTCGAACATTTTTGTCTCTAAGAAAGTTGTTTGTTGATAAGAACTACGATTCTCCTTACTCCCGAACAGTCCCTTTTCACCTCCTATTTCATGAAAAAAGCGGCTTCATATCGCTTGAGGACTCGAAGAGTCTTGAATCGGTGACGAGCGCAAGATTGTCAGATCTAGTAGTAGTACTCTTATCAGAAGCAATGAATAAACAATAAAGTTACTAACGCAAAATACAGGAGAAAAAATTTTCTATCGTATAACACTCGAATAGTGAATCCACTACTTCCCAAAAAGAACGAAAAGGAAACACTGAAACTCAAACTTAGGGATTTCCTGTGCAAATACTATACCTGGGTGGGCGTGGGCAAGAAAAAATCAGAGAAATTCTTTTCAGAACCATATCTATGTAATGTACAATTATGGGCCTAAAAGATCTTATTTCTTGCAGTACTTCCTGATCGTTTCCTTTGATCTTCCTTGGTGCGGGTTATTTCAGGAGTGTGCTCATATTTCTTCAGCGTAGTGACAGTGGGTCTCTCCTGTACTTTTTAATGTCTTCAACTTGACCCTGACGAGTAGCAATTGTCGAAGATGTGGTCTTAAAAGATGCACAGATATCTCAACGTGAACTCCATGCTGCTTCTAGTTCTCGGAGGTTCTTCGTACAGCTTGCCACATTTTGCCGAAAATATCAATCAGCACATTACTCTGGTGCGCATACACAGAATGCCTGAAACCAAAATTCATACAGATGCCGAGCACACACACCGATCTATCTCTCGCTCAACGCACACTTCCTCTCACCGATACATTTTCTCTTGACATCATAATCATGACAAGCTTCTACCAGTAGAGTCTTCCCTGTTTCGAGTTTTGCAGAGATTGAAATATATATGCTACTCACACGCAATAGTGCGATCGGCGTAAAGTCGCATCATCTATCGGGTTGGCGCTGGGAGAGTACGGCTTCGCCATTCATTCTAGTACTAGCACTACTAGCTTTGTTCTTATACACAGATATTTAATTTTTCACATCATAGAACGTCTTTCTTCTTTAAACTGCGCGTCAGTGGTAATACCACGTGTTCAAGTGGGGGATTGCTGCGAGAGGGTTTTATTCTCAATTCACAATTTGCTGGGAAGCCTTCCCTACAACCGTCAAAAGATAATCAAGAAAACCGTAAATGAATGGGAATCATGTGACTCAAATCTAGTATTGTGCTGAGGGGTTAAGTAGTTCAATATCCGCCTATCCACGACTTTGCTTTACTTTTTCGTATGTCATTCTTGTCGCTAAGATGGAAACTCCGCAGCGCAAAACGGTAAAAATTCAAATTTTACTCACATCTTGGTGCGCGCATTTTCAAGTGTCAACGCTGAACGCCGAGTAAAATGAACCAGCCTGACTACTAGCCTGATCAAAAAGCGAACTACTTGTTTCGGAGTCATTACCATCGTCTTCTGACGTGCAGGAGCTGCCCCCCTGCTCTGGTACCTCGTAACAATAAAAGGGAACTACACCTAGGGGGATTCGCTCTGGTGCGAAAGCAGTGCACTTTGGTCCCCCTGCTGCCTGAACTTCGTCACCACGGCGCTTTGCCGCGTCGCGTGCCTTCTCGAGAACCTCCGCATCGCCAGCGTACAGTCTCAAGATTTTGCTTTCCGCCTCCCGCGCAAAGGTGTCATCAACGATACCCAGGTGCCCATGTGCGCCAGTAATGTACATCCTGAGACACCGAAGAACGAACTCGCGATCCCTGTAGAATCGCTCTGGCACGCATTCCGGACACATCACCAACGCGGAAGTGCACATGGCCTTGACTTCACGGAAACCGGAAAAGCAACACTCGACGAGATGAGGACATATACGTGTAACAATACCATGCACGAAACACTTCGGGGTTATCCCGCGCATGAGACGCAGGCCGCGAACGTTGTACTGTCCGATCGCAGAGGCGCTGCGTGTAATTTCATCTTCGGACCTCAATGGGACCCACTTTACTTGGCGCAGGTCGTAGCTCAAACAAAAGGGAACGATAGCTGAGAAGTCCCGATAAGTGGGCAGAAACCCGAGAACTGGGCCGTACGCTGACGCAAGGAAAGCAAACTTCTCTCGCTTACGGATTTTCCACGGCGCACAAGCGGTGATATCGCTACGACCCAGCATAATGGCATCCGTAATCAGCTCTTCGCGTCGTTCTCTGAACCCAACAGGGCAAAATCGTAAGAGATCCACGTGTGCGGAAGAGCGAGAAAAGCAGCCCTTGTCGGCAGTTCCATTGCCAGTTGATTTATCTGGGTTTGGGCCGGCCTCC
Organism: Amoebophrya sp. A25; assembly: GCA_905178165.1. NCBI lineage: Eukaryota > Dinophyceae > Syndiniales > Amoebophryaceae > Amoebophrya > Amoebophrya sp. A25. The sequence goes on from CAJINU010000012.1 coordinate 1,429,004, forward strand.
ACTGATGCCACGACCCCCGACCCGTGTCCAGTAGTTTCCCCTACGGCTCTGCTGCTGCCGCATTCGAACAGAAGGAACAGAGAGGCGACCCACTGGAGCAATTCAGGTCGCTCGCCCTTCTGGTCACGAAGCTCGGAAGGCCGCTCTTGGGCTTGGGCTGCACCTACCACGCCTTCGTCAGGTAGGCCCGATGCATTGCTCTCTTGCTCAGGTGAACCCGAAACAGGGGCTTCCTCTTTATGAATAGATTGACTTCGTGCCTCCTCTACCGAATACTGATAAAAAAGAAGTGCTGCGTGTCGCAAAGCAGATGTTCGCTGCTCCCGTTGCCTCTGGGCACACGCCGGAAGCATATGGTCTCTAACTCGTCCTTCGCGCCCCTCCTCACCTGATAGAGCCTTTCGAGCTATGCGATCCGAGATCTTGCAGCACGCTGCCATGTGGACCAGAGACTCCCGCTGGCTTTCCAAAGTACGCCACGAAAAGGCATTAAGATTGACCAACAACAATATTTCATCTGGCCCATCTGCAACAAAGCGAGCATGCGGTGTTCCCATCGTCCGAGAGCGCTCCAGCTGAGGTGCTTCCTTGGCGCGCCGAAACCTGTTTCTTTCCTGTATGAGGTCGCTTCCATTGCATTCGACCCACAAGCTGGAACTCTCCTCTACTTTGCGTGATAACTCTCTGGCAGCGTCGCTCTCAAGTACCTCCGAGGAATCGATCGACCCATCCCCAGGAGAGGTCGGCTGACGCCGATAAAATTGGATCAATGACATCGGCGGAGGAGAAGCGTCGGCAGGCCATCCATCAGCAACACCGTCGAAAATTGCTTGGTAGGCACACCGGCGCAAATCGTCGAAAGTTTCGGCGGAGCGCCACTCCACATCAAAAATTGACACCGATGATGCGCTTGGATCTTTGAATCTTGTTGGAATCTTCATCGAGTGCAGGGGAGTTGTAGCAGCGAGCAACGTCCTATGACGGTCATGTCCAACTCCCTCAACCACATTGTCGCGTAGTATGCTCACTGTAAAATAAGAAGCGGGGTCCTCTATTGCCGCCAGATCGAGTTCGATTTCCGCGTGGTCGAGCGGGTATGAACAAGAAGAAGGCCCCAAGGCATCTCTCGGCGGGCTTGTTGCGCTCGCGGATGGAACCACACTCGGGGACTGACTATCCTGCGGCCCCTGCTCGTGGTACGAAAACGAAAGATACAAAGTACTTTCGAGCTCCCTCTGAACAGACTCAGGCAGCTGTGGGCAAATGTAGCCCTGCAGCGAAGAAGCAGCATGCGGCGGCATCTGTTTCAGTACCCTTAGGGTGTCAATACCAAGACACTGCTTGAGATCCCTCCGAGTGATTGGTTGTGTCTGGGCTTTTTCACAGCGTACCTGAAGATGGACTGGCAACACATGCTTATATCTAACGGATGGAAACTGGTACTGGTTGTCAAAGCAGGTATGCTGTAAGCACAATCGCACAAAAAAAGAATCTGTCCGAGCAAACTGGGGAAAGAAATGTAAGACGGGCCCACATGATGCGGCATGGTACGCGAAATGCTTACTGTTCAGGACCCTATCGGACGCGATGCAGACCAATCGCGGATGGTGCTTCGCTACTTGAAACATGAGACTCATGTTGTCCGTGACAGCGTACGGTGCGACAAGAAGCCTTGTCGCATATCGCCACGAATATCTGTCAAAAATTTTCAATTGACATGTCTGGAACTGGATTCGCATGAAGATGTTGAGCATTAGATATTAATGAACCTGCGCAGCAAAAAGGCTCCACACGAAGCACCGCAGATTTCCCCCAAATCCAGCGTCAACAGATTATACCTACAGAAGCTAACAACTACAAAATTATAAACATGAATATCTAGTACAGTAATTACTGCGAGTAGAAAAAGAATGCGAGAAAAGTTGCATGTTCCCTTGGGAAAGCCTCTCGAGGCATCAACATACCCACAACATTCGAAGGCAAATACTAAAAAATCAGTTGATCGGTACACTGAATATGCGAGCCCCAGATGTGGCAGTGGCGCAAGTTGGTCTAAAAGCCAGGGGTCTGGCTTTCCTTTAGGGGGTTCGTATCGCACCTCCTGCTTACCCCACATTCGGCCGCAGCCACGAAGTACAAAGTCTGCGAGCCGCATTTCGTTTTCCGCAAAAGCAGTCGTTTCATTCAAGATAGGTTCCTGCTCATAGTCAAACATCTGAGTTCCACCCGGATCTCTGATCTGCTGGTCACAAATGCTGTCGGAGAAAAATGCAAGCTCATCCAGCCGCATCTCCTCGTCGTCCATAGAGGAAGACCTCCTGTGGTTTCCCGCAGTGCGAAGGCATGTTGCAGCGACTTCTTCAAGAATCTTATCCATCTTGCGAGAAAACCCATAATAGTAGGAAAACGTTAACCAGTCACTTACCGCTTCGTGACAGTAACGGCCATTGACCCAATCGTTATCGCCAAATGGAGAAAAAAAGCTGAGCGAATGCGCGCCGAATGGGAGCACGTCCAAGCCATGAAGAGTCGCGTCTTCACAGACGTCCACAACAAGAAACACGCGAAAGCATTTGCTTTGCGCCCTTGGACGAGGCCTGTTTAGTATCAACACTTGGGAAAAGCCGTTTGCAGACTTTGATCCGCACCATAATAGAGGAGGCTCCCGCTCATCAGTAGCCAAGTCAGATGCGCGACCTTGGCATACATTTTTTTCACGGGAGCTCGTCTCATCTTTTTCGTCTACGACAAGCTGGAATAAGGAAGCGTCTGTTTTCTGTTTCTCTTCATCCACCGAAACTTGCATACACGAAATCGGTAGGGCCGCATTCCAAGGAAAAATTCGTCGCAAGTGTTGGTGGATATTTCGCGCAACCTCGCGCCCGCTCATTTTTGCACCATGCCCGTCGTCATTGTACGAGTGCGAAATGCTGAAGCTTATCGTACCAACTGATAATAGCTCCGACGATGCGGCAATTCGCGAGACAAAGGGCCTATCTCGAAGAGCGGCGCGAGAATCGTCATCATCATGATAACCATCTTCGCTATCTAAATAACCATCATCTTCTATATCCGTTCGCTGATCTTCCGGGTAGAATAAACTGGACATCAATGCAACATTCTTCGAACCACCTCCACCGCGATCCTGCGCACTGCTCATTCGTTGCGGAAGGGCCCGTCTGGCAACAGAAATGTCACACCATACTGTCCCCTCCATTGCTATCTATGGCTGCGCGATTGTCTAACCGCTCTCAACTGTGAATTTTCGATCGGTTTTCCCATACACAAATCTGCTGCATTTTCGTTTTCCTTATGTTGCTGCTCAGGTCTAGTCATATTTCGCGAGGCTGCGCCAAAATCGATCGAGACACAAGCTTTCTTCGAAGAGGGTCATCATGAATCACATCCATGCTATAAACGCAAGAATATCTTGATAGGAAGATCTTACGCTTACTTAATTGGATCCTGTTCCCGTGGCTTTAGGTGGCGTCCCTGATCAGGGGAAGACAACCCACCCGTAGGAATTTATGTACTATATATGAGTCTGTTAAAAAAACAATCAGGGGGCGATGCTAGAGCAACACCTACTACTTTGCGAATGCGACTATGGTATATTAAGAAGTACTTGAGCGTGCTTAATATGGATACAATTACAACACCAAGGAAAATACTGGCAAAAGCACAACTTCAACTTCTATCAACACTGCTTCCCAAGAAAAAGAACGAAGAGGGAGAAACGAAAACAGACAACTTTCCTGTGCAAAACTATCTGAAGAAAAATTAACCGGTTGGGGATGCCCGGTCCGAGACATCTAATATGTGTGAATCTTCAATTATTTTCTGATTGAATAGAGACTACTTAGGAATGCTAACGCTACGATCTCAGGTGTAGTGCTTTCTGATCGTTTGCAGTGATCGTCGATCCAATCAATTTCCGGTCATCTTATTCTCGGCTCCTATCAAGCGTGGCATGGATCCTCTCTCCTATCATTCGCACACTTCGTAAATCCACACAAGCATGTCTTTGTAGTTCTAACAAATCCAGGTATAGCTCAAACAGTCCCTCCTGTGGTGCTGCCACTCCTCTAAATCTCATTCACCTTCGTTCCTCTCGCAGTACGCCGCTCTCAACTAGACCACAGCAGCTCTCGTCTTTAGACTGAGCGATTACAAAAACCATAAAATCTAACGACTGATCGCAGTCCTGCCAACACTTGGAGAAACCGAAACAAATATTTTTGCTTCATCTCTTTTCAGTTAACAATTACTACCACTAGGACAAGTCGGATTGAACGAAGGTCGTAAATTGTAGCTCTGATTATACAAGTTTCGCCACATGAATGGGGGTTAACCATAGATACGACCAGCATTCAACATTCTGCTCAGTTGAGTTGCGACAATCACGTCGATCACATATGTATTTGCTTCTAACCAGAGCGCCTCCTCTTCTGCGGGAGGTTGCATGCGTTTCCCAGGAAAACAGCGCGATTGTGGGCCTGAAACTTGAAGAAGTTAATCCTCCAGGCTTTGTGGATTGGTGTACATGTGGTCACGGGTACAAGACAGATTGAAGAGTAAGTGTTTGATCGTTGTGCTAAAGTACATTTAACCCCAAAAAAGTGACTGAGCAAGAGCTGAGGACTTCGATTTGGCTGCCAAAATCATACAGGAGACCTCTACGGACGGAGCTCCGTTATGAAGCTATACATAGTGATATGAGTAGTTCATGGGACATGGCTTGTGGTGAAACTGAAAGGGTGTGATAGTCACTAGATGGCATGACATGCAGTGTCCTTACAGCTGGCGATCTCATCTTCATGTTCATCCTGATGCCCCTTCTCCTCGTCCGTCGAGGTTTCACCATTTTTATCGTTGGATTCGGGTGCATTAGTACTAACTTCGTCTTCATCAGATGAAACACTCTGACTGTCTTCGTTTTCACCACTCTCCTCGGCCTCTGACCCGGTGGCATTCTCGTCGACATCCGAAATCCCCTCGTCGCTGTTATCATTTGAGGTCGAGTACGTGCCATAGTCGTACCCGTCATCGTCATCGCTACTCCCAAAGAAATCCTCAAAGGGCATTTCCATCAGTTCTGTGAGGCGATCCAAATTGCGCTCATCTAGATGCATCTCCGCGACTGCTTTCCAGTCCTCTCCTTTATGATTCCTGACTGTCATGTCCATATTCCGTGTTCGCAAGCGCATAACTATGTGTGGGAGAAGCCGTCTGAAATTCTCATTGCGTGCGGACTCTGGATCATACTTTTCGTCCAAAAACGTGGGCCACGGATCCACCTTCACAGAATTTGATTCCGCGTCCCAACGCGGGCGTCCCTCCGGGAGATTTCGATGCAGGAGCCAAAGAAGGGGAGTATTTCCTGTAAGTGGATCTTGTACATCGACGTCCACAGTCTTGCAATCACGCAAAATAATATCAAAGGCGTCGTCTAAAGAATTTCTGCCAGCGTAGAGCAGGGCAGTTTGTCCATCCTGATCACGATCATTGATTTGTAGCTCTTTGTCAGAGAACTTCTGAGTCAACTGGTTAGCAACTGCATCACGGACACGGTTGGAATGACAGCATCCACGACCATAGACACCAGACCAGATTTCGGGTGTGCAACACGCAAGCATTAGTGGAGTGCGCCCCAGACGATCCTTCTGCCAAATGCAAGGCTGTCGGCTAGTCAGAGAGGTGTGTTCGTCTTGCTCAGGGCTCTGCTGATTATAGGCTAGCCTCGCGCCTGTGTGGTCATGATCGACAACCTCATTTTCGTCTCGCCTATCGAAGGTAGCAGAGTGTGCCAGTATCGCATTTACAGCTAGGCAATTTCCGGCATAGCAAGCAGCCAGAAAAAAGGTAGTTTCTTCGGCGAAGACAGCACTTGTCCACCTGCGTGAGATGTCACTTTTGCAGGACGCACACATCTCCACACATTCTATGCCTTTGGTCTCAGCTGATGTATTTTCACAAGACGCAGCAACAAATTCACGTGCAATATCTTCACGAGGAAAATATCCTTCAGTGCGCTGACTAAGCATGGAAAGTAAAAACACGTTCTCTGCCATGATTGCATAATGGAATGCAGAAAGTCCATATATGTCGCGCATCTCCAGAAGCGGCCTCATCGCCTCCAGGCGCAGCTCGCTCCCGCGTTCGACCGGCCCGCCTAATTCACCGAAGTCGATGCAGCCTAAGTGTTGCTCGAGTAAAATATGGAATGGTACAAGACTGCAGATACGCCTCATTGAATGATCATAAAATGGTACATCCATGAGGATTGTGCGCCGCTTCTTTTCATCTGAGTAAATGGCCCAATCCCAAAACGTAGCTAGCAAAACATCTTCCAAATCATCTTCACTTGAGTAGCCTTGATCCCCAAGAAGTAGGCAGAACTCTAGGAAAGACATTGACGCGCCTTTGAGGCGAAACTCGGTGCGCGCAGCGGGCAGAAGCGCAGAGCGAGACGATCTTATTTCCATGCCACCAGAATGACAATTCCCTTCCCGAGAGTTTTCATGGCTCGTCCACGTGTCCGTTGTGCCACAAGCTGGGTTACAAATACTCATGTGCCCCTGGGCTACGTCGATATCGTGCTTGCACTGACACAGGATAAAGTGGGTAATATCCTGCAGGACAAGAAAAAGATCCCGGGGCAACACAATGCTTTCGTCAGCACGATAGATCCCGAGATCGTTGAGAGCTATCAGAAAATTTTTCCATTTCGTTTGCTCCTGAACCTTCCAATTGCGACCAGGTTCGATGGCACCCGCCATGCACGCCCTGAAACCGTTTGATTTTGACGTGAATTTGTGATAACCAATTGCACCTATCTTCTTCTACCAAGAATTCGGATATAGTTCGAGTATGTTGAGACTCAAATGGACACGATCCACCAAATGCTTACTGCGAGAGCAGTTCTGCACCTGCAACTCTACAGACATCACTACTACGAGGTGGAGGTCGAAAATTAAGTCAAATTTCTTTGAGATGAAGCTGTGTTGATTAAAAACAAGAAAGGTCTTTCTAAGCTCGAAAATACCGAACCCACTCGGCTCTGCACTTGGCGCAACATTGGGACCCTCTGCACTCGTCGGCAGGATTGGCGCCCCCGTCACAGCCTCTTTCACAGCACTGACCCAACTCTTCGACAGTCATGAATGCAGACTCGTCAGGCTGGTCATCTTGCATCCCATTTAATAATGGAGATATAGTCGTGATCTCCCGCGCGTACCCCAACGCTTGTTGCTTCGCAAACGAAACCTTTTTCTCGAAACGCAGATTCCTTCGAAGCACCTGAAGCATATCATCACGAGGTACGAGAAACCAATTTTGATTCGGAAGAAGGGAAACAATGCGTGGGGTGGGATCTTCGGTGCTCGTGGTCTCGATCAATATCCGAAGCTCATAATTGAGTGTCTCAATTGCATCAGAGTCGAGGGGGATGCCATACAGAAGAACCCCATTCAGAGGCAACACACCTAAATGCTCATGCACAATGTCGACGAAGCGGTCAGATGGCACTTCCTTCATCTCCTCATTTTGAGGGGCAGCGCGTAATCTTTCGAACGCGCTTTGCCGCAAGTCAGCAACAAACCTGCGTAGGGTAAACCTTGCTTCACTGGATTCGGATGCTGCTAAAGCAGCCTTGCTGTTCAGGTTTCCAAATCGCGCATTGGTGGACCTCGATGGCTTCTTCAGCAGGTCTTTTAATTGCAGCGCAATGGCATTTCCGCTGTCGAGGCCAAAAGAAAAATTGAGGTCGAACATATTCACGACAAATCTGATTGATTCCTGATGAACAAGCAAATGCTCCCTATTGTATTTCTTGCTAAGAGTAAGATGTTTCATTCAAAGAAAAACTTAGTCTAACTTTCATTCAAACAAAAACGATTTCTATTTCAACCTATTCACAAGATGACTTGGTATATTCTTAGCACCGCATGTATAAATCCTTGCACTTGCTCAAAGGTAGAAAGAAGTATAATGATTGAAAGTCGTATGTACTCACTGATGCTGTTGCCCTGATGCAAAAAATAATAATAATAGCGGGGGCAAGGTGAGCCCGGGGTTTGGTGGGCTGTTCACTACAGTACTCCACGCACCATGCATCCGGTGCAAGACAATAGGAGCCAGCCTAAGGACTACCTTAAGGTCCGGAGCGCCTCCAAGGCGCAGAGTTGGTTATTGGCAAAATTCAGCAGTTTAGTTAGAAGCCGGACCGCCACGCCAAGGCACTGCTGTCAGTCCGGTTCCCGCCCTGGAGTACAAGAACGGGAGCGACAAAATTGCGATGGTTGCTGCGTGAGGATCCGCGCACATCTGAAGCCAAAATCGACAAAATTGCGGGGCAACGAATTCGGGGGGAGGCAAAATCGGAAACCAAAAGGTCAAAACTGCATATCGAGGCTGGATAGGAGGGGTATCTTCAGAACCGCAAGAGCGAGGGCAAAACAACAAAACGTCAAAACTGCAAGGGAGAGCCAGCCGACAGCTGGCTACTCCTCGCCAGCGTCCGCCTCCAGTGCGATTTCTTCTTCGGCGATCGCACACGACCACGCGGCTAGTTCTTCCGCTGTAACCGGGAAGCGCACTCTCTGGGTGCAAGCCAAGAGGTGAGCCGGCGTATCCGCATAGCGCTGGCATAAACTGCATGGCCGGAGACGAAGACCAGACTCCGTGACCCATTTGTTCCGGGACCCATTGACCAAGGTGGCGCCCGCAACTTGGGCCCTTCTTGAACCAGCTCCCGCCCACTGCGCTAGAATGCTGCGGAGCATGTTCCGATGCGTCTCTCTGGTGACGTGCAGATTGCTAACCGCCGCGCCGCTGAAGCTGGGCACTGCAAGCGCCAGAGCCCGAAGGGTGGCCGCCTCCTCTTCTGCAAGCTTGCACTTGATCGACGCCCGTAAGCACGCCGGGGTAGGATTGAAAGGCCAGCTGCCCAATATACCAGGCGACGCGCAGCGAGTGGCGTGCGAGACGATGGCATCCACTACGTCATGAGGAGCGCAGCCGACGTGGCCGGGAATCCACTGGATGCGTACTTCGTGAAAGGCCGAGCAGGCAGCCACTAACACCCAGAGGCACTGCGTTTCCGCGCCGCCTAAGTCAGATCTGCCGGCGCACGCGTTGGAAAGCATATCCACGAGACTGCGGCAATCCGTGACCAGGGTGAGCCTGAGCCCCTGCCGCGCCCTGTCGTAGCCTTTTTGCTCCTCGTGTTTGTTCTTTGCGACAGCCAAGAGAAGACCCATCGTGGCGGCTCTGGTTTCCATGGAGTAGCTGGAGGGGACGCCGCCGTATAGCTCCACCTCCGCAACAGCCTCACCCTGGTAGAAGACGACAGCCCCTGCCGCTCCAATTTGGTTCGCGTTGAGGGATCCGTCGGTGGTAACTACGAGCTCCTCTGGGTCGTGGATGCGGCGCCGGAGGGGGGCCGCCGACTCCGGGCCGTCTGTGTATACGAGAGTCAAGCGCTCGCGAACGATGGGCGGCGCCTGCCACGACTGAAAGCATTCAACCGAGCCCGCAGACCATCCAGCGGCCGTAAGTGAGGCGATCGCCTGTGTTACCCACTCTCCGGCAAGGCATCTGGGCGGCGGCAACTCGGGCGCATAGCTGTGATACATCGGCTTCGACAGAGGGGGCACCGGATCGCTTGTCTTGTCCTTCGGGCGTCCCCAGTGTCGGATCGCCTTCACCATAGCCATGGTGGCCGCCGATTCACCCGACAGCGCGTGCGTGCTAACTGGAGTCGAGAGCTCCATGAGCCTAAGGCCGGCGCGTAGTGCGCGGCCTGCGGTGCGACTGAGACCCGGCACCTGTGGGCACGAGAGGTGCTGGAGGCCTGTTGGCGGACCGCGAAGGACAGCGTCTAAGGTGGTCGCCGTGCGATATGTGAGGACGTTGTAGACCGAATGAAGCCCACTTGTCAGCCAGAGAGCCTCGCGGCGTGTGGAGCGCCCGGCCCCAGTAACGACCCTGGCCGCTGGGTTAATGCATCTGACGTTAATGCGCAGGAGAGCTTCCTGCTCTATGGTGTATCCGTAGGCAACAATCCCGTAGGCGATTATGTGCTGGATTAGTGCGACTGCTGTGAAGGAGAGCAGCGACATCTCCGCGCCCCATCTGAGTGCCTTTAGACGTTTGAGCACGGCTAGTCGTGGCTCGATCTTGCGTACAAGTTGGTCCACGTGACTGCGGAAAGATAGGCTCGGATCGAAGTGGACGCCTAAGACGCGAAGCGACGAGACGACGGTAGCCGGAAGAGGGTGCTCCGCTGGGTTGTCTGCGGCGTCGCTGGTGTCGCAGGCGCGTTTCCTTGGGCGACCTGCTTGGAACGTGTCGGAGGGCCTGCGCAAGAAGGAACTAACCTCGGCGAAGAAGAACCCCTTTTGCTTTTCTTCGTCCAGAGATAACCCAAGGACTGCGATGTAGTTGCTGATGGCGTCTATTGCCTTCCGGGCCGATGCTGCCACTTCTGCGTAGGTATTGCCGCTAACGTGGAGAGTATGATCATCCGCATACAGTACCAGCTCCACCCCAGGCACTTCTAGATGTAAGAACTCGAGCACCACATTCCAAAGCCACGGGCTCAGGCATCCTCCTTGTGGTACGCCGGTGGTAAGCTGATACCACGATCCGTACTGCCCTGATGCAAAAAAAGAAGCGTATTATAATTAAGCAATCTTCAAAAGGAAACTTTCCAGTATACTTACTCATGACTTCAAGATCCCTTGTGCAGAAATCTTTTCTGATCTGTTGCTTGGGCCCAGCCAATATTCATTTCATGTGATCTTTTGTGTGTCTTGATCGTGGGGTTAGTTTTCTCTTCTTGTCCTTTCTGGATCTGCCTCTCTCACTCTCTCTCTTGCATACGCTGAAATTCAAAAAAGTCCAGTCCTAAAAGATGTAAGAAAAACTCAATCTAATGCTGGTGCTGCGAGATATCGGACGCTCTTCATGATGCTTCTAGGAACAATATCTACGCCGACCTCATTAATATCAAGGAGGCAATTCTAACCCACTTCTTCACTACAGAACTGACCGACTCTCGAAGCCAGATGAAGACACCAGACATCTATGGAACAGATGTAACCTATGATGAACACCGATACGCACTACTTTACGACAGATACATTAGCATTGTCTCTTCGCTTTGCAATTGCCGAGGGACCACGACGTGACGAGAAAAGTACACAACAGAAAACTGCAGCAGCTGCAATAAGGGTTAGGGTTTCCTTCTGATTAAATGTTGAAAATGCAACTGTGGTTTGGGCGGACGTGTGAAGGCAATCATACACTGTGCAACATGTTGTTTTCTGTCCACCAACAAGAGCTGTCAGGCTAGTAGATTAGACAACGCTCCTGCGGCCTGGCTACATATGCGTGTGCGCGATGACAAGATGTGATCTATTCATAATCAATGGCTTGAAAATTCAGAATGGCTCGAGAAAAAGCACATAATGAGATTCATTGATCGTGGCGTATCTAAATCATCTGCGGGTACTCTTGAGAGGTACAAACTTCTATTAATATAATATAACGATTTTCATCCATGGTAGGCGGGCTAGTTTCATTCATTTTTTTTCGCCGCTGATAGGCGACCTGCTGCCGTAGAGAAATAATGACTTTGAACCGAAGAAGACCAAGTCGTTACATCTTTTTAAACAAGAAAGTATATGATTGAGCCAGAACACTAGTCTAGGTCGCAGAGTTTGAGTCACCAAGTGACAGGTTGAGACAGTTGAGAAGTCATTTTTGTTTTGTTCCCTAAGGTGGTGTAAATTGGGTTGTCCTATGATTTTTCGATTGGAACAAGGAGAAAGACCTAGCTATTAAATTAGTCTAGTTAATATTATGCTAAAAAACAGATCTGAAACTGCACCAGAGGAACAGCAATTCTGGCCGGCCTTTCGCAGAGTGATAATTAGTGAGACCAGTCCAAAACATGACTCTGCATTTTTAGCCCTCACTCACACAATCAGGTTCGGAGTAGGCAGAGCAATCAGAATTAGCATCGCATCGCAACCAAGTATCCCCGTCGAGCTCTGACGGTATCACAAAATCGCCACTCTGCGCCTCTGTTTTTGGTTGACCAAGAGTTAAACTCAAGTAGGATCCTACGCTGATATTCGCTGCCATCTCAACCAGTCCAGCTGTATCTCGGGCATCAATTTTATGGCCTAGTTGCCGGTAGTACGGAATGAGCACGTCTGTAGCCCAATTATGTGGCATGGGTTCTCTTTGTAGCTGCGGAAGCGTTTTGAGAAAGGTGCGCACGTCTTCAACCTCTGCGGCGTCTCGGCAGCATAGTGTCATCCGAAAAACCGCAGAGGGGAGAGTAATCGGACAGAGACGATGACACGAGCGAATCGGCATCTTTGACGAACAGTCCGACCTCATTGGACCATCTGACGAGATCGCGTTTTCCATTCGTTGCTTATGCGCCTGCGTGTAACGCTCCGCGGCCTCAAAGATATCTCGGATGGCGTCCTCCGTAGTGGCACTCCAATCGAAAATCAGATGCACCAGATTCTTGAGTTGATTGCGCTGCAGGCAGTCCACCAAATGAGTTAAGCCTTCTCTCCCTATTGGATTTCCGGCGAGGTTAAGTGTGTGGAGTGGCGCGTTTGCATTTTGCAGGAATCGCAACATATCTGCTACTCCAGTCGCCGTTAGCTTGTTATCTTGCAAGTCCAACAACTCCACGCCAACATCTTTTAACGGTCTACCATTTTCATCTCCAGTGCTCGTTTGTATCTGCTGTTCATTGCAGAGTCGTCTCCAAATTGAATCAGAAAGCTCGCAGCTGCACAGCCGTAAGCGAAAAATCGACTCACTTTGTAACAACGTCGAGAGCACCCGCACGTGCCTTCTTAACATTAGGTTTGTTTTCTCCAAAACCAGTGTCAGGCTGCGTTTCATGCGTTTATTCAAAACTAAGCAGAGGTCCTCCAGTATCATTTCTCCGACCTCGGCTTCTTCTCTCGATAAACCCTCACTTGCATCGCCGGTCTCCATCGTTTCCACGACAAAGGGGCAATGTGTCCCCCTTTCTTCCTCTCTCAGAAAAACGGTCGAGAGACAGGGAAGCGCCTGGAGAAGTGCGGGAAGAAATTCATATTCGGGATCTTGACGGCGGAAGGCATGAAGTCCGAATAGCTTCAGCGTTTCCAGCGAGGGAAGCTTCTTCAGTAGTGGAATGCAATCAGAAAAGCGATACTCTGGCGCATAGAGATTATCCGTACCGCAGAGAATCAGCGACTCAAGCTGCTTCATGTGGGGAATCCATTCCTCCAGCTCCTCAAATTCTTGCATCTGAAGAAGCAAATAAACACGCATTTCGGTGAGGCAATTATCATGTTTGAGGACGCTTCCTCGAACAAATGTCCCCAGGGTCAGGTACTCTCTCGACATTCGGAGATTAAGGTTCCGTTGTTTTTCTAGGAGGAGATTTCTAGTCGCGGCTTTGTAGCGCTCGTATGCCTCGTCTGAGTTTACCACCAACGCGGGTACGGTTCGATCAAGTTTTCGGAAACGAATCGCCGGCGGAATTGCTCCCTGCTGCAACTGCTCTTCTGCCACGCTTACAGAATCCGAAAGAATTCGTGTTTGGTCACCATTTTCAAGAACGATGCAGAACTCCCAAGGCATGACTGGCTTGGCTCGACAGCCGAGCCTGTCACAGATTGTGTGCTTCAAGGAAAGTAGCTTGAGCACTGTCCCCTGTTCAAATGGACCATCTTCGCGAATGCACAACCCGACAGCAGCTCCAGGAAGAGTCAATCTTTCGGAGCCTTCTGCGCCCAAGACGTCGTGGCTCTCTCCTGAAATCGAAAACACGAGGTCATCGTTGTCTTTGCTCATCGTGGTCATAGTTCTCTTTTACGACAGGTCAAAGTAAAACAATAAAGGAAAATTAAGAAGAGTAGAAACGTTATGGATCGATGAAATAAACTAAAAAAGCGAATACAAATCTCCCGACTTGCAGTTTCTTGTAGGCAGCAATGTAAGTTGAAGAAGTTTAAGAAAACAATACTTGCATTTGCACACGAAAACTAATAATATGCAGTATGGCTAACGCCAAGCAACAAACAAGCATATGTACATATGTTTGTATCTACCTAGTATAGCTTAAACTGGATCAGTAAAAGACTTGAGATGATGAATCAGGTACGATCTATCTGCCAATGAACAAACAATGACTAATACATCTGGGCCAATCAAAAAACAAAGTCTCAATAAACACTATAAAGTTCGCGCTGACAAAGCACTACGCCCAACAATCAGAAGAAACAAAAACCTGAGAATTTATTAAAGAGAAAGATATATTACCAAGAGAAAGCAATCTCGTTCGGCAGTCTGCTTAGCTACACTGGCAAAGACGATAAAAATGTACTGAAAAAATACGTATTGTACTTGGGAGTCTCGCAACGGGCTCAGGGATGAAATACTCAAGCGGGTTTTATTGATCTCAAGCTTTTTCACAACATCGCATTCTCAACATCTATCCTGGATCTCTAGTCGCTCTGAAAAATGTGAAATCGATGAGCGGAAAGAACTCAGTTGTCTTCTCTGCGGAGCTCCAGGTCTTCGTCGTTGATAGGATTTCATAAAATATAGGCACCTAGCTTTACACAAGTTTTTGAGGAAGTAAACGAGTACCGCACTGTACTTTGGGCCATTTGTCAGGTTTTTAAGGGCAGGATAGGAAGTCCGGTGACCACTAACTGCTGCTCATCTGCTCATGAGCTAAACTAAATCTTCTAGTAAGTTATTGGTGTCTAATGATACAAATCGTACGTCTGGCGGAAGGTTGCTACTGCTACCCGTGTTGGTGCTCCACGATAGTCACTGCTTGAAATTGAACTTGATGTGGCTGTCCTCGTGCCGAGATCGAGACCTCGTGACTTTTTTCGGCATTTGAATTTGACGCGAAGTCGGAAATCCTCGCTTATCGCCACGACGTGGGGAAGGGCTAATAAGATGACGCCTGCTCATCTTCATCGGGAACTGGCGGAGCTTGGAGACCATAGTGTGTTTTTTGTTGCTTCAGCAGTAAGGCTTGCAATCTTGGCGTCTCTTTTGATTACTCCAAAGCACGTGATGAGAGCGAAGTACTTATAATATAACCGATTTTCGTCGTCTCTTATTTTCTCTACTTTCTCGCCCAAAGTGAAAGTCAAACTACTGTAAACGCAAGCCCAGCGAACTCGCTCAGTAAGCCAACATCGCCAAATAAAGCACACTGTGATCAGCCGTAAACATAAAATACGAAGCATAGCCATCCTAGTTCGCAAACTTTTGCTTTTTACATTCCCTAAATCGTGAAATAACAAATAATGTTTTGAACCGAAGAAGACCAAGATCTTTCAATATTAACGAGCTATTAAATTAAAAAACAACAACGACCCCGCCACACTCTCACTCTCCCACTTCCAAACCCCAAGCGCCAACTTATGAATTTATGAACTTCTGAACTTAGGAATTTAGGAACTTAAGAATTTACGAACTTAGGAATTTAGGAATAATTAAATTTTAATTTGTGAATTTAGGAATTTAAGAAGTTGGGAAGTTGTGAATTTATGAATTTACGAAGTTGCGAATCAATTATTCGAAGTTGCGAATTTATGAATTTAAAAACTTGCGAGTTTACGAATTTACGAACTTACGAATTTATGAACTTACAAACTTAGGAACTTACTAATTTCTGAATTCATAAATTCATAAATTTTCTGAGTTGATGAATTTACGAGTTTGCGAATCTATGAATTTCTAAATTTCTGAACTTCTGAATTTATGAATTTATGAGTTTCTGAATTTCTGAGTCTGTCTATGAGGTTCTAAATTTCTGAATTTATCAGAGGTCGCGAATCAAGTCCAGGAGATTGAACCGCAGAAAAACTCGGCAAAGTCGAGAGTTTTTGGGTTTGATAAGAAGAGTGACGAATTGTTTAGATTGTAGCCGCTTTCATTAGTAAGTCATTAATCCACTTCTTGAGTTTAAGCTCAAGTCTGGGTTTGATAAATTGAAAGTAAGCCAAGAGATTGAATCTCGGCAAACCTTGGTAAAATCAAAAAATTTCGGATTTGAGGAATTGAGACCCAGGGTAGAGGTAGAATTTTCGGACCAGCTTGCCAAAGTCAAAGTTTTTAGATTTGAGGAATTGAAGCCCAAGAAACTGAATCGCGCGAAAGCTTTGCAAAATTGAAATTTTTTGGATTTGGGCGGTTGAAATCTCAGAAATTGAACCTCGGAAGAACTTGCGAAAGTCAAAAGTTTTGGGATTTGACAAATTGAATCCCGGCGAGACTCGTTAAAGTTGGAAGTTTTTGGATTTGAGAAATTCAAACCCAAGAGATTGAATTTCAGAAAAGCTCACCAAAGTCGAAAATTTTTGGATTTGAGTCCCAAATCCAAGAAATTGAATTTCAGACAAACTTGCTATTGCTAAAGTCAGAAGCTTTCGCATCAATTTGAGGAATTCAAGCTCAAGATCTCAGATCCAAGGTTTCAGGCAAAACCTTTCAGGCCCGGCACTCCTTTCGAGTCCAAAGCTTCAGCTTGCAAGTCCAGAGCTAGCTTCAAAATCAAAGCGCCAAGCCCGAGGCGTAGCGCCTCGAGCTTTGCTGAAGCTTAAAGCTTCACACTGCAAGCAGTCGCGGGCTTCAAGCTGCATGCCAAAAGATTCCATCAATCTCGCCCCAAGTATCCACCTCAAAGACTTACGCGCAAAGCTTCGCTCTCAAGACTCCCAATCCAAAGCCCTGCACTAAATTCAAATTTCAAAAGCCGACACACCTTGAGACATCTCAAAAACCTCAGAGACAGAAGCGACCCCCGCCCTCTGTTAAATTCCGCGGCGCCTCTGTTCCGACTCCTCTGGCGCGGACAACTTCGCCAGGAAAGCGCCGCGAGCTGGCGGAAAAGGAGCGGGGGAGGCGCGCCTTGGCGAAGGAAATGCTCGAAGAAGGTGGAGGATTCTAGTGGAGGGAGAGCTATCGGGCGCTGAAGTCTAGTATCTAGATTAAGCTAACACCTGCATCGAAGAGCGACAGCCACGCTGCCGGTTGTTCGTTGGGAGCCGTCATTGATTCTTTGTCCAGCTAAGCAGCACTAGCGGTAAGCATTTTGTAAGACTTACATGATCATACATAAGTCAGAGTTATTAAGAGAGTAGTTAGTAACTACTGGAAAGAGGAACGAAAAAATTTGAGTCTTTAGAAGAAACTGGCCTGAGCTTGTTTCTCGCACAGGCGCTTGCTTCGATAGGGGGGGGGCAGCAACGTTGCACACCCAGCACCGCTCAGCTGCACATGGATGGAAGTTGATGTTGAGCATGAACATACAGTAGGAGTAACTATTCTGAAGAATTACTCAAACCCTTGTCTTGTAAGAAGACACCTACTGTGAAGAGCCGTTGGGCATTGCGTATATTCAGCTGCTCCCTGCTGGACCTCCTTTGGAAATAATGTACTGCAGAGGCAACGAGAGATGGGTCTTCAAATCGGGCACTTCTATGTTTCTGCTCCTAGGTAGTGTCTCCCGACTAATACGCACATATATCGTCGTTCCGTTTGTAGATACTTAGTTAGGATACAAAAACATTCATTCACAAGTTGCGCTGGTACAATTTCAATATCTGCTCAGTTTCTTCTGAACCAGCCGAGTGGGCTTGGGGAGACGACCGCAAAAGCTACAAGAAGGACCAGCACTGCCGAAAAGATAATGAAAATTGACGTGCGGCTGCTGCTCTTCAACGTCACAGGGAACTGGAGTGCGAGTGAGGTAGCTGGCCCATCACCTTTCGGGATCGTTCTTGAGCTTCCTTGATTTCTGAACCGACTAAGCTGACGCTGCATTGAAGGGCCCTTGGGCAGAAAAAAGCCACCCAAGAGCTTGTGCCTAGATACTCTGTCGCGCTTCTTGGGTAAAAGCACCATCTTGGCTGGCGTGTCTCCCCTAACAACTTCACGTAAGCACTTTGCGAATGTGCGACCACGGTACTTCAACGCCAAGGCAAAGCAGTCCTCGCCATGATTGTTTCGCGCGGTAATGTCACAGCCTTGCTGCTGCAAAAGCGCCCAGACTTCTTTGAGCGACCTCGTGTACACCTTTCTCTTCGGTGAGGACATGCTTGTGTCCATATTCAAAAAATAGTCGTAGGGTTGCGGTTTGAGCAGCACGTCCGGCCGTGCGGACCTGGGGTAGAAACCGTCAGAAATTCGCCGAAACCTTCGGTTTATTGCGTCCACCCTTTCTGACCAAACAGGCGCATTTGCTTCATGCATGAGCAAGAGAAATGCTGTGTTGCCGGTTGCCGGGTCTCTTCGGTTCACCTCGACGCTAGGGCAGCATTCCAAAACTTCACAAAAAGCAGCATAGTGCACGTTTCGGCCCGCATACATCAATGCTGAGCGCCCAAGATTATCAACTGCGTTCACTTCTGCCGCGGTCATCTCGTCCAGCAACAGGCGGGCAGCGTCCC